>KE372831.1:314510-355231 GCA_000418225.1 Zizania latifolia | reverse complement strand
CCGGGCTTGCAGCTCAGCTTGTCGTCCCCGGCGACGGCAGACGGGGCCAAGAGAAGCAAGACGACGAGCAGTGCCGCATCTGCAGCTGCGGCAGCCGAAATGCAAAAGACGACGGATCACTGCAACAAGCAGCTGATCTCCATCTCGCTCTCGCTCTCGCCACCCACAGCTTGTTCCATGGCGTCGTCATCGATGCAGCTGCAAGAAAAGACAATAGGAAGTAGCGGCGAGGAGGCCGCTCTGGGGCAGAGTACTTTGGATCTGACCATGTCGATCAGGGCATTGGAGTGAGATCTTTCAAGTACTTGGTCCCCCAAGGCCTTCCAAAAACTGCACACTGCACCATCCATTAGAGCAATAAGAGATTGTTAATTTAATTAACCTGCTTGTCCCTACGACTAGTCCAGTACATAGATATATATGCCACATATGCATGCATGCTGGGTTATTGTTTCTAGGGCGAGTCTGCAGCTCTGCATGCCTCTCTCTATATATGTGGCCACACACATGCATGATCAATCACTTGTTCTTTTGTGACAGCATCTTTGGGAAACGAAAACCATCAAGAGATAAGTATCAGTGTGCAGTACACAAGTTAATCTAAGTTATTCATTCTTGCACTGTGTATTTGTTCCAATATATTATATAGACGTCATATATGGACTGCATTACGTTACCTTTGATAAAAATTATATGGCACCCTATGCCATACAAGATGTTTAGCATCCTATCTAAACTTTAAATAATTTTGTATTTTTTATCTACTTTCTTGCTAATTAATTTATGTAATACATATTACTTTATATTTTTATACCGTAATACTATAGTCTAAACAAAAAAATTAAAACTGGATAGAACAATTTGTTAGATTATCAATTGCATTTATCTATCACTCCAAATCAATAATCTAACAAATATTTCTATCTAATATTAAATTTTTGTTTAGAATGTGATATACAACAACACGCATGGCTCTGATTTTGTACACCTCATCGAGCACGAATCTTGAAATCACAATATCTTCCATATCTCCATTTCACGTTTCTTGTTCTATTAATGCCGACGGTAGAGATTCAACTTCGATGTTTTTTCTTGTTGTTCAAGGAGAATTTACCAATTTGTTATTTCAACGACACCTAGAAATATATGGATTGATCACTTTTTGAAGAAAGCACGAATATAGTAAGATATGATGGGTAATATGTACTATACATTAATAAGTTTGTAATTTGACATTTTTTTGTTACCACAAATTTTCATCAATAATCTGCTTACGTGTAACCTTTGCTCTCACACAATAATTGCAGATTGCTATTTTTGTGAATAATTATTTATACTACTCTTTGGTGTTGTGGCATAAAAATATTAAGAAATACTCCATACTACATTAACACAAATCAATCAAAATGAAATAGTCAAAGAGTCAGTACTGCAGTAAACAGTGCATTACAATTGGTGATGTCAAAATCTCAAAAGGATGTCATACATATATACTAATATGGCATGGGATGCCACATGATTTTTTCCGTTTGGAATGGAGTATTGCACACCTCATTCTTTTTTCCTTAGGAAAATTTGAAAATCCTATATATAATATATTTTTACAGGAAAATGGAGGAGGTAATGATCAGAGCTTAGCTCATGGGAAATTTTCCCTTCAAAATTCTAAAAGCAAAAAAATATCCCCCTTCATTCATATCTCTCCCTTGCATGCATATTGATTTTTAGATCGAGTTAATTTTGCCACATTTGATCCAAACTTGCATCCATTCCTTTGTTTTTCATATTGTCGGTAGTTTTCGAACCCAAGGTTCCCAATCTCAATCAGTTTCCTGCATGCCCTCTAAATTATATTTCAGATATATATGTGATTCAGTTGTGGGAGAATATTACAGAAATAGTAGTATATACATGTAAACTTGTGGATATTGTCAGCGTTGATGTACCAAAAAACTAATTAAGTGGTCAGCATTAATTAATTAGTAGAAAACTTATTTATTTTATGAACTTAAATGCCAATCTTTAAATTTTGGATTAATGCATATATTTGGGCTTACATATTTGAGAACATATCACATACATACAAGTTTAATTTCCCGTGCACACCAACTAAAAATTATCAATAAAATTTCTGAAAAAATTGTACATATACTTCTAACCTTACTCCACCTATATATAAAATTTTATGTTCAAAATCATTATATTTGGATGATAAAAAGTAAAAAATATGATAGTTTTAAAGTATAAATCCCTCAGAATTAATTTTATGTATAGGTGGAGTAATCACTACGGGAAAGTAAAAATTCGCCGAGTGCCATAATCGTTGCCGAGTGTATTATGTCGGGCACTCGGCAAAGATAGGTTTGCCGAGTGTTTTTGAAAAAATACTCGGCAAACTATTACACTCGGCGAAAAGGGCTATTTGCCGAGTGCCTACAGGAAATGCACTCGGTAAAAAACAGAAAAAAAATCAGTACTAACGGACGTTGCGACGGCGTGTTTGGACAGAAAAAAAAATTGGGTTCGCCGAGTGTTTTTAAAAAAACACTCGGCAAACCTATATTCATTATTTTATGTGAAAAAATGTTCGAGTCTATATGATATTTGCAACTTTGTTTGAAATTAAAAAAAATTCTACACTCAAAATACAATATATCTTATTCCATGTATTTTTTTTGCATTTTTTAGGTCCATTTGCTATTTTTAATTCATTAATTATGTTTCTAGGATTTAAATTGAAATAGTTGAAATTTGAACTGCAAGTGCCTGAAATAATGACCAAAATTTATAAAAAAATCATATTCATATTTTTGAGTCCATTTTTAGTTCTTATCCACTAAATTAAAAGAAATTTAAAAAAATCTAGGTTGCGACACTCGATCGGCAACGTGGAGCTTAATGGTTTTTTAATTCTAACAAAATCAAATAAAGTCTGAAAAATACGAGACATGTCATGGTGTTATGATATGATATATAGATACTGTGATAAAAATTTAAAAATATTTTAAGAGAGTTGTCATGTAGAATGTTAAGAAAACCGGAGATTCTCCGGGGAGGAATTAGGATTTAGAGAATTAATAGGTTAGGTTTGAAAGCAAATCGATGGTTAAATCTTTGTTTGAACTTAAAACTTTTTTATAATCAAAATATAACATAATTTATCTCATGTAAAATTTTGGATTTTTCTTATGTCAGTTTACTATTTTTAATTCATTAAGTGTGTTTCTAGGATTTAAATTGAAATAGGTGAAATTTGAATTGCAAGTACCTGAAATAATGAACCAAAATTTATAGAAAAATCATATTCATGTTTTTGAGTCCATTTTTAGTTCTTATCCACTAAATTGAAAGAAATTTTAAAAAATATAGGTTGCTACACTCGATCGACAACATGGAGCTTGATGGTTTTTTAATTCTAAAAAAACCAAATAAAGTCTAAAAATAACGAAAACTATCATAGTGTTATGATATGATACATAAATACTGTGATAAAAATTTAAAAATGTTTTGAGAAAGTTGTCACGTAGGATGTTAAGAAATCGGAGATTATCCGAGGAGGAATTAGAGTTTAGAGAATGAATGAGTTGGGTTTAAAAGCAAATCAATAGTTGATCTTTGTTTGAACTTGAAACTTTTTTACAATCAAAATACAACATAACTTATCTCATGTAAAAATTTGGTATTTTTCTAGATCAGTTTACTATTTTTAATTCATCAATTGTGTTTGTAGAATTTATGTTGAAACATGTCAAATTTGAATTACAAGTGCATGAAATAATAAAATAAATTATCTGAAAAAATCATAATCATGTTTTGAGTTCATTTTTAGGCCTTACCCACTAAATTTGAAAAAGTTTACCAAAAATTATCAAGAAAAATAATGAATAGCACATTTGACAAAAATTTAAAAAATGCAAAAAAATGTTTGCCGAGTGCCAAATTTGAGGCACTTGACAAACATAAATAATTGCCGAGTGTTTGCACTCGGCAAACAAAAAAATTCAAATCCCACCATTTTTTCGTGCCGCGTCATTTTTTTTTGAACTTGGCACCTTTTTTTCTAAATTTGCACCCACACAGTCTTCTTCCTCATCCCTCACCTCCACCACGCGCCTTCCTCTCCCCTGCCTACACCGCCCCTCTCCACCGCTCGAGCCGCCCTTCTCTCCGGCCCTCTCTCGCCGCCGGCGCCCCTCTCCGGCCCTCCCAGCCACCGGCGTGTTCGTTGTCGCCGTGCGCCGGCGCCCCTTCTCCACCACCCCTCCTCCATGTCACGCCTCCATCGTCGCCATGCCTCGCGTCTGTCGTCACCAGCGCCCCTCCTCCGTGCCACGCCGGTGTTGAGCCTCGTCGCGCCGCGCCCACCAGGTATTCGACAAAATGTGCATTTGGGACGCCGTCTCCTGGAACGTCCCATGCCGCACATTTTTTTTATTTTTAGGTGCCTTCTTTGCCGAGTGTTAAACTCCTAAAAATCGTCCGTTTGTAGTTTGGCACCGTTACAAGTCTTTTTTTCACCAAGTGTCACATTTGGCACTCGGCAAATATGTTTGCCGAGTGCCCAATAAAAGACACTCGGTGAAAAAGTGTTCGCCGAGATAATTTTTTTCGAGCGCTGTTCGCCGAGTGTAACACTCGGCGAATACTTTGTTGAGTATTTTCGAGGCTTCGCTGAGTGCCATTGGCACTCGGCAAACCAATAGTTTTGTAGCGAATGCTAGAACTACATGTACATTTTTGTTATAATTTTTGGTTGGTATGCACCGAATCTTGTGTACGCACAAGATATGTTCCTGATGTACTTTGTTGACAGGCTCCTCACCATCCACACCGAGCCAACTTGATGAAATGAATCCAAAGATAACATATTCATTATTAGTAATTGTTTGTTAATTACTATTTCTTTTTCTTTTTACTTGATGCTTTATGCTTTTTATGGTTTTGAAGTGGCTTTGATCCTTATCTTCCCATTTAACCATACAATAAGGTATGAAAATAAAACTAGATTAATACTACAAAAGCATTTCTGACGAAAAAACTAATGATATAATTTCAATAACAAATTTTTATAGTTGGTTTGAAACATACTGGACGTCAAACTTTAGATAGTTTGATGTCACAGATTGTTGGGGATATGACATAAAAAGCGATGGACTTTATTAGTCCGGACCGAAAGTGGATCTAAGTAGCTTTAGGGTCCGGTACGGCCCATAAATAAGAGTTCGAATTTGATAAGAGGATAAATGCATATCTAGAAACCGAACACCATGATTTGGTATAAAGATAAATATATATATATATATATATGTATATATATATATATGTGTGTGTACATATATCCTTATAAATAGGAAAGACTAGAGTTCGGTATATAATCCAAGATATTTAGAGAATTGATTCGGATCAGAGCCTTAGTTCCATACGGCTCGCCACTTTGTTATATAAATGAGGCGAGGCACCCTAGAGGCATAGATATGTTTAATGCTTTCATATACTCTCAAGTTGTATTGCATTGCATAGATCCAATGATCAAACCACAAATGTACAGGACGTAGGGCTATTATTCTCCAAGAGACCTGATTCTGTATAAGTTTCTTGGCTCATATTTCTTAGAGTCGACCTTAGAGCTTAGAATACAACGTTTATTTTTATTTTTATTTTTACAAAAATGTCATTAATACATTTGTGATGCTCTTTCATTTAATTCAAACAAAAAAAATAAATGTCATTCTAAATATTTTTTATCATTGTTTCACAATTTTTCTTTATGTTTCTAAACTTTTTCTAGATTTTTCCCATATATTTTTATTTTTCTATATTTTCTGTCATCTTTTGTACATTTAAAAAAACGATTGGTTTTTGACACTAATTGACCAGATACCGACGTCAAACCACTCGGTAACTATTGTCGGTAACTGGTCCAAATCGAGTGGTAATCGTTTGGTTCAATTTTTTAAATTCAAAATTTAGAATTTGAATTTTGACTGGTATACCACTGTTAACAAGCGGTTGTTTGGTGAGAACTGAGAAGTATCCCAAAGGTATATTAGTGACACATATTTTTTACTCGTCACTAAAGCTATATTACTAAATGTTATTTTTATGATAGTGTTATGATATATTTATCTTTCTCAAACATAAGGACGCCACCGATGTAATATATCAGGTTAGTTTTGTTTGATTTTGTGGAGGGTCCTTCTCCCTCGATCCCGCAAAGTCGCTAATAATACAAAAGTGATTAGGCTTTGTTACCGTGTACTAATTATGTTTCATCTACTTCACTTAGAGTATGACGTAAAGTGCAAAAAACCCACTCCCAATATTATTATATAGAGAGTATTCCTAATAAAATTTAATCTTTTAATCTTCTTACTCTCTAACAAACTCTCGATATCATATTTCTTATATTTTACTGTTGTATCACCGATGAGTAGACCCTACTTGTCAAATCTCTTCTCTTTTCTTTTTTTCTATCTCTTATATCACCGACGTGTGGAACTAAGGTGTATAGGGAACGAGAGGCGCTCCCTATAATTAGGGAGGATGTAGAAAGATTTTAGGGATCTCTAAAAATTAAGAACCAAATAAGAGAGTTATTATAGAGATATTTCAGACCTAAAATAACTATTAATAGAGATAGAAAGTTAACTACTAATAGAAATAGAGAGTTATATTAGATATATCTTAGAGATGCTCTTATATAAGCAGTTTAGCCATGCGTTTTGTCCATTAATGGCCCCACTGTAACCACAGTCTAGAGTGGATCCAACAACCCTGGTACTCCTTGATATCTAGTGTTAATTTATTTCATTTTCCAGGTTCGAAGGTTTATTTTCTTTTTCTTATGAGGGAAACGATGTGTTATTTTAAAAAAAAAAGTCTACATGACACTCTCAACTATTAGACTATAGATATTTAAAACCCTTAACTATGAAACCAGGTATTCTACCTCTCCAATATTGAAAACCGTTTAAATAACTCCTAGGATGGCTTTGAAGGTGGTTTCATTGGCGTGATAAGTTACATAAGCGATGAGATGTCTCTAACTCAACAGATAAGATGTGTGAAGTGTCATAGAAAGGTAAAAAGATAGTGATCCTTTTGTTAATATAAAAAGCACAAAAATGCCATTCCCCTGTATTGCACATTTCCTCTCTCTCCACCACAACTCTTGCCACCAGTGCCATGGATCGCAAGATCTCAACAACACAATCGAGCAACCGATCAACCAGTTGTGTTAGGTTGCTATCACCATCCATGTCGAATTACCGAACGATCTAGTGGAACTGCTTTCATTAGCTGCCCAACAACATCTTCTCTATCTGCTTCAAAGTACAGGCCGCCGATACTGATGTCAGAGACATGTCATTTGTTGAATTAGAGAAAAGTAATCGCTTATATAATGTGTCACATCACTAAAATCACCTTTAAAACTATTTTAAGGAGTTATTTAAATGGTTTTTCATACTTAAGGGTAGAATACCCGGTTTCGTAGTTAATGGTTTTAAGTATCTAGAGTTTAATAGTTGAGGGGTTACTTCGGTTTTTTATAATTAATCTGGGCTGAAAACTTTCAACCCAAGAGGGCATATAGGCCCAAAAAGGGAGGCCCAGGATACTCCTACTCTCGCCCGTTGTTAACGCTAGCGGCCCACACGGCCACACTCGCAACTCCCACTCCCCCAGGCCACAGGTCGGTGTTAGTCAGCCTCCCCTCCGGACCGGCGTTCTAATCCGCCGGTCGCGGTCGCGGTCGCATCTCGTGCGCCTCGTGACCGAAACGTATCCCTAATTAAAACCGCAAATCCAAGTAAATCCCCCGCGTTACGAGACCTCGTCTCCTCCTCTGCCTCGCTCTCCCCCCTCCCGGCTCCCCCACCTGCACTAATTAATCCCGTCACGAGATCCCCATCTCCTCCTCCGGCTCGCTCCTCCCACCGCCGCCGCGCGCGCGACGCTGGCACCTCGACCCCTGCGTGGGCTGGGGCTGGCCTGGGCTCGCGTGCCTGCCGGAATCCCGCGGAGCGGAGAGGCTTCCCTCCTGTCTCCACCGCCGCAGGTCAGCGCGCCTCCTTCCCTCTCTCTCTCTCCCTCCCCGCCCCTTCCCGTCCGGTAGAATGAATGCCGGCCGTTGCTCGCGCTCGAAGCGCGGGACGATCCGGGGGCCTGACGCATAGCGAGGGCGCCGCCGCGTCGGGGGTGAGCCAGTCGTGGCCGCCTGGCGGGGGGAAAATGGCGGCGATGCCGCGTCCTCTGCGTTGGTCAACGCGGCGAGGGTTTGACCTTGCGTGCATCCACGGATGGTTACTGTACTAGGTCGGCGAGAGTGCGGATGCGTGCTAATGCTCGTTGGTCAACCGGGGTGGATGCTTTATTGGGTTAGGGTTTTAGGTTGCGGCGGCCTGTAGGGGCTGTCTCTAGGCTATTAATTAATTTTATTGGTTATGACCGTGTATTGTATCATACTTAGCGTATGCTGCTAGTTAACTGGTCCTTTTAAAGCACGATATTTTGAGTTTTGACCTGTTCGTAGAGAGCAGTTTTTGCAGTTAACATTTGTTATATGGCCCCATCCAACTATAATATGGATACCACGATTACTGGCTGGAACTTGGTTTTGGAGTTTTGGCGGCAGGCGGCCCCAATAGTGATTTTCAAACCTTAGATGAGTGCACACATTAGTCAAGCATTGAAGTCTTGAGTTGATGTTCTCTCTATCTTTTTCCTTTTTTTTTTCTGAAATGGAACAGTGTCTAGTTTGATAGTGACTGGAGTCTGGTGTTCGATAGTGATTGCCTTGAAAATCTTAGATTGAAGGGAGACTGAAAACTTTGAAATTCAGATTGGCTGTTCTACTTTGTTGATGGTGGGCATGCAACTGTTGTAGATATCATATCGTGTGTGGCTTTTTTTATGTTATCTAAAGTTCTTGTTTAAGTAATGACTCAAATTGCTGAAATGGTGGTAATAGTGTGCTTAGTGTCCTCTGATGGATTTGGTTCCATAACTCACACTGCCATCAAATCACACTGTATAAACTGGACTGGTTTTTGTGAGATACTGTTCTCAATAATCTCTGTCACTGTGTACTCCAAGTATGTTTGAAGTTTGAAGTTCCGAACAACCTGTTTATTGTTCCACTCCTTTGTGGCAAACAAATAAACAATTCAAAATAAAACAAGCTATTGCCTCTCTTGTTCACTTGTTCTTACTTTTTAAATTCAAAGTTTAGGAAAGCTGGTTCCAAGTTTTCATTACAAAAGCAAGAAACCAAATCTGTTGACTGTTGTCCATAATGTACTAGTCAAATGTGAGAAACAGTATTCTATGGCAAGAACCAAGACAATTTCCATCAACCCGTTTTGACATAAATTTGAATAAGGGTGTATCTACTGTGTGGAAAGCGTGGTTAGCGATAACTCATGGCGTGATGTATCTGTACAATATAGCAGTTGATGTGAATATGTGATGTGTCTAGTAAAAAGGTGATAGGGCCATGTGGGATGTTATAACCTATGAGTGTCTAAGCGATGTGCACTATTCAACCGTGAGAATGAGAAGATTAATTCTTTCAACCGGAGTACCGGACTAGTGGTTGGTTATAATTTTAAATTGTGTGTTTTATTTTAGCCCTAAGATTGTATATGGTGATTTGATGGAAGGACTATTTTTGTACTAAAAAGTCTGGATTAATATGTTTGGGATTTGATAATTAGGTCAAACATGTGATCTGCTCATTATATGGCGATTGATAGCTTGTCTATCCACATGTTAGGTGTTCCAAAACTACAGTAATAAGGGGTTCTTTTCCGGTGAAGAAATGTATCTCTGTATTGCCACTGTAGTTGCATGGAGCCGGGGAATCAATTTTGGTTTTCATAATTGTGAGCTTACTATGCCCAGGAGGCCTGGAAAATATTCAACATAAATATTGAATCATGTTCTTGCCAATGAGTGTAGGGCTATATTCTTTTGCTGGACTGATCCACCATTAATGGCACTTCTATGCAGCTAGCGTTTAGAACCTAACATGTGATTAGTATTTGACTGAAGTCTTTCTTGCTGCTGAATATCCACAATCTACTGCACTTCTGTCATCAGAATGGGAAGTGTTCTCTATTCCATTACTTGGTCTAGTTCTAGGAAAGGTGCTACTGTATAAGTTATATTTTGCATTAGGGTGTGAGATCTTTTCATCTTCTGTACATCTAATAGTCTAGATCTCGTGCTTAGTTTAATTGATTTGTTTTGCTCCTTCATTTATGCAGGTTGACCTTGTAGAATGAAATCCATAAAATGATTCTTGATTTCAACACATATTGGAGATGGATGATCTACCAGATGATCAAGGACAATCCGACGCACACCCTTCAGATCCACATTGGTGGCCCTCACATGTGGAGCACAAGCTCCAATCCATTTCTCTGACTAAAGAGGACAAGAATTTGGATTTGGCAGGATCTTCCCTTGATTTTAGGGAAGTTGATCATTCGTTACAGGCTGCGCAGACATTATGGTCTACTGGATGTTTATCGAGCCCAATACCCAATGGTTTTTATTCAGTAATTCCGGTAAGTGAATTTCATATATGACACTGAGTTGGTACAGAAACAAAATAAGTGACTTATCTGTACATTTTAATGCTCAAAATTTTAAATTTTACAGGATAAGAAATTGAAGGAGTGTTTTGACACCATCCCGTCTCCAGATGACCTTTATTCCCTTGGAATAGAGGGATTCAAAGCTGAGATAATTCTCGTGGACTTAGAGAAGGATAAAAAGCTATCTGCTATAAAGCAGCTATGTGCAGCGTTGGTAAAAGGATTGAAATCGAACCCCGCTGGAATGATAAAAAAGGTTGCAGGGTTGGTAAGTCTTCCCAATCCTTTATGAAATGGAAGATAGTGGTGACATCTTCATTGCTTCCCTTCAGAATGTTGCATGTTGCAATCTCTTCATGATCAATTGCTTTGGAGATGGTTTACAAAGATTTCTGTACTTGAAACTATTCCATTTTATTGTCATGCAACCTTTTGCTTACTCCTCGATTCTGTAAGCATGTAGTGAATTGTACGTCCTTCTTGAAAATAAAAATTAAAACAACGCTTTTTTCTGTAGCACTGATTAATCTCTTAGTTACTTTTGTTCCCTTGTCACCCCAATTATGCATTTTCTTACGCTAAAATTTCCAATCGCAATTATAGGTTTCTGACTTCTATAAGCGGCCAAATCCACAGCTCAGTCCTGCAAGAACTTCCTCTGAAGAATTTTCTCATTTCATGGAAAACCGTGGAGTTCAATTGCTGGGGCATATAAGACATGGATCTTGTAGGCCCAGAGCAATATTATTCAAAGTTCTTGCAGACGCCGTTGGTATAGATTGTAAACTGATGGTGGTAAGATTTATTACCTTCTCATTAGTATGTCTGAACTTTGAAATGGGGTTCTTCTTTACTTGTGAAATACTGAAATTCCAGAATACTATATCAGCATGTTATTTAAATGCTTGCAGGGCATTCCAAATGAAGAATACCATGAATATGATGACTCATCCAAACATTTATCTGTTGTGGTTATGCTGAAATCTGTGGAGTTTCTTGTTGATCTAATGCGTTTTCCAGGACAACTTGTTCCATTCTCATCCAAGGCTATCATTACATCACATATATCTGCAGCTGGAGAGAGTGACTCAGCTGACTATGATTCTTGTGATTCTCCTCTTGAACCTAATAGTCCTCTGTGTTCCCAACGGTATGCTTGTGTGTTGTGTATTTCTTTTTTAAGGAAAAAGTCTACTTAACCCCTCCAAGTATATACCTGTAGACATATTCCTCTAAACTACAAAACTGGATTCTTAATCCCCCCATCTGTTCTATATCGGAGAAATTACCTCTTGGGGCGGTTTGAGATGGCGGTTTTGTCTACGTGGCAGTCCACGCTGGCAAGGGGCGCTGAGCTGGCTTGGCGCAGGTGGCTGACATATGGGACCCAAAAATCTGATGTGGATCGATGCCTTTTCTCTCTCCCCCTCCTCCTGGCCGCATCTTCAGCCTGGCTGCGCGACGGAGGCTGAGCGTGCGTCGTGCGGGCTCTCGGGCATGGGGGAGAGGGCGACGCGCGGGGTGTTGGACGCATGGTCGCTCGAGCGTGGGGGAGAGGGCTGGGCAGGAGGAAGGAAGGAGGAAGGAGGAGAGAGAAAGAGGCAGGCATATTTTCCGTGTCACTGACAAGGCGGTCCCACATGTCAGCTGAGCCAGATCAGTGCCCCCTGCCAGCGTGGACTGCCACGTAGGCAAAACCGCCGTCCCAAACCGTCCCGGGTGATAATTTCTCTGGTACAGATGTGGGAATTAAGATATACTTTTTCCCTTTTTTAATAATGTATGCTTCTTGTGATGGTTCTGTTTGGTGATTTTGACCCTTGACACTCATCTAGTATTACTGTATTGGTATAAAAAAGTTGACACAGTTTCAGATGCTATGCGATCCTGAACTATATATATCAAATTTAAACCAGAGCCTGGGGTCCATCACTAATTACAGTATTTGCTTAAATATACTATCCAAACATGTTGAAATACTACCTCCATGTGTGAAGCAATGGCATGTGGAGCATCTACTACCTGATGGAAGTTTTAGTTTGTCAATTGTACTCACTTAATATAGTTTAATGCTGTTGCTACGGAGTGCAGACATAGCGTTAAGAACTTTGTGGTGTCTTCCAGCTATTTATTTTTGAGTACTATTAGCTTGAGCATTGCTCTGTTGACTAAAGCTTTGGCCTTTGGGACATTTGTGTGCTTCAAATACCTGCTATTCTGCTAAAGGTTCAAGCCATAGTTTGTTTGCATGTTCAAATTCAAAACCATGCTTTGGTTGCCACTATGATATCTGGGAACTATTTGTTATCTTTTAAATTGTCGAGCATGAACTATAGGAATACATCTTTCAAGTTTTTTATATGCTTTGTGACGGGCAATATTGCCATTTTATGTTTCTTTTTCAGGCAAGAGCAGGATGACAATAATAGGTCCTTCAAAGAACCATCTCTAAGAAATATCATGCTTAAATCGACAAACTCTGTGGATGGTAAATTGAGATGGTGAGTCATATAAGATACATACACATTGCTCTGCAATTTAATTTTACCTTGTTTTTATATTTTATCCACTTAACTGTGAATTACTTGCTTAGCTCTTAATTTCATCTTTTATTAGTTCATCACACAGTGAGCCAAATGTGGCCAATGCCTTCTGTGGTCGCAGCCGGAGGAAGGTTGTGGAAGAACATCAAAGAACCGCTAGCTCAAGGTTCCTATTTTTGAATTTTTTCTATTTGCACACTATCTTTTGCACAATTGGCAAAAAGAAGGGGCTTACTTTGTGTTTCCTTCAGTTTGTATTCAGATTTCTTGTTTGTTTTATGCGCTACACCACCCTCTGGCCCTTAATAAGTGTAATGAACTTATGCAAATTTGGACCAGTAATAAATAATTTATATAATTAGCTACATGAAAATTGTAAGCACCGATGGACAAATAGGCCGCTAGGCACGGCCCGACATGGGCCTGTAAGGCATGGCCTGTGTAAGGCTTGGCTTGTTTAGCAAGGCCAGCACATTGGCCCTGCTATTCCAGTCCATGTGCCTCAAGGCTGGCCTAGGCATGGCCTAGCTATGGCCATGCTGGCCAGCGGAAAGTTGGGAATAAAAGAAAAAATATGAAAAATGCAGAAAAATTTATAAAACGGGGAAAATAAAAAATAGGAAAAACAGAGAAAATTCAAAAAATCAGAAAAATTTAAAAAACATAAAAAGTAAGGATGAAACCCAGAAAAATTCAGAAAATAATAAAAAAATATGTAGGCCGTGCTGTTGCGGGCCAGCACCCAGCCCAAGCATGCCAACAGATGGGCAATGCTGGCACGGCCGTGCTGCGGGCTGGGGGACGGCTCCGACGGCATGGCCCATCTGCCCTCTCTGATTGTAAGTATCTGTTGGAAACCACGTCACAAATTATGTATAGTAAGTTTCAAAAAGTTCTAAAAACATAACCGTATTTCCAGACCCTATACGGCAATTTCTTAAATTATGAAGCTTACCTACATGGTCACACCCTATAGAGCCTTGTTTACTCCTATCCCATCTAGAGTTCTACCACCCCACTTTTCCTCCACCGCCTGGCTCGATCTTGCCCCTTGTGCTCCATCCACTTCCCCTCACGTGGATCCCCTTCTTATCCTCTGAGCTCCAGTGTGATCCCAACCAACGCTCCTTCCAGCCCTCCTTGGCAGCCGCCCACCGTTTTGAGTTCCACTCCCCACTAGCCAATACCAGACACCACCGCCACCCACCATTCCATCGTCTTCAACTTCAGCGCCAAGGACGAATTACGCCTTCCAGTGAGATCTTGCCTGTCCACCACCATCACCAGTCTATTCTTCAAGTCCAGCAAAGGTAAGTCCCGCACCCCTGCCCTTCCCCGTCCCCACCTCCTGCTGCTGGTAGCACTACAGCCACCACAGCTGACTGACACCGACCTCCAGTCCGGTCCCTGCACCACCCATCCTTCTAAAGTCTAAACCCTGAACCCCCTTCCCCTCCCCCTCCCCCCTACCCCACCTTGAAACCCTAATTGTAGCCTCACCGAAGCCAGAGCAGGTGTACGAGGCATGTTTGACCTTTCCTATTTCTGGCATTTTCCAACTTTAGCAAGTCATCACTAGTTTGTTAATTAGTGAAGCTTCACTGCATGAATCCTTCCTACATTCACTCTTTAACTATCTGTGCATTATCTGTTATATGATTGGCAGAAATTTCCATAGCCACTATTCCACTTTCTGATCCTTAAAAAGCGTAATCAACTTATGTAAATTTGGGCTACTAATAAACATACCTATAACTGACTACATGAAAATTGGAAAATTATATGGTGAAAACCCTCAATTTGATAAAATCGTGGAAACCACTCCACAATTATGTATAGAAGTTCTAAAAAATTCTCAAAACATTACCATAATACAATATGTAGTCTTACAACCATGTAAAATTTCAAGATCAATTTCAGACTCGTTTGTATGAAATCTGCAGGCAATGGAATGAGTAGAAGGCTCAAGAGTTTTCATTTGTTTTGAAGATTCGCATGGATATACTTTGAATTGCATTTCTTTTTTTCTTGTAGTCCAGAGCACCCATTGTCCAGAACACGTGGTCGTTCTATGCTTGGCGATAGACAGTACGGAGATGGTGTAGCTGTATCAAGGTACCTCAGTAAGTTTCTCTTTTGTTAATTTGTTTGAAGCATTGGATCAAGAAAGAAGCATATTCTGATCCGTTTCTCTATTATTTGAAAATTGAAAGGAATGCATGAACAAGCATCCTTTGCAACATCTATGATGGTTGAAATACATCAAGTAATGCAGAATACATTTATAGAGTACCAAGAAACCTTGTTTCTGCATGTAGTTTCCATGAACAGCATTGGATCAATTAACATTGCGATCGATATATTTTAGTGCAACTGTAAGACTTAAGCGGAAAAATCAGCTTAGGTTTGTGCAATTTCAGATCTTAAATGTGAAAGTTATGTGAACTGCTAGGGACTGCCTGGTTTATTTCACACTGAATTGTTCCCACTTCTGACTGATACTAAATTTAACTATGGTGAGTTCTAGTTGGCAGCTTGCCTGGTTCTTTTGGTTTTTTTTCCCAATGTGAACTTGTGCTGTCCCGCAATTTTCCTCTGAAGGACCAGCACAGACATACCTGCGAGGAATTAAGTTAAACACCATCTGAATGGAGTTGTTCTTTAGACTTGAAGGAATAAAAGATCTTTTTACATGTGATGCTTCCCTTGTTTGAAATATACATGGTAGCTCTCATATAGGATTTTGAAGTCACTCTTAAAGGTAATTCCATAGTTAAATTTTTCTAGTACTGTCATGGAACACTCTTTGGAAGATATAATCTGTGCTCTCTTAAGGTAACTGGTTTTTCTTTGGAAGCTATAAAGGGTTTATCAATATTTCAGTCAACACAGTTGGTAATCCAGTAGAACTGCTATCTTCTTGAGTTCCTGAGCTAATTATGTATGTCTTGCTTGATGATAGGTCAGATGGTGCATCAACATCAAATATGCGTAGAGCACGGCGTAGAAGTATAAGCATTACCCCTGAAATTGGTGATGATATTGTGAGGTTGGTAAGCCTGACTTTTAACTCTGAACAACGATAAATCGAAATAGTCAATTAGTGATGATATTGTGAGGTTGCACTGCGCATCAATATTTTTACGCAATAAGACAACTTAACTGAAACAATGAAATTCTTGATTGCCTTCTAAGGTCATCTCCAACCCTGGCTGCTAAGACAGATGCTTAGAAAAAGAAAAAACCTTAAGCACCATGGTTAACAGCAATCTGTCCAATGCAAGAGTGCTTATCTTAAATCTAACTACCTCAGGAACTGTTGGTTTACTTCTGTAACTAACATGCAAGGGCAGCGATCAAATAGGCCGTTTGGAAAATAGTATGATCTGCCGATCAAGCTCCTTTCTAGGCATCGGCATTGATGTTTGTTGAAGCAGCGGCTTCCAGCAATTAGTGCCCGGTTAATTCGACAGGAGAAAAAACTGTTTTTTCCTGAGCATCCATACTACACTGCGTTGAAGATGGTCCAATTATTCTAAGGAAGAAAACTTCATTTTAAGGAAATAATAAAATGATGAAAATTGGTTATTTGGACAATCCAGCTTCGATTTATCCATAGCATGCAACCAGTGGCGAAGATAGAACAAAAAATTACCCTGTCACCCATACATGTCTTAGTATTGTAATTATCAATTAAAATTAATCTGCAATGATGATCATGCTTTGCAAAAATGATCATGCTTTGCAAAAATGATTTCGACCTTGTGTCCCGTGCACCAGGGAGCTGCAACATGGCTCTGCCCCTGCATGCAACCCAGTGTATAAATCTTTCTGAGTTTTGTTCCATTTAGTGCAAAGTTCAATGCATGTAACCTGGTTTGCATTCCGAGTAATTATGTGGTTCTGGTAATATCTTTTAACTTGCTCCTTGCATTTCTACATTGAACCGTTCAATTTATGTTTCTTTGCTGGTCTGTCACTCTGTCAGGGCTGATAGGATTTTATTTTGCTTGTCTACAGGGCAGTTCGAGCCATGAGTGAAAACATGAGACAAAATCGCCTTTCAAGGGGACACGATGATGGTAGTCCAGGACACTCAAATGATTCACGAAAAAATGCATGTTTTTGCCCTTTTTATTGACAGTTTGTGTATTCAATTTTCAGTAATCGTTTAGTATTTGTTTCTTATGGAGAACATGTTCTCTGTTTATTATTGCATTAAGTTTATTGGAAGGGTTCTTGATTATTTTGTTTGATATTTCACATTTCATGATTCAATCCATATATTATATAGGAATCGGTAGATCATTTCAATGACAATGAACTACCTGCAAGAGGATCAGATGGGCAGGAGGTCTTAAGACAAGTTAGTAATCAGAAGGCTGTGTCATTACCTTCATCGCCACATCGATTGCGCAGCCATGGTTCTGACCTCACAGGATCAGCTGACTTTGTCACAGCAGCAGATGAAGATCTGGTGTCCACTTGGAATAGGGTGTTACGATCTTCACCATTTCTGAACAAACCTTTATTGCCTTTTGAGGAATGGCATATTGAGTTCTCAGAGATTACTGTTGGCACTCGTGTTGGGATAGGCAAGTACATTCTTGGTGATTTGTTTTCTGCTGTATTCAAGAAGTCCATTAGATATGTCTGTTAGTTTGTTATCTTTTATTGAATTTTTCAGAAAATCATAATGAATGTGAACAAGAGATGTTTTAAGTTGACCTTTTAGAGTCATGAATCTTCATTTTCTTTGTAGAGCATCCTTTTAAAGCTAATAACTCATCTGAATGTTTTTCCAGGGTTCTTTGGAGAAGTTTTTCGTGGCATTTGGAATGGAACAGATGTTGCTATAAAATTATTTTTGGAGCAAGATTTGACAACAGAGAATATGGAAGATTTTTGCAACGAGATCTCCATACTTAGGTTTTACATATTGCTTTTGCTGTAACTTCTGGTTTCTAAAAATTCTGTTCTAATGTTATTTTCTTTTTTTTCCAGCCGTCTTCGACACCCCAATGGTATTGCCTCCACATACAATTCTCATTAACGTGGTTTCATTTTCTTGGTTTTGGTTTTGAATATGATTTGACTGTTCTTATTATTTGAAATTTAATATAACTAGAGATATTACTTAACAGTGGTTATATTGCTTTGCATTGCAGTCATATTATTCCTTGGTGCATGTATGAAGCCTCCTCACTTATCCCTAGTTACTGAATATATGGAAATGGGTTCTTTGTACTATTTAATTCACTCAAGTAGCCAGAAAGGTAAGCTCAATTGGCGAAGGAGGCTAAAAATGCTCCGTGACATATGTAGGTGAGCAGATGACACTTGTTTTTGGCTACTTTTTGCAGATATTTATTGGTAACTGTAATTTTTTAGAATGTTTAGTTCCTGCTATATTTCTGTGAGATATTGTTGTCATCTATCACCTTGATCTTTTTTTTTCAAGGGGCCTTATGTGCATGCACCGTTTGAAGATAGTTCACCGCGATCTGAAGAGTGCAAATTGCCTTGTTAACAAGCACTGGGTTGTCAAATTATGTGATTTTGGGCTCTCTCGAGTAATGTCAAGTTCTGCAATGAATGACAATTCATCTGCAGGAACTCCAGAGTGGATGGCCCCTGAGCTTATTTGTAACGAACCATTTACAGAGAAGTGTGATATCTTCAGCCTTGGAGTTATCATGTGGGAGCTTTGTACTCTGAGTAGGCCTTGGGAAGGAATACCATCAGTTCAGGTAACTGCAACTCCTTGTATATTTAGGGCCTGTTTGGCAGCCCACATTCCCAGCCCAATCCCCGTGGATGGGCTGGAATTTTAGTTTAAAATCCTGGTCCATCCACGGGGATTGGGCCGGGCTGCCAAACAGGCCCTTAATGTGAAGTAAACAAACTAAGGGGATATGCTGTGTGCTAATGTATATGATGCTAGGTTGTTTATTCTGTTGCAAACGAGGGTGCACGATTGGAAATACCAGATGGACCTCTCGGAAGCTTGATAGCTGGTATTGTTTGCTTTATCTCTTATTAGCTAAATATCTGTGTTTGCTACGGATAAAAATGAATGTTCATGTGGTAATATTTTTTTGAAACATATGAATGCATGTTTTGTTTCTCAGTGAACACACCTTTCATAATTTGTTACATAGTGCACTTGACAGATTTTACATAACTATATTGTAAAAATTGCTATTGTACTAAATATATATGTGACTAGTTTGCTACCATTGACCTTTCCTTGATAAATATGTATTGTCGAGACCAAATAAGGAAATAACAATATGTGGAAGTACTAATTTACAATATCGAAAAACTTCAAGGAGCACTTGGTAAAATGTAGCACATGGTTTATGTGGTAGTTGCATCAATTGGAGCACCTGCTGTTTTGTAGATTTGATGAGTTCCTGTATTAGTAAACCAACACGGGGAATAATATGGCTTAGAAAATTTAGAACTGCTAGACTTTGTGGACTTGCTTCGAAATTTACATTGTTATGGGATGATATTTGCTATGAAATCATTCTACCAGAAATGGTATGAGTTAGCAATGTACTGACATCTGTTTGCAAAATATGCCACCAATTTTTTTATTGAAACATAAAACAATCGCTGGTCTTCCTACATTCTAATCAAGTAGCCTGATTTTGACAAGGTTTAGAAAAACCTTCACTAATTGCCTGGTTCCTAGTGGGAGTAGCAAAGGAAAAGTTTAAAATGCCATTATCTGTTTTCGCATTATATAAGAAGATTGTTCGTAGAGTATTGTTTTTAGTTGTGGAGATTCCTACTACATCGGTAGATGGAAAAGTTGGATTCTGCTGGTAATAAACGTGACTTCTGGAAAGTTTAATCCTGATATGGGCCTCGTCTGAAAAATGCTGCAATTTTGTTTTATAGATTGCTGGGCAGAACCGGAGAAGCGTCCAAGTTGCCAGGAGATCCTGACCCGTTTGCTTGATTGCGAATACACCTTATGTTGAGATATTCTGTCTCTATTCTGTATAGCGGTTTTAGAGGCAGAGATTGGTCCCCGCTTATACATCATCTCTTTCCCATTTCCCATCATTTTGACATCTTTAAGATGTAAATTGGCAACCTGTACTATAATAAGCAAGCCATTTCTCATAGCATCATCAATGTTACACCATTGGTTTGTGCAATATTTTACATGTTACCAGCTTACTTACCAAAGGCAACTCATTTGGAAGGATTATTTCCTTATTCCCTTGGGAATTGAACTGATATGTTAAAATATTGTGAAATTGTACTGCAAAATTGCTGCATTCCGAAGGAGGCCAAGAGTCAGGTACCTCCGTAAGTCATCGTATATTTGTACCTTCATATGCATTGTAATTTCCCAAGGTAATCGCGTCATGTTCATGCACTCTTGTGTTAATTTTTTTGGTTACATTTGGTAGTATGGAGAGGTGTACCCATATACACATACACTAGGTGTTCCTCGTGGTGGTAGAACAATTTGTTGCTGGCTTTGTTCAAATCTCTATACTACTTAACCCCACGTCGATTAGGGTGTTAATGATTTTTTAAAATATCCTTTTCTCCCTTTTTGTTAAAATAATCCGGAGAACCTTTTTGAAACATAATGCCTAATTGTGCATTGGCTAGACCTCTGAACCTCCATGTTATTTCTAATGCAACCGTTCTCTGAACCTCTGTTCAACAAGTCCACATCAGGGATCCTCCGAATCGCTCCATGTGAAGTTTCTGATTGCTCGAAAACCCAGGATCTTATAACTCCATGCTTGTATCCTTCAAGTAGAAAGGTGAAACGAACTAGACAGAGTCCAATTCAACATCTATGAAAGCAGCTAAGACGCTGTGAGCAGAGCACATTAAGTAGCTCTGGCTCATTGCATGTGCACCAACATATGCCTAGTGTGTTTTCATCTCTAGAGTGACCTTTGAAAGTATTGATGACAATGATGATTTTTGCTACTAATGTTTTCATCTAGCAGTGTGAGCAGGACCATGACAAAAGGAGGAAATTTTGTGACTTGCTAAACTCTGTGGCAAAAACAAGTTGTTTGATTGATAAGTAAGGTGCGATAAAATTTGTGTGGCTGTTGATTAGTTTGTTGGCATAAATTTGTGACAAAAAATATGGCAAGTGTTTGGATTACTCATAAGATGTACGGGATTGAAGTTAGAACCATCCCATTTCAAGTTAAACAAGAATTCATTACTCAACAGAGAGCTAAACCACATAAAACTAAACTCATTTATACATGCTTATATAAAGAGCTAAACCACAACAGAGAGCTTCACTTCAATTGCACATCTATTATACATAAAGAACACTTTAAGGAGCATACAACCATCTAGAAACCAATCAGCAATACACATATACATAAAAATTTCCCCGTCTACCTAATATCAGTAAGAATTTGCTCATGAAATTGATTACTGTCCTTATCTGTTGTGTCTTCTGGTTGCTGATACATTGGTACAAATCAAAAAGGAAGGAAAAGAACAACATTTAGATGGTGTTAGAATTTAAACTTATGCAAGTTTAGGATTTTATTCTAGGGAAAATTCAGATCAATACGGATACTCCAAATTAAGAAAACACAAAAGCTAAAGGCAGCAGCTTTTGCAATGATGCAAAAGTTAAGAATTAGGGATACGCGCACCAAATCGGATGAACTCCGTCCGGCTAAAAAATCGGATGAACTCTGTTGATGATTTCGACGCATAAAAGGGCCTCAAATCCACCAAAAGGAATTGGAATGCACGGGTAAATACTGCATTTTTTTCAAGGCTGACCCCAATATGCAGCGGAAACCGGCCCTTAAAACAGCTTTAAAAATCAATAGAACAAATGCTAGCATTCATCTGCGCATTTAGGCAAAAACAACCGGGGACATTAGAAAGATAGCGTTTTGATCCGCGAGAAACCACCAGAGTTCACTCAAAACAGACACCAAAAAGGAGAACCGTTTGATGGAGAACTCAGATAACCGTCAAGCGGAGGGGATGGCTGCGCCGTAGGCGGAGGGGGCGGCGGCGGCTGTGGGCAGAGGGGGCGAGGGCGCCGAGAATGGAGAGGGCGGAGGGGATGGCGGTGGCAGCGCTCCTGCGACTGGAGCCGAGCCTCTTCTCTAGCGATTGTGGCGCGCCACGGGCGCTGTGGCGAGGAAAAACATCGCCACCGTTTTGCAGCAAAAAAGTGTGGCGAGAGAGGCTTTTTTTTTGGCGCGTGGCGTGCTTCACTTCAGTAGCCAACCAAACGATTGTTAAACTGCCTGTGGCAAGTCTAGGGTTAGACGGAGTAAATTGTCACCACGAACCAAACACCTAATAACATACACCCCCAAATTTTGACTTTTATCACTTAAATTTGAGTTTAGAAAAGTCGTACCATTAAGAACAATACATTGAGACGACTTGGTAAAGTGGTTGTGCTCAAAGTAATATTATTGTGAGCCATCCTATCTCACCATAAAAGTCTTTGTTCAAGTTCTGACATATACAGAAGGTTCAGAAATTCGAGGATATTCCATAATGATCTAGATTTTGGACTGGCCAAACCAGAATATCTAAAAATTCCATACATTTCAAAATGACCTCTTAGTTTTGGCTTTGCAACTAAATAGGAATGTCTAAAATTTTTGGATATTCTGAGATGACTCTAGATTCACCCTTGTCGCCAAACAAAACATTTCACTGTCAAGAAGTGACCTCGTATTTTTGCTATTAGATTTACATTCATTGATACAAATAGTTCTACATATCAATCTTTAAAAGCAACATCATAATTAAGAGAGAGTGAGAAATGATTAATTTTTTGGACGCCAAACTAATGTTCAGAAATTCGATGGACTCTTCGCCGGGAGCGCCTACCAGACTAGGGGTGAAAGTGATTAGAATAGTTTCCAGCCGTATCAAGAAAAACGGATTCGGATCTAGATTTTTTTGATTCCGATACGGATTTTTTTTTCGGATACGAAAACGGATATAACATCGATGGTATCCGACGGATACGGATTCAGATAATCTAGATAAATCCTATTTGGATTATCCAGATTTAAATCCTAGAAACATAATTAATTAACTAAAAATAGCTAACTTACTTAGAAAAATGCCATTTTTCATGGGATAAGATACGCTGTATTTTGATTGTAGAAAAAGTTTCAAGTTCAAACGAGGATTTAACTAATAATTTGCTTTCAAACCCAACCCATTTTTTCTTTAAATCCTAATTCGTCCTCGGAGAATCTCCGACTTTTTTAACATCGTACTTGACAACTTTCTCAAAATATTTTTTAATTTTTATCACAGTATCTATGTATTATATCATAACATTATGACTGGTCTCGTGTTTTTTAGACTTCATTTGATTTTTTTAAATTAAAAAACCATTAAGCTCCACGTTGCCGATCGAGTGTCGCAACCTAGATTTTTCAAAATTTCTTTCCATTTAGAGGGTACAGCTTATAAATAGACTCAAAAATATGAATATGATTTTTCTACAAATTTTGGTTCATTATTTCATACACTTGCAGTTCAAATTTGACCTATTTCAATATAAATCCGAGAAACACACTTAATGAATTAAAAATAGTAAACTGATCTAGAAAAATACCAAATTTTTATATGAGATAAGTTATGTTGCATTTTGATCATAGAAAAAGTTTGAAGTTCAAACAAAAATTTAATCATCAATTTTCTTTTAAACCCAACCAATTCCTTTTTTAAATCTTAATTCGTTATCGGAGAATCTCTTACTTTCTTAACATCATACGTGACAACTTTTTCGAAACATTTTTTATTTTTTATCATATTATATGTGTATCATATCATAGCACCATGATATGTCTTGTGTTTTTCAGACTTCATTTGATTTTTTAGAATTAAAAAATCATTCAGCTCCACGTTGCCGATCGAGTGTCGCAACCTAGATATTTCAAAATTTATTTAAATTTAGTAGATAAGAACTAAAAATAGACTCAAAAACATGAATATGATTTTTTTTAAAATTTTAGTTCTTTATTTCAAGCACTTGCGGTTCAAATTTCACCTATTTTAATTTAAATCCTAGAAACATACTTAATGAATTAAAAATAGCAAACGAACCTAAAAAATATAAAATTTTTACCTGTAATAAGATATGTTGTATTTTAAGTGTAGAAAAATTTTTAAGCTCAAACCAAGTTCCAAATATCACATAGGCTAAAAAAATACACTTGACGAACAACCCTCTTTGCCGAGTGTTGAAAAAAAAACACTCGGCAAAGAGTTGTTTTCCTGTAGTGAATGTTATATTTTCTTTTAGATTTTAAAAAGAAATAGGATCTTTTAAAAGATTTTGGAATTAAAAAAATCTAAATTTGGAGAATGTTTATTATCTACTAGATAGTTTTTTCCGATAAATATCCGTAACCGTATTTATATCCACTTCGTAATCGTATCCGATAATATTCATTTCTATACCTGAAGTATTTGAATCTAAGTCCAAATAAAAAAATATTAAAAAAATGATATATTCGCTTCCTATCCAATCCGTTTTCATCCCTGTACCAATACCAGAGTACCAGACCGTCAAGCTCTGGGACGTGCCGACGGGGCGGGAGCTCTTCACCATCCGCTCCGACGCCCCCGCCCGCTCCGGCCTCGCCGTCGTCACCACCGACCCGACAACTTCATGGACAACGTGCCCACCGCGCAGGTCAAGCGCATCGCCGAGGACCCCGATGACCGTAAGATGCATCCCCTTTCTCCTATCTCCTCCCCCCTTGGAAGCTTCTAGATGTGTGGATTCAAACTGTATGTTGGTGGCAGCAGAGTCGGAGGAGTCTCTGCTTGTGATTACTGGAATCAAGGGAGGATTAACAGGGCTGTGCGGGGGCCGTTGAGTACAGGACCATCATTACCGCTGGTGAGGATGCTGCCATCCGCATTTGGGAGTTGGGACACGGAGGTTAGCGCTTCCATTTTTGCACTTAGTTCTACTAATCACTGGTGCTACCATGCTAGCTCTACCCTTCACTAGTATTAGCCATTAGGTCTTGGGTGCTTGTCAGGATTGTCATTCTACATGTTTCTGAATTGTCAAATAAAGTTATTTAATAGGTAACAATTGTACTGGGTTTGGTTGAAAAGTGATTTGAGATCAATCCGATGGTTTAGAGTTTCAAGTGAGATCTGAATTACCTTTGCTGTTACGTATGTGCTCTTTAACTTTTGATTTTTGTTATTGCTAATAACATGATGAAGTAACACGACAGATTTTAAATCACTGAGCAAGCCACAGTTACCACTTACCAGCAGATTTCTCGGTTGAAGCTTACTCTGGTAATTTATTGCCAATGATGAAATGATAATTTGTATTGTTTGTTCACTAACCAAAACTAGTTACATTTTTGTAGTGTACATGTCAGTGGTAACCTTATATTAAGATGGCCAACTAGTTAATTGCATGGAAATGAACATATCCCCCCAATCAAATTTATCATAGGATTCTTTTACATTCTATTTGGTTTTGACTTTTGACATGCACAGACTGGAAACTGTCTGAAGGAATCAGGCTAGGAACAAGGATATCAGAAAATAATTTCTTCACATTCAAAATCTGCAGATTGGTCTCATTTCCTTGTGCGTTCCTTGGATACGACAGCTAAGGTGATATTTTGTTGAAGCTGCTACCAGCCTACCATAATGATATCTTCAACCGTTCATACTTCAAACTGCAAATATGGTTATTTGCTGACAAATTCACTGCTATCTGGCTAGCTATGGGATACAAGAACACCGACTCCGATCAAGATGTATGTCACGGAGTGGCCTGTTAATTCTGTTGACATTTCTCCTCTTTTTGACCATGTATGTTCCTATATGACAATACCTTATTCTTACCTACATGTTCTTAAGTTGTCAGCAGTTCTGTTGTATATGCAATTTTCTCTCCAAATACATGGTCTTAAAATTACTTCATGCTAAATGCATATTTCTACATGTGCTACAATTGGGATCGAAATGAATATGGCCTTCTTTGTTTGTATTTTGTTTTGCAACAAACCTCTTGGACCTTCTTTGCGTTTTTATCTTTGATTTGGATTCCACTCTTTTCTTGTTGCCATAGAATTTCTGCCCTGTATGAAGCCTTGATATCATTCCTTTATTAGCTTTGATAAGGCATTTCGCACAAAAGACAGCAACTAATGTTTCATTCACATGCATATTATCTGCTAACAGTATTTTTACACACACAAATGCAAATGGCTATACAACTGGTAGAGAAAAATAGCCTTGTACCCTGTGCAGCTTTTCTTTTATTGACCATGTATTGAGGCCAACTCTGTATAAATTATTTCTGAATTTGCTCACTCCTGTTGGCTACTCTGGAATTTTTTCACTCATATTGTTTTTTAATTTGTATGTGGTCCATACTTTTTATCATTCATATTCCAATTATTAGTTATATAAAGTCTCTTCTTTCTGTTGTTAGGTGGGTTATTGGAGGTGGTCAAGATGCTATGAATGTGACTATGACAGACGCCGTGCAGGAAAATTTGAAGTCAAATTCTTTCACAAGGTTAGTTCTTTTGGCAATGTAGTTTCTATCTTATGGTTTGTTGAGAACAATGATCATGTAGGTTTTTTTCACAAGTTACCTTTTTACTGTTCACAAATAAGATGGTAGTTATGAAGTGAAATGCACAAGTTACCTTTTTTTTTTCTCGATGGTAGTTACGAAATGAAATGCACAAACTGTGTGAATCATCAAGTTGCTTTTCATAGCAAAATCTTTCCAACCCTGTTGTTAGGTTGTATCGATGATGGTTGTCCTTGTGTCATAGGAGCTTAGAAGCTGAAGCAATGCCAGCATTGGAAGAGACAATTAACTTGCCAGCATTTGGAGCTAGGCATGGATCTCGGTTTCACATTCAATTTCTTCTATGTCGCTTTGGATATGTGTTGCTCTCCTCTCTGCCTCCTCATCAGCTGCATCAAAGTCATCCTCTGTGCCACATTCAGCCGCGCTCTCTGCCTCCTCATCAAATGCTTCAACATCTTCACTTTCACATTCATTTTTAGTCGCAGTTCTCACTGTCTTGTTTTCTTTGCCATTGATGATGACAAGGTCGATTCCGTTGAGATGCATAGCAACCTGTTTCCTCACCGCCTCGACTGTCATCTTGATGCTCGAGCTATTGCTGCACCATTTGCTGTAACATATGACTATCTCTGTGGTGCTTCGGAGATTGGTTAGACCTGATGGAACAGCACTCTCTTGATTGGCAGGGCCTGAGCAGATTTTCAGTTGCAGACGCTGGAGCTTCGGCATGGCTCCTTCTCTGAAAGTCAGCCATGGGACTGGGCAATCAAGACAGAATCTCTGAAGCTCTTTGAACCCCTCACATTCAATCACTATCTCTTCTCCAGGAATAAATTCTAAGCCTAGTACCAAGCGCTCTAGTTTCTTCAAGTTTGCAAGGATCTTGACGTCATCTGGCACTAGTCTACAGATTGTAATCTGCAAGAAAGCAAGTTTCTCCAGCCCTCCAATCCATTGGGGTACACTGACAAATCTTCCGGCTGTTACCTTTAATATGCTGAGTTGCTTAGGCGGATCATTTAGAGAATCCAAGAACTCCATGGAACACCCAAGTCCACAGTGAATGGTAAGAGACGTGAGTTCTCTAATTTTTTGGATGGTTGATAGGAGAATGTTCTGGTATGCTCGATCCGTGCACTGGTGAAAGGAGCATGTTATTGCAAGCGACCTCAAGAAGGAGTACTCTCGATCACCCTCCAAAAAGTTTGCAGAGCATTCACTTAAATCGACAGTTGCTAGTGTGTGTAGAAAAACAGTTGTCTGCTCGAGTGTTGGAATCTTTGTTACTACTGCTGCCTCATCGGAGTTAATCGCTCCATTGCCACCAACGAGAAGAGTAGATAAAAGTCGAAAGTTCTTTGGCATCTGACTGATATGTGTGCCTCTTAGGTCCAGCGTCTGCAAAAACATTAGCTTGCTCACTTCTGATGGGAGCTCACTTATGTCGGTGTGGCTGATGTCTAATGTCTTCAGATTGCTTAGCTCCATGATTTGTGGTGGGAGCTTGCTGATTCTAGTGCTGCTGACTCTTAGATACCTCAGCATGAACATTTTGCATATCTGCAGCAGGTCCTCATCCTTCAAATTCTCCCAGCCATGGAGATCCAACATCACCAGATAGGCAAACTTTCCCAGAGGAATTGATATACGGTCAACTGCACCAGATATGAGCAGTGAACGAGTATGAGACAAATCCATTTCTTGCAGCATTCCCTGGAGCTGCGGATCCGGATGGTGGAGAGCTAGGTGTCGTGCTATCTGAGTCATTTTGCTGCTGCCTCTGGCTGAGGCCAGCGTTGTGCTGGTAAAAGCAAAACCAGTCTCTGCTGCTTTGGAGGCAAACAAGTGGAGCATGAAAGGATTGACCTGCCACTGGCATGACTCGTCTTCATCGACATTGAGGCTGCAGTCTGCTACCGGGGTGATGATGTTCTTGTCTACTAGCTTGGAGAAGATCTTAAACCATTTGACGACAGTCTCCCTCGCTAAAAGACTGTGCTTGTCGAATACGCGTCCCTGTGGAAACATGCTTAAGTAGAGCGATGGTAGGCTCAACTCATCATCGCATTCGAACGATAGCATTTGTCTAAACTGTTTCAGTAACAGGCGGACTTGGTCCGTCCTATGAACTGCAGAGCTCTCTTGTTGCTGTTGATGTTGTTTCAACCAATCAGCCATGCCAATTATGAACAATGGTATTCCTTCACATTTTGTCAGGATTTCATCACATAATAGCTTCAGATTGTCTGAAAGGCAATCATCCATGGAACCAAAAGCTTTGGTGCGAAGTAGTCTCTCTGAATCTGAGTCACTCAGAGGCTCCATATTATGGACATCCACATCATAATCATAGAAACACATCCTGATCATCAATTCATCACGAGTTGTAATCAACATTTGGCTACCACAATTATTGTTAGGAAATGCACCCTTGATTATTTCCCAATCTGAGTCATTGCATATGCCATCAATTAAAATGAGGTACCTGACAGAACACAAATAGAGAAAAAACGAATTCTGATATATGTATAGCTGAATATATACAGGGACAAAACGATTAGGCAGTACATGCTGTATTGCTGTTTACCTCTTATCCTGTAGGCGTTCTGATATGCTGCGAGCCAACAGCTTCGGGTTGTTGTCTAACATTGTGGTCTCTGAGTTGTGAGGTGACCATGTCTCCAGGTCTACGATCTGCAAGAGGACGCTTTGGAGAAGAAGGCTGCACCTATCTGAGCTCCGGGAGAAGCTGGCTGCAGCGCAGCACTGGAAATGCTGTGCAGTTTGGCACCGGAGTCGACGGTGGAGCTCCATGGCAAGAGTCGTCTTTCCCACGCCGGTAGGTCCGACGATGTACATGACTCGGAGACTCTTGTCGTCGTCGGCGGCGGCCGTGAGACACCTGAGCAGCTTCTTTGCCGGGCCGTCGATGCCTACAAGGTCACATGCCTTGGCCGCCTGAGGCGGTGGCGGTGACGGTGGCCGGAGTTGAGAACTCGGGAGCTCAAACCCGCAGCATTCTTCG
The DNA here is from genome assembly GCA_000418225.1 of Zizania latifolia. Lineage (NCBI taxonomy): Eukaryota > Viridiplantae > Streptophyta > Magnoliopsida > Poales > Poaceae > Zizania > Zizania latifolia. The sequence goes on along the minus strand of KE372831.1, from coordinate 325,474 downwards.
GCGGCACAGTAAAGTTTATACGCTTCCCACTGGATTGTGCGAAGCAGTTTACTAAGCTTACGACGCCGGAAGGGCCGCGCGGCCTTCTGCAACAGCGCCCGACCAACCTGTCGGCCACCCTCCTTATCGACGAAGTCGTCGATGACCCTAGCACCGCTCGCCAATCTATTCAGCCATTCCTCTAGAAAGCTGTTGACACTCACACCATCACAATCTGCCCATGGCGGCGGTATCGGCGGCGGCAACCTCCGCGATTCGACAAGGGCGCTCACCTCCATCTCCATGAACGCCAAGCAGTGCCTTTTGCGGTCGTCGGTGACCCGTCCTCCAGTCTCCAGCAGCTTACGGATCCTCCCACAGAGGGCCTCCAGCACCTTGAACACCTCCTCCTCCTGCTGCTTCTCCTTCATGGAATGTGACGCCGCCGTGTCGCCACTCTCCATCGCTCCGATCCCCCGGCCCCTGCTACACTGCAATTTCAGGGCTCAGGACCTAGCGCCAGCGGCAGAAGAATTTAACGAACTGCATACCTGATAGCTTCTCGCTGATAGATGTTGAATACGAGTCGGACTCGGACGGAGTTAGAACGGCGAGGAATTAATCTTGCCGGCAAGCCTCGCGTGCTATGGCGAGTGCTGAAGCTGCCATGTCGTCAGTTTCCATCGCTCGGATCCCCTGCCCCTTGCTACACGGCGACCTAAGGACTCACTCAAGAGCTAGCTAGCTAACTAACGCGATCGGCAGAATTGGACAATACCATCAGTCTGGTAGCTGCTAGCTGACACACTGCTAAACAAATGACACTCAGTAACGAACTTTAATACCGGTTATTAAATCTGGAACAAGCTTCCCAAACATATAAACGATCTTTAGCACCAGTTGATAGTGGTATTTAGTACCAGTTACCTAATTATTAAGGTAGCGTTTGGTTTGAGAGCGAGCGTGAATAGAATATGGTCATCTATAGATTTAGGGATGGGATGATATATGTTAGTGTTTGGTTGGATGGATAAAATGATACAATTTTTTGTTTGGTTAGGTGGATATAACTTGGATGAAATAAGCCTAAATTTAGTGGGACCCACTTGTCAAATATATATTTTAACAAAAATATAATCATATGAGATCTTATTTTATAGATTAAATTGTAATGAATACAATGATGTAATTAGATCATAAATTAGATAAATGATTTGGGAGAAAAATCATTTGAATATTTATAAATAAAAAATTAAATGTATCCTAACCAATCAGAAGATGACACATCATCTCATCAAATATTGAATGGACTCGTCTAGAAAAATTAAATCTTCTAAATCACTCCATCTAGCATATTAGAGAAATATTCCTCACGGTGGCTATCCTATTCATCTTTGCTCTCTAACCAAACAGCTGATGGTCCTAACCCATCCAAGGATATCCATCGAGTTAAACAGACAGTTAATTAAATACGAGTCACAAGCAAGACGACGAGTTGAACTACCCAAACGATCCTTTCCCAAACGCGCAGATTAAACGCGGAGAGGAATGAGGATTAATAAAAAGCACTAGAGCAGCACCACTTAATTGAAGCACAGACGGTTGTGAAATCGTCTCTAAGCACTTCCTAATTTCTAAACGGTGAACTTCCTAATTTTTTTCTCCTACCCGCTTTCTAAATCACATCTATATATTTCACGTTCTCAAATTTTATCAAGCTCTCTAGCCTGAGAGAGAGAGGGGGGATGAAAATGATTATAAAGAGCATGTAAATTTACAAAGTAAGATAGAGAGTCCAACAGAGCTCCGTTTTTTAGAGAATTGCTTAATTTTAAACTATAGAAAGAGTGATAGGAAGTTATTTGAAGATGCTCTTACTTAGCCAAAAAATAAAATACCTCAATAAAGAAGCTCACGACTTCCTTCGTATATAAACATATAGTTGAAACTGTATCGATCTTTGGTGAAAATTTGACAACTTTTACATAGAAGTTTTCAAAATCTTCAAAAGAAACCACATATATGGGGAAGATAATATTAGAGAAAAATTTTAAAATTAAATCTAACTTTATTTATGAGATATATGGTATATTTAAGGGAGCTTTTAGCAGCTACAACTACTCTTATAAACTTTGGACTCATATTATGAAGTTTAATAGCTGTATAATTTAAAAATAAACTAAAATCTAATAGAACCTAGAAATTGATAAACATTAGCTTCTCTATATTTTCGTAATTTATTTTTCAGATCAGAAGATCCTAAACAAGCCCAGCTCCCTTTGTTGCCCGTTCCACTTGCAACAAGATAGCTAAAAAGAGCACGATGATGTTTCAACAAATTGAAGAGGTGGTTGTTGTCAAGCCCACCGGATTACAAGGAAGAGGTTGTTGGAGTAAGAGCATATTTTCTATAAATTAAGACCGAGGAAGCGTCCAGCCACATTGCCCCCACAGTCAGTTTCTCCTCCAAAGTGAAGTGTCCAGAGAACTGGATGTAGGTCAGTAAGTGCCCACAGATTTTAGTTGTTGCAGGCCTCGACAAACTTGCCAAACTTTTCATGCTAATATTCGCTACTTTGAGACTTGTGTGGTTAATGCCAGACTTTTAATCCTAAAATATGGTATGCTCTGAGACTTGTCTGGCTAACAAGACTGAATTGTTTACGATAAGGTGGGCGTATACAACAAGTGGGACAGTTTTTTTTTGCATGCCAAGACGGTGGCAAATTATGACCATGACCAAACACCATCGACGAGACATTGCACCATTTTTCTGTTTTATATTGGCATATTTTATTTGGATAATTTTTAAGGTATAACAAAACAAATTATGACATTTATTGTTATAGATCTAATGGTCATGATTAAAAGAAGGTGACCTATTACCTCTCACCTTCTATCAGCAAAACTCCAGCTCCTTTAAAAAACTATAGAAATTAATTAAAATAATTTCTTTTATCTGTAATTTCCATCTGTAATTATTGTGCATGTAGAATTGAACAATATTTTCCTTAATCTATGTTGATGTGGTGCATGCATGGTAATTAATCTCTATAATCTCTGGTGATTCCAAATAGGAATATATGATGTTAGGCTGCATGATTCTAGTTACTACACTTTTAAATTTTATTTAATTTTAATCATCAACAATAATAAATAGTTAGGATCAATCAAATCTCTTACCTCTTTATGAGGTACTTATTATACCATAGATGCCCCTTTTTATAATGTCATATTTTAAAATAGAGTAAATTATGGTATGATATAATAACTTACCGAGTACAATAACTTAAAAACTGAGCTATCATGTGTAAACATAATTAGATTGTGTAATTTTTTTTATCAAAGGAGGCGGCACGAATGATTTTTTTATCATGCCAAGATGTCATATGAGCGAATGGCACATGTGCGAAGCCAGTTCTTTAGATGGGAATTTGGACCATGAGCAATAGATTATCTGTCGGTTTGGTCGATGCGATTATGCCTATCAAATTTTGGTATGGGATTGAAAAGATGTGTTTAATTTGATGCCAATGTTGCTTTACAGTGAGATGACTAAAAAAGTATCTATACATACATATACTATTGGCATTTCAAAGGAAATACATATACTAATTGTGCACTCTAATGAAACTTTCGAGTTAAACAGAAAATATACTAATTGTGCATTTAAGGGAACTTTAACGTTAAACAGATAGACTAGCTGATGATTAAATGAGTTGTATGATCATAGTTATACATCCTACGATTTTTTAGGTGATAGGCCAATTTGTATGTACAATTTGATGTTTATTAATTATGAGTGTCATAGTTTATTAATTACAAATTTCGTAATCATTAAATTATAAAAAGGCTATATATAATTGAGATTGTAGAACTCAAATTTTATTAATTAAAAATTTTCAAATCATTAAATCAATATATGATTAAAATTTTACTATTTATGAATACGTAGGTCCATCCTACTAGGATAAAATTATAGCCGCTTAAATTGAAAAAATAGTCTAACATTAGATACAACTTAGTAACCATAGTAACCATCCATCTATATTGGATCAAATTATAGCGTCTTGGATTAAAATAAAAGTCCAATATAGTTTGCTAATTATGAATTTCAAAATTTGGAATTATCAAATCAATAAAACAGTAAAAATCGAGACAATTATAATTTCAAAATTATTGATTTAGAATTTTGAAAGCTATTAAAGTATGAACAAACTAAAATGTAGTATAACTGTATTAATTCTGATGAACTTAGAAATTCTTGGATAAGAATATGACTTCCAAAACATGGCATAATATTATACAAATAGTCTATACGAATATACGAATATACATATACAAATAATCTAACGGAGCTCGTCGTCGGCGCCGTGAAGTATCCGCGACGAGCAGCGGCAGGGCGGGATGAAGCAGGCGCGGGAGGGGCTGCGCCGGCGACGTCAGCCACCGCCTCGGCGGCGAGCCCCCCTGGAGCGGGGCACCTCTCCATCTCATCCGACACCCACCGGAACCTCCGCTCTGTCCGCGTCGCCTGGATTGCCCTCCGACCCGAACTACGGTGAGATGCCCTCTTCTCAAACTCACAACTCGTCTTCGCAAACCAATCACCAGAACGGCAATTCCATTCTTGTAGATTCCAGCCCGAGCCGCGCCGGAGCATCAGGAACCCTAGTTTCAGTTCGCCGTGCCGCGCTGTTTCGCCCCCGACCAAGGTACCTCCATTTTCCGATTCTTTGTACCAGTAGCATCTGTGCGCTTAGCCGATCATGTTTCGATTGATTCTTGAGGTCGACAGTCAGTAGAACTCGCCGGCGACGGGTACCCGTTTTTATCCGTTCGGGCTCACCGTCGCCGGCCCTCTCGGGGCGGCGCCAACCCGATCCGAACACGGGGAATAGTTTCTAGCGAGTCTAATTCGGTGAAAAGTTGATTGATTCCGCCCGGACGCCACCTCTTCTTCTCCGGCGCGGGCAATCCGCCCGGATCCAGGCCGCCACCATCCATCACCGTCCATTAGTTCTCCTGTTGCTCTCTGTAAGATTCTAAGCGTCGGGATCGGGATGTTTATTATTTAGGGGACACACATACACATTTGGGAAAATTGTAGATTTGCTCCATAGTCATTTGGGTGTTTGTCGATTTGTCCCATAGTTGATTTGGCATGAGAGCAAATCTCCCTATTATTTTGCCTCGCACTTAGGGTGAACCCTCACTGTTTTGCCCCATCCCTCATTTAAGAGATATTTTAATTCTTTTCTCCATTTTTCAGTCTAGGAAATGACTATTCTACTCTTCTCCCTATTCGTCACATTCTTCTGCCTGCCGAGAGCGTTTGCAGTCCAGGCATTTTCTCCACGCGCCAGCAGCATCGCGCCCAGCACTCAAAATCATGGATGCTGTTAAACAAAGCACGGTGATTAGATTACAAGTCAAAACCAAACCAACAACACAGCATTGTGGTCCAGATGAAATCTATAGCAAAAGCTAGACTTTCAGATAGAGACAGAGCAAAAAGGAATAGATCCACAGGTGTGTCAGAAAATTTTTAGAACGCAATGCAACACAGCGTTCAGATCAGAAAACCGTAGATTCAAAGATGGCCTCGTTGATACCAGAAACCAAGAAAATGCTATTTTCCAAGATATTTCAAGGAGAAGGGCAATATAATCATTTCCTAGGCTGAAAAATAGAAAAAAGAATTAAAATAGCTCCTAAAAGAGAGATAGGGCAAAACAACAAGGGTTCACCTCAAGTGTAGCGCAAAATAGCAAAGCTAATCAACAATAGGACAAATCTGCAAACACCCTTTTAACTATGGGGTAAATCTGCAATTTTCCCCACATAAAAATAACTTCGAGCGCCAAGCCTCTTTAGGAAATCAGTTATGGCGATGACTACTACATTCTCTCAGTTTTCCATATGCTTCTGTGTCCTCCTCTGCCATGGTTCAATGGCACAACTGTTCCAGGGGTGTAGGCATAAATTCGTGGCAAATAAGCCCTCGACAAGGAAGTTCCAGGGGTGTAGATTTGATAGGCTCTAAGCGTTTGAACCACTGACAAGAGTCAAGTCTGAACTCTGAAGCTGGAGTTATGAGAAGAATGAGCAGTTCTGGTGCTCTGGCACATTTGCCATTCGCCGTACCATTGATCCTGAAGGCCTTCTTTTACCTCGATACCGTACCATTGATCCTGAAGGCCTTCTTTTACCTCGATACTCCAACACTCCTAGCCTAGTATATGTCATCCAAGGTTTGTAGCTCAATTTCGTGCTAATAGAAAGTTAGAAACTCGATCCGTTGATGCACATCATTGATATAGATCAAACAAAAAAGATTGTATCTGTAAATCTGGAATGTGCATCCTGATTTGCTGGGATTGGTGCTCTGGGATTGATGTTTCCTGGGTGCCCAGCAACTTACCAGAAACAATTCAGGCATTTTGGTCTTGAAGAACAGGGCCAAAGTCAAGGGCAAAAGTTTAGAGATGAGAATCAAAAGATCCACCAATTTAGGTAGGGAGATGTTGTCGTACTCCCTTCTGGAGTTGCACATTGGTTCTACAACGAGGGTGACACACCTGTTATTGCACTATTTTTTTTTTTGATGTTAGAAACAACGCTAACTAGCTCGAACCAAGACAAAATGGCCTTTTAAACTGATTTTCCATCTAGCTAGTGAATGCCATACGAGTTTATGTTACAGTTCAACATGGTGACACAATTTATCTGTTTTGTTCAAAATTCTAGGAATTCTTACTAGCTGGTAACAGTAATAGAGAGCAACAAGTGCCTGGCCCTTCAATCAAGCAACACTTCGGGCAAAACATATTCAATGGATTCGAGGCCTTTGGCACCAGTATAGACTATAGAGGCGGCCAGGAGGCTACAAAATCAAAATGACCTAAGAGGAGAGATCATTCGAGTAAGACTGGCCTTCGATTGATAAAACCAAGTATGACACAACAGCAGGAACAACCACAAGATGAGTACCAGCAAGTCCAATATCCTAGAGAGCAACAGACAGGTGGCAAATACAATGGTTTGGAAGAGAACTTGTGCACAATTTTGGCAAGGTCAAGCATCGGAAACCCTAATCGCGCCGATGCTTACAACCCTCATGCTGGAAGGATCATAAATCTCAACAACCACAAGTTCCCTGTCCTTAACCTTGTCCAAATGAGTGCTACAAATCTGTACCAGGTATTTATTTATGCATGACGGCAGTATACATCATTCTAACTAACACTTGATGTTTGGTTGATGACATGACTAAAAACAATATAATCTTGCTCTCCAATTCTTATTGCAGAATGTTGTTCTCTCACCGTTCTGGAATGTCAATGCTCATAGTTTGGTGTATACGATTCAAGGGCGCGCTCGAGTTCAGGTTGTCAATAACCATGGAAAGGCTGTGTTTGATGGCGTTCTTCGTCCAGGGCAACTATTAGTCATACCACATAATTACCTTGTCCTAAAGAAAGCAGAGCGTGAAGGATTCCAAATACATTGCGTTCAAGACAAACTCAAACTCCATAGTGAGCCAGATCGCAGGAAAGAAGTCAATCCTCCGTGCATTGCCTGTGGATGTGATTGCTAATGCGTATCACGTCTCGAGATAGGAAGCTCATAGCTTGAAGAATAATAGGGGAGACGAAGTTGGTGCTTTCACGCCCAGATATCAGCAACAGATCGATCAGGGATGTTCCAATCTTGTTGAAAGCGAGACTTGAGAGTGATGTAACAACTAGGAGGCATATATAGCTGAATAAAGCTGCAAGCATGATGCTTTGTGTTCTCTCTGTGTGAACAGTATGAATAAACATTTATAAATGTCTTTATTTAATTGCATTGTACCTGGATTATTTCTAGTTTCAACGAAACTTACTTTGCAAGATGGTTCATGCTCAATGATCGACTAACGACCATTTAGGCTATCTTAGTGCTTAAGATAGGTGCTTAGGGAAGGGAAAATGGCTAAGCGCAAATTTACAAGCTTTGTGTTCCGATGCATGTATGCACGACAGAGTTTGCTTGTTCTGCTGCAGTAACTAGTTGACTCGACATGCAGTCAACGGCTGATGTGTCTGATGCTCATTGGCTAAGTGCATGCCTACTAGGCATCGACGCTTCCAAAACACTAGCATCTCGTCGAATCATCTCTCAGCACTGATCTAAAAGCATCGTGTTGGAGATGGCCTTAGGATTCAGAAGTGGGTTGGGGCGGGGAAGAGGAAGAGGAAGAGAACTTGACAAGTTTTTTAGAGGGCGGCGACTAGGTCGGAGAGGGCGATCAGCAAGGTCGGTGGTGGGATGAAGAGGGCTTTATCAACTACTAGAACTAGAGATGATGATTCTTCTTCTTCTTCAATTTGGGTTTCATCAACACTGAAGGGGATACAATTCTATTTACCTTTACTTCCGAAATTATGATGTAATATCTCTTTCCTCTTATATCTAACTGTGAATTATTCTGATTTAATTTATACACACTACACGTCTCCACACGCATCAAAATTAAAATCATGGACAGATCTTAATTATTACCACTTTACCAACGAGGGCAGGACCACCAGGCGGCAGGGTCGCCGGAGCATATGTATGATGTATCTTGTACTAAACAAGACAATTAGCCAAAGCAACGGAGGAGCATAGGACACACGTGATTTGGCAGAGTAAGCTAGGGTGAATCTGGATGCATGGCAGGCACTCAAAAATTGCCCTCATGTTATGTGAAGATCACTCTCTAAAACTGGACTCGAAAAACTGAAGAATTACAGAATGGTACGTTTGTTTTGTTTTGTTTTTGCATACGCCCCATATCATTGTCAAGAAGAAAAATATAATAGGCAACTGACTCTTGGAAAATATTTTCATGGTAACATTTAAATTTGCATTGCATTGCACGGACACAGGTGATACGGTACTGTTTTTATTGCGGACCATCCGGACCTGTACAAATATTGGACGGCATCGAATATCAGTACGAATAGCTGCAACCATTTTCTGAAGAAAAAACACTTTATTCTACTATGTCAAACAAAGCACGCTAGGAGCAGGGTTTTTTTACCAGAGAGATTAGATTAGATGATATATTCTCCGTTTAGAGTAAAAATTAAACATTTACTCTTCACAACACTGATATTCTTCACATTACACTGATATAACTTCACAACACTGATATTCTTCACATTACACTGATATATAAGATTATTTTAAGTTAATGCCATATGAACTAGGATAGTAAACTCTTATTTATTTAGGATATATGATCAAATTTCTTTTTTGCTAAGCAGGCTAATAATTTATTCATCGTTGCTAGGCATTGGCTGCTTGCCGTGCCACGCCGCCGCCTTCAAGTTGACGGCGACCTCGTCCAGCGCACGGCGAGAGGATCCCTCCGGCGACCACGCCCGCGAGGCCGCCTGCTGCAGGTACCCAGCCTGGCGCCGCACGGCGCGCCCTTTCTCCCCCTCCATCACCTCCTTCACCGCTGCCGCGACCTCCTCGCGTCTGACCACAACGCTGCCGCCGTCGCCGACGTCCTCCAGCGCGCGCAGCCGCAGCGCCACCCCCGCGGCATCTGCCAAGATGACGGCGTTCATCCTCTGCTCCGCGTGCAGAGGCCACGCGATCATGGGCACGCCGGAGGCCACGCTCTCCAGCGTCGAGTTCCACCCGCAGTGTGACACGAAGGCCGCCGTCGCCGGGTGGGACAGCACGCGCACCTGCGGCATCCAAGCCGCGACGGCGAGGCCCCGGCCACTCGTCCTCTCCAAGAACCCCTCGGGGAAATACCGCGCGTGTGGGTCGTCACGGCCGTCATGGTCCTCGCCGTTGCGGTGGCCGTTCCCGAAGGAGAAAGGCACGCCGTCCAGGCTTGGCATGCGCACCGCCCAAAGGAACCTGTGGCCGCTCATCTCCAGCCCGGCGGCGAGCTCGTACGTCTGTTCCGCCGACAGCAAGCCGGCGCTCCCAAAGGAGACGTACACCACCGACCCTGTCGGCTGGAGATCTAGCCACTCGAAGCAGGCTGACGCGCTGGCCTCGTTGGAGCTTGAACGGACGAATGGCCCCACCGTGTAAGCCGGCGGGAACGCTCCTTTCTCCGCCGCCTTCTTCGAATCCTCCACGGCGGCGGGATCCATCTCGTAGAAGGTGTTCATCAAGAAGCCGTCGGCGCTACGGTACTTCCGGCCCACGTCGATGAGATGCGAGTACACCGGCTTAGTGCTATCCTTGAACGCGTCCGGCAGATCCGCGTGGCGCAGCGACACACCACCGGGAAGCTCGACAGTGTCTGGGAGGTCGTGGTACTCGCCGGTGGCAGCATCGTCATGTAGCTCCACGGCGCGGCGCATGATGTAGAGCGCGGATAAGTTGCTGGGACAGAAGAGGTAGCCCCGGACACCGACCTCGGCGGCGACAGCCAGCGCCGAGGAGCAGAAGAAGTCCGGAACCAGCGCGGCGAGCGGCGCGGTGGAACCGATGGACCGGAGCAGCGCGGCGAGGCTCGGGAGGGAGCGGCGGATCAGCTCGAACAGCACGGTCTCGACGGCGGTGTCCGCGGGGAGGTCGTCGAGGGAGACGGCCGGCAGCGTGGCCGTCGCCACGGATGCCGGGAGGGACGACACGACGGCGGAGTGCGCGTCCGGTGCCGCGAGGTCGGCGAAGGTGACGAGCGTGGCCTCGAAGCCGTGGTGTTCGACGAGCCGCCTCGCCAGCTCGGCCAGTGGGATGAGGTGGCCGGCGCCGGGGCTGGCCAGCAGGACGACGTGCGCCGGCCGGCCTTCGCACAGCGGCGGCGATGACGCGGTGGCTGCGCCGGTGAATTGCCCCATCCTGGAACCAAACCAACTAGTGTCTAGTGGCGTCTGCTTCAATTCGATCAGTAGCTACGCATCCACCTTAAGGCCAGAGCTAATATTGCCGCAAGAGAAGCCGACAAACGATATTTTTTTACTACCAGAATATTTTTAGACGCC
>KE372831.1:272123-295156 GCA_000418225.1 Zizania latifolia | reverse complement strand
CTTAAGCTGACTCATAGTTAATAATTGCACAAGTGTATCACAACAAACAATGAAAGGTTTGATTGATTGAGCCTTCACTAATGTTTATAAATCGACACATGTGACTACAGGAACAAAAAAATAATTTTAATGTTACAATTTTATACTTCTATGTTAGCATTCTAAAAGCCAACTATGAAAAATAAAAACTAGTAAAAATGATAAATTAATCCTAAAAATACAATTTTGTTGCACCTTATAAGCCGTAGCGAAACCAAGCGCACCGAAGTTGTCTTATTTTTTAAGAAAATTTCCTACCATATTAGATTTATTTATGTGATATGTGAATATATATTTCCATGTTAGGCATGTAAATATTTTCACAAACCCCTAGGTTTTGAGACATACACCACACATTTAAGGGTTCTGTAACAAAAGATAATCTATTCAAATAAATTTATTTATTTCTAATCACGGCATGTAACTCCAAATTATTTAAAAAGTATTGAGAGTATTGATCAACAACTCTTACTGTCCTGTGAAAATAGATGTACATGTACATTTACATTTATATATGGTTTGTGTTAGATCTAGACCTATTCATGGGCTTGGTAACCAGACCAGGCTCAGGCCTAAAACATATTCAGACAATCAAACTTGACACATTCATACATTCAGAGAAAGACAGCGAGAATGGTGATAACATTGCACAGAGCCACTGATCGATTGCAAGGCCCGCATGCAGACAGTGCTCGAGCTCTTTAATTAGGTCCCTGATTGCATCATGGGCTTCAAGCATCAGAGAAAAGCTTCCAATCTCTTATCAAAGGAGCAGGCTCTCCTCAACTTGCCAGGTTAGGGTAACTCTAAACATATTCAATATTACTCTCTACAGCTATTTGTATGAATTTTGGACCTAAAATATCTCTCCAAAACACCCCTAACATAGTCTCAATTTTCTAGATATTACAAAACTCTCTTTCATCTATTTCTAAAGAGCCGTTTTTGTTCCGTATCCACTTTAGCCTGAGTCGTCGGATACTTCCTATATAATAATATTGAGATTGATTTTTTATGCTCATTGTGACTAGGTGATAGGTGATACCATTTTGAGCCTGCCATCAAACAGTAAGTTGACAACTAACCGTTAATCTTATTTATCTTTTGATATTCCAGTAAGGAAACAACCTGAGAAAAACCAGCCTCGTACAAAATACGAATCCAAACAGGAGTACCTTAATATATTTTTTCAAATCAACTAGAAGCGAATATAATAATTCATAGTATTTATACAAAACCATAAATATTTGAGAATGGATATTCACTGTTTCAGCTAGAATCCAAGAACAAAACATGTAGCAACATTCAGCATAGCAGTGCACGGTTTCTTTTTCTGATCTTTTCTGCCGTTCAGCTTCTGCTTTGCTCCCTACTTGCTTTCTGATTGATTGCTGCAAAGGCTCCACAGCCCAACGAAATGCACACCCGTGTCAGGTTCTGAATCTGATCCCATGTGATGCCCATGCCTGTTAATTTGTTTTGTCAGTGTAGTGCGTTTGGCATTCCGGACTACATACTTTGGACTGAACAACTTATGAATTGGGAGGTGGTACACAAAGATGGTCCATCTGTTCTTTTCAGCATAACCTTTTTCGGCTAGATCTATAATACTTGTGTGGATGCCTTTTTGCTACTAGTTTGTTAGTAGTTCTTTAAATATAAGTGAATTATATGTCAGTACTTATCAATTTAAGTTTTTAGTTTGAATTCGTTGATGTATGGAATTTAGAATCAGATGCCCCAAGTTTAAATCGTGACTAATGCACAGTCTAATATAGTGTCATAGTGACATATAAATGATGCTTTTTCTCATCTATCAGTGCAACACACAGACAAAAATACAGTAGGAAATCAAATATAATTATCGGTAGGGACGGAGCTAGCGAAAAGTAGACGACACACATGTTAGGGCTGTGTGAACTGATTTTTGAGAAGATACAGATATTAAACTCACAAAGATGTGCTTACGATAAATCTAAGATACTAAACATTAATTAATTTATTTTTAGAGTAGGTGTCGAGGCACCCCTCCTATCATCAAAGTAGCTCAGCCCCTGACCATCAGACCACGGATACTCTTTCCTGTCTTGCCAATCACCACATATTACAAGTGTAAAGGAGCCAACAAGAGTCATGGGGCGCAAAGATGGTGGGAGACGAATATTCTTCAGGACTTGGGCGGCAGCTTTCTTATGGGAGATGGGAGGGGGCAAGAAAATAATATGCTTATTACAAGTAGAATTCCAATTTGCCTTTTCTTCCTACCTACCAATTGTTTATCATGAGACGGAGAAGAAGACATAAATATGTCTGCATCTCCTCCTTGCATGTTGCATATCCAAGCAAGAGAGGTGAAAATGACATTTGTATATTCATTGTCATTCCCCAATGTAGTACTGTAGTCAAATATGTCTACACAATCACTATCTTCCCTCAAACTAGGGCTAAAAACTAGCCGGGCCTCGATGGAGTATAGTTTGGTTTAGTTCGACTTGGTTCAGTTTGAGATGGCTCACGAGCCCGATAAATTTTAGTGTATGTTAATAGTAAAATACAAATTTATACATTTAGATTTAAGCATTATGTATTAATGTGTAATATACTTAAGAATAAAAAATTAATAATTAATAAGAAACATGATGTACACTAAAAATAAAAACATGAATAATTAATAAGAAGTGTGATTGTCTAATAAACAGTCCATTTTTCATAGATAATAACAACAATCCAAATTCATATATTCAAACTATCAACTTTCTAAAATAGTAAATGTCAAATTCAAATAAGGCTGCGTTCGGTTTGAAATGAAATATGGCCCATTAGAAATCTTCCAAGCTGATGATGGGACAAAAAATTTAAAAATCTGGTAAATTTGTAAAATTTCTGGAGATGGGTCTGTAGCCTGTTATTATTGACCAAAAACCAGTTAAAATAATTCTTCCATGTTTTGAATTCCATTTCTGGTTTTGATATAATCTTCTACATCTTATTCCTGTTTAACTAACATACACCACTTGCACCACTAATTAATCACTAGAACCTTATGAAGCATTTAGTATTATGAATGCATTGTTAGATTACTCTGCTCATAATTTTGCATGGACAACTCAAATATTGTAATAGTAAAGAAAATCTACATTATTGCCTCAATTTTTGAGATTGTCTTATTTTAGTCCCTCAATTATGAAACATGATAAAAAAATGTCCATCGTCTATTAAAACTGGACAAAGTATATCCATAGGTTGTTTTTGCACATAGTTTTAAATGACGTGACAACCACATCATTATTTTGCCAAATCATCAATCACTTCTTCAACTAGACCCCCACATGTTAGTCCTCCTTAGTGTAAGCGAAAATATTGTATTTGCACATACGATTATATCGTTCACATATATAAATTCAAAATTGTTTTTCGTTGGGTGTCCGACGCAAGCCATCGCGTCAGACACCCAACCCAGCACACAGCCCAGCGACGCTCACATAGCCTAGCGACACCCGCACAGCCCAGCGAATCGATCTAGTTTAAGTAATTCAACCTAAATAATTTATTGTTGAAGTTGAATGTTTCACTTATTGAAAATGAATGTTTTATGTTTACAGTAGTTAGAACTCAATGTTTCATACGTGAGAGCAAGATGTTTTATCTTTTTATTTCAAATGTTTTTCACCCTTTTTATTTTAAATACTTTATCTGTTGAAGACGAATGTTTCATCTGTTGAAGATAAATGTTTCACCTGTTAAAGATAGATGTTTTACCTTTTAAAGATTTTTATTTCGAATATTTCATCCGTTAAAGATGAGTGTTTCATCTGTTGAAGATGAATGTTTTATGTTATGTTTTACCTGTTGAATATAAATGTTTTATTGAACGATACGTGATGCGATCGATCGAACAATGCAGACGATAGTTTTCAATCAAACGGCTAGATACGCGATGGGGTAAATCGTATGGCGTGGACGATCGTCCGATATTGTGTGCTCGGTAGTACGTCCAAGCACTACTCGCTCGCGTATAAATTGGATTTCTACATACGTACGGTCCACCTGATAAATTTTCGATGACATCGATGTAAGTTGGTCAATGTTGCCATCAATACTGGTCGAAGCGAACATCACAAATCGACGATAATATAAAAAAATAAACGATGTTGCTATACAATGAGATGTACGAATGCGAACAAATCATCATAGAAAAAAGGGGGACTAACAGAAGATATTACCCAAGTTGCGATCCTAACATGTGATTATCAATTATTTCACATGTAGTGATACCTTTCTTTTTGAGCTGAAGTATATAATATATTTCTTCGAGACAGCGACAGACAGTGAACTCTTTGTTTTTTAGGCTGAAGTTACCTTTAATTTGCAGCCTAATTACTTAGTTAGGTCTGAAGAAACCTAATTACTTAGTTAGGTCTAGAGAAAAACAAATGATGCATGTTATCCTCTAAACACACCTCGTGATGTGTGTAACATGTCTTAAATCGGCCAGTGATGAAATAATCTACGATAAGAGAGGAAAAAATTAGGTGAGGACAGTCCCAAATATCTCACGGTGAGAACCCTCTCTAGATTTTTGCTACGTGTCTTCGGAGTGGATTCGACGTCTTCGAGCGAAAGCGACATGGCCGACGGCACGACCGGAGAGGGCAGCGTGGTCGGCGAGGCTAGGATATGTGGTCGACGGCGGAGCGCGGCTGGCAGGGGCTGGACGGTGTGGCTGGTGAGGGCAGCGCGAACGCGATCGACGGGGGTGACGACGCTGTCGACGGAAGCCACGTGGATGAGGAGGGCTACCTCCATTGGCCGCGTCGCTTCACCGGTCCTACGCCAACCGTGCGTGCCACCGCCACCCCTTTCCCGCCGCTCCACGCCGGCCGCACCCATCCAGCCTCCTCGACCATGGCGTCGGCGCCCCGTGTCGCTCCTTCCGTCAGACTCACAGTCTCATCATACCGTCCGATCCTCTTGGATTACACGTGATGTGAATTCAGAGGGATCCTCGATTTGAGGACCGTTTCCACCATTTTTTTAGAAAAGATTTTGCAAGGTTGGCTAGCTACAAACTACAATAACAATTACGAAAAATATAGGATTATGTGATTATTGTTCTCTCACAACCCTCTTGAATATTCTAGACTCACCGTACCAAAAAGATTTTACTTCTATTTTTTAAAAATGCTTTACTTTTAACTTATTACATATTCTCGATTCAAAATTTAAGAAATTTTATTTTTTTAATACCTCTTACATGTCACATTATAATACTGTTTTCGTATTAATAATGGATATTTCAACTTTTACTTCCCCACTAATGGATCCTCTTGCGCATCGTAATTTGATTTGTCATGTTGGCCTCCTCTTAGGTATTTTATCCTCTCATATGAGTTCTCCAGCAACATGAAATCCTAATCGTATTATTAGTCGCATTAATCGTTTGGGGTTAGAGTCAAATTAACCTGTTGTGAGAGTGTAACACCATGGTCCATGGCCTTTGATTTCGTACTCTGTTTTTGTACGGGTGATCGTCTGATCGAGCTCACAGCATTTGACCACCAGCTGAGCCTGAGCAGAGGGAGGCATTTGGTCGAGATCCAATCAAGATTCCCCTCAAATCCCGAGCTCCCTCCTCCAGGCGGCCCATTGGAACGTCCAGATCACAGCAATTATGCAGACAGGCCCCCGTAGACCACACAATTTAAAGTTCTTACTCGATCAGTGAAAAATTGCGAGGTTATTACTTTTTTCGTGCATTTCGACGTTGAACTTTAACAATTAATTTTTTCCACATTATATTATCAATAAAAATTAATAGTATATTAAAATACTTTTATATATGAATTTAACTATATAAAAGATATAACACAATATATATATATATAATTTAATTATTAGTCAAAAGTTAAAAGATTGACAATTTTAAATATATGATTGTCTTATATTTTTCCGACAGATAGAGTGTTATTTTATTGACCAAAATTTACCATTACTCCTAGTTCATCTCTAACTTACCTCTAATACAACCCTTAATACAAACCATCCTTAGTTGTGTTGCAATTGAATCCAACAATGTCATAGTTAACTTTAGCCACATTTCGCAAAATGTGAACAAACTTAATTCTAATGATACGGGAAGTCATTACCATCAACTGTGCATTGTCTACCATGATTTATTATTGTCCTTTTTTCTTGACCTTGTAGCAGTGTTTCTAGCTATTTTCTTCTTTGACTTCAATCCATGTATAATAATTTCCCCAGAAAACATATCTATAACAAAAAAAAAGGACTTATATCCATGAACATTGCAAAAATTTTCTGCCTCCACCCAATATCACAAGGGAATTATTTAAAAAGGAAAACATCAGTTTATTTAAATTCTCACTAACTCGATAATTCACTGTATACTTCTTAGAATCTTAAGGTGCCAGACATGGCTTTACTTTCCTCTCCAAAATCTCCTCCCGAAAATGGATGTTGCTAACACAGGGCAGATATCTGCTTCACTGGCACCGCCCGGCAAGTCCTACTCCTAGTTCGAAATGGATCCCACATTGTTTGCTGCCATGCTAAGGCAAGACACCGCACACCTTGACGAGCACAACTAACCAGAGTTTTCTTCTCAGATTGTGTTGAATTTCACCTAGTTTTCAAACGAACGAATACTCCTCGATGTAGAGATAGATAATTAGGTCATCGGAGATAATGACTTGTTGCATACCGAATGCCGAATTGGTGGGGGCATCAACTTGAACATTTTATTAAAGTCATAGCAGCGGTGGTTGAGTTGGAGTGTGACTATGAATTTTGTCTTAAGTGCATTTTAGAGGGTCTTTGGAACGTTTATTCCAGCTTTTTCGAATGGTTTATATTCTTGTTGTGAATTATTAAACTTAACAGCTACATAATCTTAAAATAAATTAGAATATAGAAACTTACAAATACTCTAGATTCTCGTAAATTAAATACCCACTGGCTACTTCCTATGATATGATCTGTAGTTCTTTAAACAAACCTTGAGATGTCACCATTATTAACAATAGCTGGACATAACAAGTGATGTCATCTTGGCCTTATGGTCCACTAGAGGCGGAAATTAGAGGCCGTGCAAAAGAAATTCAAGAGAAAAGAACGATCAAATCAGCTTATGTAACGTGTGATGCAGGCTCAATTGAAAATACAATAATTCATCGTGTTTTAATTCGTAATAATAATTCGTGTACGCTAAGAAAAATTATCATTCGACACGTATGGAGCAGTAGCTAGCTAGATAATATTTTGTATTTCCTTGAGGATTGAGATGTCTGGTTAGTTCAAAATTCATATGTTCCGATCTTTTAGCTCCCAGGACAAATTAACACTGACAGATGATAAAAAGAAATTAATTCTGCCACTGCTAAAACGTTACAGTAAAATTTGAGTTTTAGAACCTAATTTTTAATATTAGGTTACGATTTTTTAAAATTTCTTTTTGCATTGGCAGTTTCCTAGTTAAGGCCGTTACAAAAACCGATATAAAGGCCGTAACCTATTTTTTTCAAAGAAGCTAGGCATCTTCCTTTTATTTTTTTAAGCAGAAACAAGCATACAAGAATTAAAATCATACATATTGCAATCATTATAATTTATATTGTACTAAATTTGTAGCTTCTAGAAATCGATCTAGCGATGTGAAATATTTTGTGGCATTTTACGGAATAAACTAAGGATATTCCTTATGGCACACTATTCCTGGACCCCAGGTGTAGGGACGGAGGTTGACCTGTGGGCCAAGGCCCTTTTGTAATATAGGAAAATTTCTTCATCCATGTGAATTAAATAAAATTTTCTTTGTAATTCATGCAATCTAAAATCTAAATCGTACCTAAAAGAGGTAAGGATGCAAAGACATTGCTCGCAATCAATCCTGCCACGTTGCCATGTCTAGCTCAATGGGGATCAGGTTAAGATAATTGCAATATATTTTGGAACCATATATATATATATGATTCCAAAATATTGTTTTGGGACATCCACCCCACATTTGGTGATAATTCTGTTTACTAGTTTTTTCATTTCAAAATTACTATGCATATTTGTAATGCTGTGAGGTTTTGGGACATCCACTCCACATTTGGTGATAATTCTGTACATTATATATATGAATCGAGCTCACCAAATTAAATTTATAATTTATATGGAGGCAGGGGGTTACCCTGTGGACTTGTGCTGTTCTCCAAAAATCATTTCAGTTCTCCTGGTGTTGTACTAGCTGCATCAAAAGATGCCAAATCCATGATATGTTAATAGAAACAGAGAAAAGGCATGGAAGAAAACAATAGCGCAAGTGGACTGTGTAAGCACATACAATGCAATGATGTAATTAGCTGCGCACTAACTCTAATTATCATAGGTATTGCTACGAAGACGAGTTGAATATGCTCCAACTATACACTAGAGATGTGTCATGTTCAATACTCCCTCATGGGTTAAATATTACAAGGTATTTAACTTTTTTATAAGATAAATTTTTCTGACTTTACCAATTTTACAGAAAAAAATTTACCAACAACTATTATATTACATTAGTTTTATTAAATACACCGTACAATATATCTCCACATGGTGTTTATTAAATATAATAGATGTCAGTATATTTTTCTTCAGACTCGATCAAAGTCTCTAGCCTAAAAAAGTCAAACACGTTATGATATAAAACAGAGGTAGGGGTAGTAAAACTAACGTGAAGAAACGTAGAAGGAGCTCTTAAATTATGTAAAGTATTTCTGCAAAATACAGATGCATGGCACACGCGGAGGGCATAGTAATTAAGTAAACATAGATCAGCAGAGTTTTTAATAAGACACCTTAATGCTTTGTAAATAAAATATTTGGTAGGTACGTATCCGCAAAAAGACCAGCCATCACGGGAATGTAAAAACATACTCGATCTCGATCGCCATCCCATACAAATAGCCAGCGAGGGAGAGACACGCACACCGCCCAATCTATCTCCTCTCCGGCCTATAGGCTATACCTATACGCCTCTCCCCCCACATCGCCTCCTTGATCCTCACGCCGGTGCGCCGCCGCCGCCGTCGCCGGCGCGTTTAGCTTTTCCTCCGAGCGCCCGCGAGGGAGCTTCCCGCTTCCCGCATCTGGTGGCTGGGATCAGGCCGGATTTGGCACGTCTGGGCGGGCAGCGGTAGCGCGATGGCCGCGACGCCCTCGGGGAAGGTGGCGATGGAGCGGCACCAGTCGATCGACGCGCAGCTGCGGCTCCTGGCGCCCGGTAAGGTCTCCGAGGACGACAAGCTCGTCGAGTACGACGCCCTCCTCGTCGACCGATTCCTCGACATCCTGCAGGACCTGCACGGCTCGCACCTCCGCGAATTCGTAACTCCTCCCTCCCTATCCGCTCCCAGATCCGTTGCCCGCGCGCCACCTGTTCGACGCTGTGCCCACACGGTTGGTTTGGTTTCTTCTCTTTGGCTCTGCAGGTGCAGGAGTGCTACGAGCTCTCGGCGGAGTACGAGAACGACCGTGACGAGGCGCGGCTCGACGAGCTGGGGAAAAAGCTCACCAGCCTGCCCCCGGGCGACTCCATCGTCGTCTCCAGCTCCTTCTCGCACATGCTCAACCTCGCTAACCTCGCCGAGGAGGTGCAGATCGCTCACCGCCGCCGGATCAAGCTCAAGCGGGGTGACTTCGCCGACGAGGCCTCCGCACCCACCGAGTCCGACATCGAGGAGACGCTAAAGAGGCTCGTCACCCAGCTCGGCAAGTCTCGCGAGGAGGTGTTCGACGCACTTAAGAACCAAACCGTCGACCTCGTGTTCACCGCGCATCCCACACAGTCCGTCCGGAGGTCCCTGCTCCAGAAGCACGGGAGGTGCGTCGACAAGTTGTCCCTTCTTCGTTGCTCTCTGTGCGTGGGGAAATGCTAAATGTAATGCTCTTGATGTTGACTTGCTGTGCAGGATCCGGAATTGCCTGAGGCAGTTACATGCGAAAGACATCACTGCTGATGACAAGCAGGAGCTGGACGAGGCTCTGCAAAGGGAGGTAAATTAAAAATTGCCAATTTGTGATGAGAATAGCATAAAGTCAACCATGATGTTTCATTATAACAACTAGCAAGCGTCCACCACAACCTTTAGATTATCTAACTGCTTATCATCTCAATGATATTTTTCTCCTGGTGGACTTATATTATAGGGCTCTCGGTTTAACGAGTGGCTTTTGTAGATACTCTCAGGCCATCTCATATTCATCTCATATTTTTATATTAGAATGAGGTATCTCCTAAAAAACTAATTAGCAAAGTCATCTTTGTTCCTCTTTTATCAGTGTGGTGCCTGTCATGACAAATGAGACCTTGAACAAGAGGTGTTTTGAAAGAAATCATTCAAGCATGTTAACATGGAAGTGTGTAGTATCTGCGAGTCCTCTAAAGGTGTTGCCTATCACGTTCATAGATTAATCACATGTGTACGTGTTGTGTTTTTTGGCAGGAATTGTCCATTATCTTCTCTGTATTCCCTCTGTCCTAAAATACAAATACAAGGCGTTCATGTTTTTTACACGATCTTCAAAATTATACTCTGACTAACCATTTCTTTCATAATATATTATCAACAGCTATAATATTAACATCATATGAAAGCATTTTTAAATATGAATCTAATGGTATCACATGCATGGCACTAAACATATATATTATTAGTTTAATTATTAGTCAAAAGTTAGAAATGTTAATGCACCTAAAATTGTGGATGCCTTATATTTTGGGACAGAGGGAGTACTTTGGACTCACATTAACAGTTACGAAGCTCATGTCCAATAGGTTATTTTGGTACGTCTGAAATAAGAGCTCTCTGTGGTAGTTCTGAATGAAATTCATCTTCAATCAAAGAAAACAAATCTAGATGTGTATTTTTACCGTTTATGTAGAAATGGTGTGTTGGTTTCTACTACTCTGTCCTCATCATGCCTTTTCTGATGGTGCGGTTTAACATGTGTCACAGATTCAAGCTGCTTTCAGAACTGATGAAATCCGCAGGACACCTCCCACTCCTCAGGATGAAATGCGTGCTGGAATGAGTTATTTTCATGAAACTATATGGAAGGGTGTACCAAAATTCTTGCGCCGCATTGACACTGCCCTAAAAAATATTGGGATTGATGAGCGTCTTCCTTACAATGCTCCTCTCATCCAGTTCTCATCCTGGATGGGTGGTGACCGTGATGGTACCTTCTCCTATCCTAACTTGTATATCCATTTTATTAAGGAGAACAAAGCATGGTTGAGGTCTGTAACATAGTCACATATACTAGATTTCCTAGTCATACGCGACATAAAATTGACTTGTTGGTCCTCTTAATGGCATCATAGTATTAGTTCTAGCAATTGATTATCTGTTCCCTTCCCACTTTTAAGTCAACCAAGAATCCTTTTTTCAAATAACTGTATTCTTCACATGTATAAATATTTTTTGATAAAATTGCAGCCGTTTTTTCTTCCCTTAATCCTCTGTTGGAAAAAAACTGAACTCTAGAAATGACTTGTTTTTTCTAGGAAACCCAAGAGTTACACCAGATGTTACAAGGGATGTATGCTTATTGGCAAGAATGATGGCTGCTAACTTGTACTTCTCTCAGATAGAAGATCTGATGTTTGAGGTATTGTAACAGCAGAGGTGTTAATTTTCATTATACGTAAAAAGTACTGCGATATTAACTTTCAAGTTTTAACAATGTAATATGCTCTCCTAGCTCTCTATGTGGCGCTGCAGTGATGAACTTCGGGTTCGTGCAGATTATCTTCATCGCTCCTCCAGAAAAGCTGCAAAACACTATATAGGTAAAACAGCACTGCAATTGTGATGATAAGGAACTTTTTGCATATATTTGTTGGTTGTGTATCCTCCTTTAATCTGGAGGAAAAGCTGTCTGTTTTGGTCGGCTTGCCTTTCTTTTTTGGCATATACAATAACCATTTCAAGTTTTCAATTAGAGAGTTCTGATACGATGTTCCTGCATGATATTTTTACAAATGACTGTATTTTCATTTCCATAGCCCTTTTTTGTTAGCTTAACCACCTCATATGCTTATCTATAAGTGCAATTTAACTGGCTTAGCTTTAATATAATCAGAGTTCACCTGCACTATAAAATTATAGAGTGCTTTTGCACTTCAAAATTGTGATGCCAATTGCCAATTGTTGTTTGGCGTATGCTGTGGATACCACTATTGAATTCCATAGGACAATCTGAGAAGTGCATCTGCTAGTTCAGAATCTGCTTTAACTGTAATGTACAAGCAAATTCTTTATTTTAGTGCAATATTAGAGTTAGTTAAGATTGTTCTTCTCAAAACTGTGAAATCCCCATTCCTCACAAAAAATATTGATCAAGTTGGCTACAGCAACAGATTTACAGTGGACTGGAAGTCTGGGAGGTTTAATGTTCCTTTCAGCGTCACTACATTGACTAATTATATTTCACTACACCCAATTTGTTTAGTCATTTTGCTGATTAGCTTGGGACTGAAAATCATTCATGATCTTGTAATTGATTGATTTCACTTTGTTTAACAAATGCTTACTGAATTTGCGTGTTAATAAGAGAACATTAATTGTGCAGAATTCTGGAAGCAAATTCCTCCAAATGAGCCCTATCGTGTCATACTTGGTGGCGTCAGGGATAAATTGTACTCTACACGTGAACGTTCTCGCCATCTATTGACAACTGGAATTTCTGAAATTCCAGAGGACACAACGTTTAATAACATTGAAGAGGTAAGCTCTATCATCAGATATGTATTGTTGTGCATGTCACTGTTGTACTTGTAATCGTCTAATTATCATCCTCCTTTCTTGCAGTTTCTGGAGCCTCTCGAGCTGTGCTACAGGTCATTATGTGCTTGTGGCGACAAACCTATAGCTGATGGAAGCCTTCTTGATTTCCTGCGTCAAGTATCAACTTTTGGGCTGGCTCTTGTGAAACTTGACATAAGGCAGGAATCTGATCGACATACTGATGTCCTTGATGCTATAACTACGCATCTTGGGATTGGGTCCTACTCTGAATGGTCTGAGGAGAAACGCCAGGATTGGCTTTTGTCTGAACTAAGGGGCAAACGTCCATTGTTTGGTCCTGATCTTCCGCAGACTGAAGAAATTGCTGAGGTTTTAGGAACATTTCATGTACTTGCTGAGCTCCCAGCAGATTGTTTTGGTGCTTATATCATCTCAATGGCAACTGCACCATCTGATGTTCTTGCTGTGGAGCTTTTACAGCGGGAGTGCCATGTAAAACATCCTCTGAGGGTTGTTCCACTATTTGAGAAACTTGCAGATCTTGAAGAAGCTCCAGCAGCTATGGCACGACTATTTTCAATAGACTGGTACATGAATAGGATTAATGGCAAGCAGGAAGTCATGATTGGATACTCAGACTCTGGAAAGGATGCCGGGCGTCTTTCTGCAGCATGGCAAATGTATAAAGCACAAGAGCAGCTTGTCAAGGTGGCACAGCATTATGGTGTAAAGTTGACAATGTTCCATGGAAGAGGTGGAACAGTTGGCAGAGGTGGTGGTCCCAGTCATCTTGCCATATTATCTCAGCCACCCGACACGATACATGGATCACTTCGTGTTACAGTTCAGGGTGAGGTTATTGAGCACTCGTTTGGAGAGGAACACTTGTGCTTTAGAACTCTGCAACGCTTTACTGCAGCTACTCTTGAGCACGGAATGCATCCTCCAATTTCCCCCAAGCCGGAATGGCGTGCTATAATGGATGAGATGGCTGTTGTGGCAACAAAGGAATATCGATCAATCGTCTTCAAAGAGCCACGCTTTGTTGAATACTTCCGCTCAGTAAGTTCACCTCTGTTCTGAATTCTTGGTCATAAGACCTGCATTTAGCATGGGCATGAAGTTATAATTAATTTTAAGTCTGCCTGACAACACTATTCTCTAGCTAATTAGATATACCCATGAATTCTTTGCAATTAGCATAGACCTTGTGGCCTGTTGCAAAGCTGCGTGACAAATTTGTGTATGCCATTTTTCAAAGCTTGATGTCCACGGTTTTTGCAACCTTAACTATGACAATCTTCAAGGGAGCAAATACCAACGTGGATACATGGTCCTTTTCCATTAAAAGGCATTCCATCACATTCCCTGAGCTGTGTCCATTGATTTATCAAGAGCAAACCGTATAGCACTCACATGCATATTTTGGTTGTTTGTTATCAATCATTTGATACTTTCTGTTTAGCTGAGAGAAGTTGGTGATGAACAAGAACTTCTAACATGCACTTCTCCATTGGCTGTTTCAGGCAACACCTGAGACTGAATATGGTAGGATGAACATTGGTAGCCGACCATCAAAGAGAAAGCCTAGTGGGGGCATAGAATCACTCCGTGCTATTCCTTGGATTTTTGCATGGACGCAGACAAGGTTTCATCTTCCTGTATGGCTTGGATTTGGTGCAGCGTTCAAACATATAATGCAGAAGGATATCAGGAACATCCATACATTGAAAGAAATGTACAATGAATGGCCATTCTTCAGGGTCACCCTAGACTTGCTTGAGATGGTTTTCGCCAAGGGAGATCCAGCAATTGCTGCTTTATATGACAAATTGCTTGTGGCTGATGATCTGCAATCCTTTGGAGAGCAACTGAGAAACAACTTTGAAGAGACAAAACAGCTACTTCTTCAGGTAAACTGCTCTAGAATCAGAATAGGCTGTACTTCAATATTTAATTTTGCTTGCGTGCGCTACTTCTGCCATTTTATCACCAGATTATTGGCTCTAAGACTTCTAGTTTGTTTGTTGAATTCCTGAGGGTATATAATGCGACTGATGATCCCCACGGGTGGTGCTTTTAAAGTTAATCCTTGAGATATGCAATGCAATTTATATCACTCTGATGTGGATGAAATGACCCTGAAGAAACTATCAAAAGATTGTAGTTTGAAAAATTATATTGAAGGCAAATCCCTTATAGGTCTTCTGAATCATACAATACACTACTATTTGACAATTTGTTTCAAGGGTACTGTGACACGCATGATGATTTCTTTGCGATCTCAGTATGATGTTCACATGGATAGAAACATTTAGCATAAAAACAGAACCGCAGCGCCAATTTCAAAGTCAAGTAATAACCACATAAAGACTGGCTAGAGGCCATTGTACCCTCTCGAATTAATAAAATGCCATACGTGCTGTGTAGTGCTTTCCTTGTTCTAAATAAGAGTGAATGCACATCAGATATCATCAACAAAAAAACTATCAGAGTTGTCATCTTTTGTGGTCTGAAGTTGTGACAAATGAGAAGTGAATGCCCTGAACATATTGAAATCATCTGCAGGTTGCTGGCCACAAGGATATTCTGGAAGGGGATCCTTACCTGAAGCAACGCCTGCGGCTGCGTGAGTCCTACATCACGACCTTGAACGTTTGCCAAGCCTACACCCTGAAGCGGATAAGGGACCCTAGCTTTGAGGTGAAGCCACAGCCGGCCTTGTCGAAGGAGTTCACCGACGGGAACAAGCCGGCTGAGCTGGTCCAACTGAACGCTGCGAGCGAGTATGCGCCGGGCCTGGAGGACACCCTCATCCTGACCATGAAGGGCATAGCTGCCGGCATGCAGAACACAGGCTAAGAAAATGCTTCCAGGTGCATCAATAACTCCTATCAGATGGTGAACATAGTTAGCTAGTTCGCCGATGCTAGTGAATTCTGGAGCCGTTTCTTTTTGCTCGTACGTTTCTTTTGTTTGTGAACTTGATGTAAATGTCAAGGGGAGCTTATTCGGCCTTTCAAGCCCAATCCAAATAAAATATATGGAACAATGATTCAGCGAACTTTAATTCTCAACACTTCAAATTTGCATCAGTTTGCATGTTGCATCAATGGTGGCTAGAAGCTTATTCGTACGTGTTTGGAAGTCTTGATTTAGGCAGATTTTACACACTGAATGGATTTCCAGCAAACTCAGATTATCTGTCATTTATGAATCCAAATTGCAACGCATGCAATATACTCTCTGTTGCATATCTGTTACATATTGTAAGTTTTCCAAACTTCTTCAATTTTGACTAATTTTATACAAAATATACCAATAATTACAATATTAAATTAGCTTTATTAAATTGACTATTAAATATGTTTTAATAGTGTATTTATTTGATGTTATAAATATAAATATATTTTTATTTAAACTTGATAAGAAGTTTAACTAAAAAGATGAATTAAAATGTGAAACAGAAGTTGCAAGATAAAATTATCCCTGGAATTGCTAAGTAGACGAACTAAAGTTAAACATGCAGTAGGTATGATGTCAAACCGTTGATTTACAAGATAGATGGCCAAGTGCTATTGTACCACTTAATGCGTACTAGTATTGTACCCGTGCTACGCATCGATGAAAATAAAAAAATAATTATATTATTAGTCAGGAGTTAAATTCTTTAAAATTTTTAATTTAGTAGTTAGAAAGATTGTAGCAGCATCAAAGAATAATTACATGTGCAAATCAAACTGCCATATCCTCAAAAAATCAAATAAAAGCACAAGAAAAATATTTGCTTGCAGTCTAAGCCATCAGGCTGCATGATTTGGCATCAACCCTCTGGATGCCATCTATACTGTCCTTAGACAGCCATTCGAAGTTCCTCCAGCGAAACTAATGATCGGGATAGTTTTGGGAGGACTGCCGAGCAGGAAAAATGGGTGTGTTCTGTTTGGGTCGTATCTCCCTTTTTATAGAGTACGATGTGAAAATCGGGAACTCACTTAGATAGAAAGAAAGCACATTCCGATCATGACGCTCACATTAGATGGAAAGAGATCAAACAAAAAGAAAAAATCGCAATATGAGGAAAGTCATTAGAAGAAAATATATCAGCCCACTAAGAAAAGTTCTTTACATGAAAGGTCTTGAATCGAAAAGATATTCATCCATTAAGGAAATTCCTTTAAATGAAAGGTTATTATACAGAAAGATATACATCCATTAAGAAAGTCATTTAAATATAAAGTTATTATACGGAAAGAGATAAAAATATAAAATCAGTTGCGGGTGGGCGGAGCCAGAAATCACGTGCGCGGTTGCTGAGGAGAGGGACATATTAGAATGAACGATTAAGATTTAATACAATCAAACGGAAAACTAAGATTGAATAGATAAGTGTCCATGGTGGACACTCAATTTCACCAATTATATAGTAGGTAGATAAAATGAAGCCCTAGACATTTAAATTGCAAAATTATTTATTTAGTTTTTATGTTAACCTCCGTGACCTAATCTAGATGGGTTCAAATAAAGCTGAATAATTTTGTTAAATTAAATAAAGTTTCCTATCAAACATCGATGCTGCGGATTTCGGTGTTGTATCTATTACGCCTACCTCCTCGAACCGAGCAAAGTGAACAAAAGGTTCGAATGGCTGCTTGCTTAGTTCGCTGTCAGATTTGTCAAAAACTCGAAAAATCTGTCGCGAGTTGACGTCGATCTACGTTCACATCGTCAGGAACATACACCAACAACATTTTGTCGTAAAGGCTCATCTGGAAAACTTTGGCACTGGAACCAGAGTAGCAGTCACCGTTGTCGTCGACGACGAAACGACTCACACACGTGCACGACGACGCTTGTATCTTGCATGGCAATGACAGTCGCATTATCTGCGCGCCTTCCGAGTAACTCTCCGTTTCATATTAAGTCCCACTTTATTTCATATTACAAAGTCGGTTGAATTTTGTTAAGTCAAACTTTTGAATAAGTTTTATGAAAAATACACTATTAACACATATTTTATTGCGTATTTAATAAAAATAATTTGATATTATAGTTATTGATATATTATTTATATAAAACTGGTTAAAAATAAAAAATCTAACTTGCTAAAAAAATCAAACATGTGATCTGAAGCCGAAACGGAAGAGTTGAGTTGCAGGCAAAAACAAATATGTGTACACTGCAGTAAACATACTGGCATAAGCAACTACGTCAGCAAGATCACGTCGAGCAGAAAATCCGATCTAGCACAAAAATGACAGTGAATCTTACGAAATTTTCAAGTGAATTAGATCAGTTATAAAAGGAATCAGAAGAATGGCCAAGACATGGAATTCCAACACACGAACATTGTCAAAAATAGAGTTGAAAGAGAAAGAAAAGACATAGATATTATTCTTGAAGAAATGGCTGAAAAGGCTGTTATAGAATCCATCCATAATTAACAGAGGGGTGCCGAACAAAAGAAACGAAAATGGTGCCTCTCCCAACATACAGATGAGTCTCTGACAGACAACAAACACCAGCAAGTCACCCTTCTTCTACTAGACTAGATGATACTAGAGTGAGTACTCTCAAAACAGCAGTTTCCGATCCACGAAGCGACAGTTCTAACGAGCTCTGTCTACCATTGATGGCAGCCTCAAGCTCAAGGGTGGCAGGTTGGAACAACCTGGATTCAGCTTGACATCACACGAGGCGATCGCGGACGCACAGGTGTCTTAGAAGGGCTCACCCTGCACGAGAGAGCGTGATGGGGCTAAGCATACCATGATTCATGAACTTCAAACATTGTGGATGGACCCTACTCTTTACCTGATAGGAAGAGAGCCAAGCACCATGCCACTATAGTTCAGGGCTAGAATTGCACTTTCTGCCTGCAAGAAACATCAGATGTTTCTAAGGAAGTACGCCCATGTAAACATGCTTGGCAAAGCATGACCCATACAAGTGGGAGGAAATGAAATAAAATTTCAAGGTATCCATTAAATTTCTGGCATTGTCAGATGTCAACAGAAATGCAGCTGTGGTGGAAAGGGAAAATAAGTTGTGCACAGCAACAAAAAGTAAAGAAAAGAGAATATAGTATTTTTCACCTATCCTGACCACAATTTCTAAGTTTTAAAAGTTAGAAGGTTCCTATAATTCATGGGTATGAGGGTATCCATGCAAGTCCTTGTAACAGAATTTTCTATAACCAAACTAACAAACATAATTATACGCAAATTGGAGTAGAGGGAAAAAAATGAAAGAAAAAAGCTAAATTGACCATCCGAGTCAGAACTGAACAAAAATTATTAAAATTCAAGCAACATTTAAGAATTGTTCAACTGGAGTATGATCAAATAGTTGTGATTACTTCAACTTGTGCAGACAAAAGTTCATACAATCTGTTTCTTACTATTTTTTGTTTGTACTATACAGATCTCTATAACAAATCAAGTTGTTTCACCCACATCTCACTCATATGTGCCTAGGCAGTTACTACGCACCAGAAAAAGTATAATATGTGACTAAATCGTGATTACTTAAAAATTATAGTACTGAAAAACCTTGTTCTACTTACCTGAGCAAACTCAACAAATGCAATGCATGTGGAGTGTACATAATCACCAAGGAGCCTCAGCCGAGAAACCTGATAAAACAGTGGAAGGTACTAGCAGTTTCAGTGGAAGGCCTAAAGGAAAGAGAAACAAGCTTTAGTACTTATATGGCATACCTTCCCACAAAGCTGCTGAAAGAAAATCTTTACATCATCTTCTGTAACCTGCACAGTTAGGAAGACAATTCTGTAAAGCAGTTTGACTATTGGAGAATAGAACATTTACACATAACCTCAGTCACTGGTCAACATTACCACAGGAAACAAATCATATGGCTATTACTTTTTCCTAAAAAAAATCTAGCCACTAAAACTATGTGATGAGACTGTCATGGCCTAGCCCAGCCACATGAACAGTACCCGCGCGGTACTGTTCACCCGCCGCGTACTGTAGCATATTAGGAGTTGTATTAGGTTTAGGGTTAGGAGTCCTATTTCCTTAAGAGTAGCTAGGCGATTATTTGTATTATAAATATGGCGCTAGGCCAAAGAAATAAAGGAGTCAAGAAAAAGTCAAGAATTAGATCAAAGAAGGCCGGGTTGGAGCCCTACCTCGTCGGCGCGGAGGCTGCCACGCCGACAAGGCTAGGGGCCAATTCCGGCCTTGTGTTCCAAAAATTCCGATGCACGTGACAACTTGGTTGCTGCACGTGACAGAAACTAAGAAGTGAGACCCCATATTATCTTCAGATTTGGCAATTAACCACTAAAAGGAAAAACTTTATCATACTATCCATTCTCTAAATATCTATGTACTTGTAAAGGCACTTAGCAACACTTTAAATGAATATATATACACTGGGCACTAGTAAAGACTTATTACGGGAAAGAACAGATGAATAAAAAGCAATGTCCTATAAAGTAGTCCAGAGGTAAATAATATATGGGCTATGTTAGCAAACCAAATTATGCATTGAATCATAGGTCGATTTATTGCAGCGTTCATGGCTTAGCAATGGTACAGAATGCTTCGCTTATGCATAACATGATAACAGCAGGTCCCAAATGTTGTTCACACATCAAAATAATTAATTTTTTCAAGGAAAAACTAACACATATAAAGAATCATATCTAACTAACAAACTAGAAACATTTTCACTTGCATCTCACCATCTGTTTGTTTTAGAATATTTAAGCAGATGACGTAGGTTAGTAGGATTTTAAGAACATTGGATTGAACTAAAATGTCACGATTAAAATTCTGTTGAACAGGTACAGCACAAGGCACAATATAACACCATACTCTAAAATTCAGGGCCTAACATATTAAGAGTCCTTAAGAATTATCAAAATGACATGCAGAACCAAAAAAATATTAACTCACATACCTTCTTATCTATGTTAGTACAATATACAGTCCTTGATACCATTTCTTTCTCATCTTCGGTCTGTACAGAAAAGAACATTACATGTTACATTGGTAAAAAACTGACACAAAAAAGGAAAATAATGGTAGTAAGCTATAGAGTATATAGATAGAATGAACTGTGTAATCTAATAATCTACTTACTCGAGGAAGAAATTTAGGGTTCACAGGCAGGATAGCTGTTTTAGATGGCAAAACTCTAACAGGATAGAAACCAAGCATAGTTCCCCCGAGTGTTAGTGCTGCCCTTGCGCCCACTGCACACAAAAGAATAACATCATGATTTCTGTTTCTCTATACACAAAACAAACAATAGTCCTCAAGGTGCTACCATCATCAGCAAACTCAATGAAGGCAAAACGCAAGACTGAGTGCGGGTCACCACAGATACGGCAATCTACCACCTACAGGTAAAGAAAGATGAGTGTAAGATTATCCATCCAATAGACCCCATAAAAACAAGTAAAAATAAATCGCTTGATATCATTAACAAATAACAAGCAGCATGCATTATTGTTCAAAATTTAAGAATTGTCATTTTTGAAATGCTTGTCTGTTTAGTCATATAGCCTTAGATGACTATAGTTCAGTTGGTGCTATAACAGTCTTCCAGTAATATATGCATTGTTTTCTAGTATTAGATAAGTCGAAAAAGCATTGACAAACATCAGCTTAACCTTTCACGTGTAAATTTTGTAAAAACTATGTAAAAGGATGTGTGCGCAATTCCTTCATTTAATTACACAAGAGGATGTTTTATCTCGAGTCCAAATTGGGTCACTTTTTATATGGTGAAATATGGCATTCATCTTTACACTCAAAGGAAGTTGAAGCAGGGATAAATATATCCAAACTAACAAGTAATTACTACTGAATCATCAAATGTTTCAGTTTCACCTTCCACAGTACTAAGAAACAAAACTCATAGCACAAAATAACAACTTAGTAGTTGCATCAATTCATGACTCAAAGCAGATGATGAAGAGGGATTTATTTGTAGCACAAGCTAATGTCTTGCCAAGACAATGATACTTGGTAAAATGAGCTCCTTTTCAGTTCGCAGGCTAGTCACTTATTTTAAAACCATGCAAAGCAAGCCATATAAGTATCTGCCAACAAATTATGGAATCCAGAAGGCTGCTAATTGATTTATCTGTTATGTTTTACATGACAGTGAAAAAGCATACTGTTATGAGCATCAGCTATCACATTCTGAAGCGAGTAACATAAACAACCACATCTCCTCAAAAGAATATCAGAACTTACTTGTCCACAATTAGAAAACACTTCGGCAAGCTTTTGTTCAGTTACCTGGAGAGCAACAAAAAGATGATTAGACAATGAAAATACCAGAAGAACCAATTCGAATGCATCACTCTCTTTAGCAGGCTCACTTGTTGATCAATGTCAGAGACATAGACAGTCCTCCGCACACTATCCTCCCTATCAGCCCGGCGTGTCCGGCCTCCTGCCCTCCTCCTTCCCTGGTTGAATGGTGCATTCCTTGTCTGTTAAAAGGAAAGCATGGTTGATGGTTAATTGATCATGAAGCGCAGGCAGCGCAAAAGTCAATTAATATACACATGATCTATCAGTATCGCTTAGTACAGCATTTGTTCTGGAAATCAACCGCGGAGAACTGGAGGTCCACAAAAATCAATTGTAGACATCAGGCACAGTTCGCCTATCACATCAAAATGAATACACGAATCAAATCCTCATCAACCGGTGTACCACTACCACCGATCAAGAAATACTCGTTGAGTATTCTGATTAGCACAGATCAAACATCTCTAATCCGACTAGCACAATCGGATCGATTCTGTCCCTTAAATTTTTAACTGTTGCAAATGAACTTTTTTCAGACAATCTAAATCAGAAGACACAGATTTCCAACTAAGTAAGATGTGAGAGCCTTACCAGCTCTAGATTTCAATTGTAACCAAGATTAAAAACCAACACAAAAGAAGAAAAAAGATTCTTGAAAAAAAAAAAAGAAACCAACAAAAAGAAAGTGATCGCCGTGGACTAAAACCCCATCCTATCAGGCGATCGCAATGCGTAAATCACCGAATACTCACACGATCATGGACGCAAAGAAAAGGTCAAACCATGGCCGTCAAATCAATCCGCGTAGCTGCACAGAAGCCAAAAAAAAGAAGAATTTTGTTCAGATGACTGACCCGGCGGTTCTGCGGCTGCCCGCCGGCGTTGCTGGATCCGTCGC
>KE372831.1:260898-271454 GCA_000418225.1 Zizania latifolia | reverse complement strand
AAAATTTACTATATTCTCGAATCAAAACCATTTGTTTTTATGTGTAGAAAATTTAATTTAAAAAATTATGTATATAAACCACAATGTAATCCATGTATATTTAGATTTCAATTACCATATTTGCGTATGGAAAAGAACAGGAATTTGAATTTAGGAGTTTTTTTCCTGGATTTAAGAGAAAATGAGAAGAAAGAAGGGAAGAGGAGAGGCGTGGCGTGTGGGGGGTAGTTGGGGGGACGGAGAGAGTCGGGAGGCGCGAGGCTCGGTCAGAGGAGGAGGAGGAGCCATCGCAGGCACGTCACCGGCGGGTGGGCCCCACCTCGCGGTCCACGTCTCCTCCGGATCTCTTACGCCTAAATTTAGACAGCCATTAGCCTTCCTCGCTCCTCATAACGTCTTTGACGGCTTCTCCCTCTCCTGCTAGTTATGTGCCTTTGCAATGGTCTTGTGTTAATTGACCACTGGATCTGGATTTTTTTAGTTTTTTAACAGAGGCAGTTTATTAGTATTATATTTAAAGTATAAGTAAATTATATGATAGACAAAAAACTTATAGTCAATTTAAATAACAATTATTATAATCAGTCACCTAAATAACAGTAGAATTGATCATTTAACTACTTATTCAATAACCAGAATATGTTATAATTCTAATTATTTTAAGTTGTTTCGATGAGTCCTAGGGAAGCTTGTTTCTCCGGCAGCTTTAAAAGCTGCATGGAAATTTGAATTTTAGAATATAATTTTAAGATAGTATTTAATATGATCACGAGTATCAGTATAAAAGTTTCGTCGAAAAAACTATTTTTCCAAGACGTCGGACGATAACTTTTTTGAACTCGGCGAAAAGCACAACAGGCTCGTTATCCATATGCAGGTACGCATTAATTAATCAAATAATGGTGATGCATTGTGTGGAGAAATGTTGGGTTATACATTCTAGAAAGAAAGAAAGATTATTAGTTCAAGCTGGCAGACCATATCTTCCATGACTTGAAAACATGGATAATGGTGATATTGGTCCTCGCAGAAATTGAAAACAAATAGAGATAAGATTTTGGTTTCGTAGCTACCGTGTGATGGAAGCTTCACCTGCAAATTTTTCTTGCAAGAAAAAGTCAATTGCAATGGCTGTTAAGGGACAGATAGATACGACTGGATATATATTCTTGAGCTGCATTTTCCGACAAATAAGCATTGCCTTCGATGCTAGAGTATCCTCAGGGCCTTTGTTAATCTTTGCTGGAATCAAAAAAAATGATATTGCACTTTGAGTGTGGATATGATTTTTTTTTGAAATGTTTGTTAATGTTTTTCTCATATGTGTTCACTTATTCTTCAAAAAAATACTTCTCCATCCTAAAAATATAAAATATAGCAAGTTTTAAAGTTGATCACAAGTAGAGATAAATAAGATGATCATATTACCCTCCTCGAGATGAATGAACATATAACCGAGAGTATTGTGTATAATAATGGGTAATCATGTCCAAAGCCAGTATATATATTTTAAAGATAAAAATTATATTTTACGAGTATTAGATTAATATATTTGAGATAAATTTTAAAACTTGTTACCCGAGGAGACCAAATAAGTATTTGTTTACTTACCGCTCTTAATACAATCTATTTTTTAATTCGTAATCAAATAATAAAAGAGTTTGGATCTGATATGCCTACACTGCGTCAAACCTTTCATGAGAAATTACTGTTGCTCCCCCACTAATTTTGCAGGGCATGCATGTACTTCAGCCAAATTGGTATTTTCAAAGTGTTTTTAAATTATAAACAAATGCATTGGTAGAGCCATTCATAATCCATGCTAAGGCAAATCCAAACATCTTATGGCCGGGAAGCCGTGATTTACAAAATTGTGGTTACAAGAAATCCACTCGTGTTTCGTGAGCGAAAAAGGCAACAGCGTGCAATTAAATTACACATGGAATTTAGGATATTTTCTATCAGTTTTTTTTCTTCGTAGAAAGGACAAGCGTTTCACTTTCAGAGTAACGACACGAAAACGTGAACGAGTTAGGAAAGTGCTAGAAATCAAACCTGTTTAACAGTTATTTTTCTAACTGTAGATCAAAATAGACTTAATCCAAAAAATAATTAAGGGAAATTATGTTTTGGATAGAGCTAGGCATCTGGGCTCTGCTCCATCAAACCTTACTATATGATGTTGACTATAATTTCTAGTTACACGCAATGTTTTATATTATAAGTGATTTGACTATTTTTAAGTCAATTTTAACTTTAATTAAATTTAAAAAAATTATATTAATATCTAGGATATCAAATAAATACGCTATTAAGATATATTTCAAATCTAATAAAACTAATTTGATGTTTGATGTTATAGTTAGTATATTTTTCTTTAATGTTAACTAAGTTTAAAGAAAAATATATTAACATCTAAAATATTAAATAAATATAACATATTTTACTGTGAATTTAATGAAACTAATTTGATATTATAGTTGTTAATATATTTTTTAGAAAATTAGTCAAATTTAAAAAAGTTTGACTTAAAAAGTCAAACAAAGAACGGAGTAAGTATTATATCCTTTGTATTTCAATATTTTGAAATACGTACCTGTTACAATTATACCCTCTTTTCATTTTTAGAAATTTAAGGAACTTTTAAGGAAAAGTGTCCCAAGAATTCCTAGTTAGCACTTTGAAACAAATGAACTCCTTTTTGATTCCCAAGAATTTGAATAACATGAGCTTAGATCCCGTGGAAGAATTCTAGTATCTTGGATCCTCTGCCTCTTCAATTCCCAGTGAGTACACATTTGAAAAACATTTTTTATTTGTTGTGTTTGCATCGTGCTGTAAGATTTTGCAGCCAATTTTATATAATTCATTTGTGCATTATCATTTTAGATTTAATAATTGTAGCTCCAATTTGAAGTTGGAGTTAGAACCATACTAAAGAGGGCCATAACCATAATTTGTACCCACAAGATTTACACAACCCAATCACTACTTGAACCATAGTGAATCTTATAAATCTTACCACCTTTTCTAGCAATGTTGTATGAAATAACAAAAGAGTTGAATAAATCATCTCATAATCAAATAATCCACCAATTAATGGAAATGTTATGATGAAAAGATAGATAAAATAGGTGGCAGATAAATATTGTATTGTTTGAGGTTTAAAATGAGGAAGTCGTTTTAAAAGACTTAGACAATGTGACACAAGCCATAATATGTAGGGTTTTGTACGTATTTACTCATACTTACTGTGAAAAGAAAATGTGAAGTATAATTTTCTGTTGACATGCATGCATTATTGCTAAAACAGACATAATTATATTGAAAATCCAACAAGTGTAAGTACTCCACACGTCAGCAGATGGATGAAATACAATATCTGTACAAAAGAGAAATCATCTCAACACTCAAGCCGTCTCATAAACACAATAGCAGAACAACACCTGGAACAATTGCAACTTAATCTGTATTGATTAACGCAAAGCATCAAGTGTCTAATTATCCGAGAGACTTGGACAACTGTACACTTCGTTGCTTGATGCAACCTTTTCTTTGATGCCAATTATGTGATCTGGTTAATTAGACTACAGAGAGAGGCATCTGCATCGCTGTTATCTTTTCTTGGTTGACTAGATCAATCAGTAGCTAGAGGTAGAGAATTATTCTAGAGAACTTAGTTTTTGTTGTCTAATCATCGACATGGAATCATATTAAAGTAAATTTAAAGGTTTTCAATACACATATCAGCAAGTAGACATGCTGGCATAAGCAACTACGTCATCAAGATCACGTGGAGCACAAAATACGATTTAGCAAAAAATGAGGAGTGAATCTTACAGAATTTTCACGTAAATTAGATCAGTTCTGAAATGAATTGGAAGAATGGCTAATACATGTAATTCCAACCACACACAGGTATTGTCAGAAATAGAGTTGAAGGAGAAAGAAAAGACATAAATATTATTCTTGGAGAAATGGCAGAAAAGGCTGTTAAGAATCCATCCATAATTAACAGAGGGATGCCGAACAAAAGAAACGAAAATAGTGCCTCTCCCAACATACAAATGGGTCTCTGATAGACAACAAACATTAGTAAGTCGGTCTTCTTCTACTAGACTAGATACTAGAGCGAGTACTCTCAGATGCGTGATCAAATTATCTCTTTTTCTTGGTTAGAGCGATTCCTACCCTTTCTTCTCTTCTTCTCTCTTTGCGTACAGTGAAGAAGGTGAAGATGTGATACTAGCGATCACTATCTGAAGAATGGCTTATAAATACAACTCAAAAATAGTGTAAGTACTCCACACGTCAGTAGATGGATGAAATGCAGTGTCTCTACAATCGTCTCAACTCTCAAGTCATCTCGTAAATACGAATAATAGAACAACACCTAAAATAATTACAACTGATTAATCTGCATTGATTAACGTGAAGCATCAAGTGTCTAATTATCCGAGAGACATAAACAAGTGTGTACTTCGTTGCTTGATGCAACCTTTTCTCTAATGACAATTACATAATCCGGTTAATTAGGCTGCAGAGAGAGGCATCGGCATCGTTGTTATCTTATCTCGGTTGACTAGATCAATCAGTAGCTAGAGGTAGGGAATTATTCTAGCGAGCTTAGTTTTTTGCCTAATCATCGATATGGAATCATATTAAAGTAAATTTGGAGGTTTTCAATACACATATCAGTAAGTACGTTTATATGTCTACTTCATACAAGTTTAATATACGTAAGCTGTTAGAAAACAATTGGCCCTAATACCTATAAGTTAGTCTTTCTAGCTTCTAGGTATTTAGTGTTGGGTATTTAGCGGCCGAGCCGCCTTCTTAGATTTCGGATGGCAGTGCCGATCTACATATGAAGCTTGCTTCTGGGTAACAGAGCTGACCTTTAGATGAAGCACAAACCCTTGTGATCATGGGTGACAGAGCCAACTTTAAGATGGATCACAACTGAACAAATGTATTAAGTACTCAGGCTAAACCATGAGACTGTAGATTATAAGAAATCACTCTTTATTAATAACACAAGTATTACATGAGGGATTACACAATTCTTTAGGTGGCTATCATATTACTCTCACTCTCACACTTTTCTTTATCTAGTACTCCCCACTATTCACCATGCAATTAGATCAATGGCAAGGAGGGGAGGGTGTCTCTATTTATAAGTTTACAAAACCGTTGGATAATTGACACATGGCAACATATGAGTTATTGGTTTAGTTTCCACACTCTTCGTAAAAAATATTTAATCTTTAGATTTTTCTCAAGTTATCATAACGTAAAAGATTCTACACATTTCTGACTAAATATCTATACTGATGAATACATGAGAAACTTATAGAAAGTTGCGTTGCTCTTTTCAACATAAGCCATAAACAAATTCATAAACCTGATAAAATTCCTGTGAAATATATAATGTGTATTATTGTTTTAAACGCTGCAGGTTGAGTGGTTGACGGTAGCACACCATCGATCGAAGATGCTTCCCTAATTGGAGGATCTTTTGATCGATCGACCTGGGAAGAGAGAATATTATTCCAGCCCCCTCCAAACACATGTTCGATGCTTTCCATGAGGAAATGCACGCTGGATTCGTATCAGTTCCAGGCTTTGATGTCCAGTTGCAACTTGCAACTTGTGTTGACGTGTGACCGAGCTGCTGCGTCAGGAATCGATGCCACGGAATGGTTTTTCGGCTTCTTTTGATAAATTGTCTAATCCAAAGCTCATGTGATAATATAACAATTAACAAATTTACTTTAAAGCCACATATAACAAAAAAAACATACTAGATATGGTAGAGATAACCCTCGAGGAGGAGCCATGCATGAGATACAACATCTTTTATTTGCTATTAATTTGTGATACCTTATATACTTGGAAAGAACCAAAAGTAGCACAAAAAAATCGTAATAAATCCCTCACATAGGCTGTCAACATAACGTGTCCTCAGTTTCTTGTTTTTTGCATTCCAACCGAATAGATACGAAAAATTCTAAAAAGAATTTAGCAACATAGATTCATCGCTACACAAACACGAAAAAGAAAACAGGAATCCCATGAATAATAATGCTCGTACAACAACTAACAGTCGAATTTGTTTTTTTCCTCAACTTGTAAATGCTACCGAATTCGTTAGAATCGTTACAGCTACTGGCTGTCATTTCAGGAATGAGAAACTGGTGAGAGCAACTGCTGTGAAAATCCACCTCCCAATGAGGATTTGTCTATAATCCTAGCTAGCTGAAGCTGCAGGTCACTAATCCTGCTCTGAAAGTGACCTAACTACAAGCAAGCAAGAATGATGCAGAGGAGGGTGCAGTGATCAGCAAGGGCACATGCGACGTGGCGTGCTGGGGCATCTGTAGCAGTGTTGGAGGGAAGGAAGAAGATGAGAGCGATAATGCTACAGGAACTGTCCCTTTCTTGCCTCGCGAAGAGGACGAAACTGAAAAAACTGGCCCGCATTTTCCAAATAATTGCACGAGTCGAAATCATGGCGATGCAGAGATCGAGGAGGACGTCCAGCTCGTGAAAAACGCCGGGCCCATGCCTACTCTAAAGAAGGATCTATGGAGATTTTTCGAGTTGTTCTCAGTTATCCAGCTTCCTTTGCGCACGTTTCTCTCTCTCTTATTTATGTTGAAATCACAATATTTATATGTGGCGCGATAGATTTATCATAAAAATATAATTGTATATAGCGAAGAAATCGTGTTGTAATCACAATATTTGTATGTCGCACGATAGATTTATCAGAAAAATATTGTCGTTCTAGAAATTATATACAGTGGAGAGATCCTATTTTACTGTAGAAAGTTGAATTTGGAGACTTTTAAAAGGTAAGGACATCATCAATTTCCTTCTCTCTTCGTACAACGAAGTGTAAGTGTTTACATCATTTGAGCTAAAGATAGAGGATGCACGTATCTTTATGCTTACCTTTGAACCATGATAAAAGAAGGGATGATCAGAAAGCAATCTGCATTTGTTCCAGCCACCGATCTTTAAAAGGGCATATATGCTGGAATCACATCCATTTTCCATCCTGCTGGAGCAAGGGATGGTCCTGAGCATCCCAAAACGAGCTAAGGCAATTTTTATGTGCCCTGAGGAGGATCATCTCAGGGGCAGGGTAGTACTTGATCAGCAATCCCAACTGCAAGTTGATGGCATTCAGAGATGATGGGCACAGGCACTGGTCCTCCATGGCACTGTAGGGTGGTCCCTTCAGCTGAAGCCAAGTATGAGTGGTGGCTGTTCCAGTATGGCCCCCCTTATGGTATCCAAGTTGTTGCTACTGTTAAGGGCATTACTGTCTTTTCCTACTGCTCTAGGATTTGTATTGTCTCTACCATGCACCCTTTACTGTTTATATTACTACTCTTTGGGTCTAACTCAATGCAATGGATCTTGTATTGTTACGGCACAATCGCAGTAGAGTCAAGATGTTTCGAGTTCGCGACTAAATAAGAAAATTCTGAATGTTGAACAGCTATTAACTACTGCGCACATTTGGTGTTGTATGCTTGGTGTTTTGTGAAGCTTGTAGAATTAGGTTGTTGTGGAAGGTGACGAAATTTATGCGGAAAAAATTATTCTGACTGAAAAAAGGACATTCAGCACAATGGTTTGATGTTGTGTTTATTGCCTAACAGCGACCAATAACAAAGACAGTGATAAACAACAAAGGCAAACATAGGAGCAGAGACATTAATTTATAACCAATCCAGGACATCAGACAGTGACTGCCTTCCTAACAGTACTTTCTGAACATCTTATATTAGCAGCCATTGAGAAGGTTCCATCTCTCTTCACCTTCTCTAACATGGAAATTGAAGTGCTGACACAATTCTAGCTTAGAAGTGTTTTGGAGGAAGAAACAATCAGGGGGGCAACATGTACATGGTTTCATGAAGTCAGGCAAACCGGCTTCTCTCTTCTCTGTCTTGTTTTGGTCATAATAGTAGCAAAATAAGTAGCTATGATCTGAAAATTATATACTAAATAGTCAATGCTATGAGCCATAAATCATGGCTCATAATCATAGAAAGTGTTTTGCTATATATTATTCTTGCAAACGGGTAGCATACCAGTGAGTCTCTCCTGTCAGTGTGAAATCATGGTTTCTTGTGAAAGAAAAAGCTGTTAGACTGGTTTCCTGAAGTTTACTCCTTTTCTTGTCAAACTGGGGATAACTTTCTCAGAGCTTTCATTTGCTGAATGCCAGCCATCTGAAACCAGCATAGTTTGAACATGCCACAGTAATATATGCTGACCAGTTATTGTCCCAGGTTGAATGCTTGACAATTGACAACAGGAGCAGTCATGGGTGGATGAATCTTCTTCAGGTCCCTGTTCAGTCTTGCTGAATAAATGATGTGGAACAATGTAATGCCACCCCCTGTTGCCACATCACCATGCACTTGGCTGTTGGCACTTGTATTGTCCATTGCATAAAGCTGAGGTTGAAACATCAGGTGTCAAAATCAGCATGATATCATCACTGATGTCAGAGATATTCAAAGGGGGTAAAATTCAGACAGATGAGCTCTGCAAATGTTCATACAGGATTTACCGGCCAAACTTGATGTAAATAAAATATCCACATAGAAAAATTACATGACCTCCAACAGGGTGCCTGATTAAGCAATACATAACCACAAAATTGCCGACTAGTTTCTTGATTAAGCAGCTGTGCCGTCATGAATTTGTGGAAGGGCCTAGTGTAAATTTCGGCATCTTTACTCGGGAAAATATTTACTCCTACCTCTTTTTTTGTGCATCTTTACTCCTCATGTAGAAATGCAGAATTTTTTTTATTAAGCAAAGAATTGTTCAATATACTTGGTCCCATGAAATGCTCTTTGGGGCAGGATACTTTTGGTCAAGCTTATTACCCATGCAATCATACTCCTACTAAAGTACTAAAGACTAAGATTATACCCTCCAAGAGCTTATTGGTTAACCAACTCATGTTTTGACCAGTCAAGAGCAATTACTTCCCTAAACAAATGACTAAACTAGATCAAGATATATGTCAAAGATTTCGCATCTCCATCCTGCCCACAACTAAAGATTTGACAGCTAATCTCAATCAGACCACAACTAAGTCCTCAAATTGCATTACTGGCCGTATTAGTCTACCATTAAAAAGCAAAAGAGTGTACAAGTAATTATAGCCGATTTGTGAAATGGCATATTGTGTAGTGGACACCCAAGTAGCACCTTCAATTCCAATGTTCGACTCCCCCACGAGAGCGAATTTTAGGCTGGGTTAAAAAATCACTTGTTGGGCCTTAAAAACACGTATCAAGAATCGACCTAGCTCTTGTGTATGGGATAAACATCTCAAAACATGAGTTGAAGACCGAACCACAGGGAACAACTCTACCTGTGAGAATCTAAGGTTCTCGAATAAGTGGCTGACAAAACAGCTATCTATGGTTTAGACTGCTAGTGCATCGATCAGTGACTCATTCACGGACTGACGGACGTCTTTTCTATCTTGACCAGCTTGGTGAGATGGGATGGCTTCCTCGGATGCATCTGTTGTAAAATGTCAACGGATCAATCGGACCCGTTCCCTTCTCTTCCACAGAAACAGAGGCCAAGTTCGTCTCCCTTTCTAGTAATCACTCCAGGCTAAAAACAACCTACGGGTGGGTTTGGAGAAGAAACCTCACTCCAGGCTTGTTCTGTCATCTCAAGGAATACTGAATTTCTTTTCCTAGTTCGATCAAAAGCTGATTTTCTAACAAGATACTA
The DNA here is from genome assembly GCA_000418225.1 of Zizania latifolia. Taxonomy (NCBI): domain Eukaryota; kingdom Viridiplantae; phylum Streptophyta; class Magnoliopsida; order Poales; family Poaceae; genus Zizania; species Zizania latifolia. The sequence continues at coordinate 261,671 of KE372831.1, read as the reverse complement.
TAAACTCATAGCCCTAATTGTGGACATGGAGCCAGTGTTTGTAAAACCGGTTTGGGACCGATAACCGGTGGGCGGCAGTTGTGGACAACCAATTACCGTGGTAACTAGCCTGATTACAGCCGAAATCAATCTAGTTTGGTAGTAATATGTTTGATTTTTATAAAGTACTCTAGCAAAATAGACGAAACCAGATTGGTTACCAGTTAGGTGAACCGGAGCTGGCCTTCAAAATAAGCCGGCAGCTACCTTTGTGGCGTGGTTCTTGCATCTACGCCCTTGACAGTTGACACGACCTGTGAATATAATAGTGATGATAGCGCCTGCCTCAAGCTAACAGTTGCGGAATTACTTCAGTCCATTAGCATAAATATCACAATAACATTTTTCTAACTACGTATGCATCCAACAAGGCAAGTGTCCCAAGCTTGGGCCAGCAGAGTTAGCCAAGCTAGCAAGCCTTGAACCAAGCAAGAAGGTTTTGCCTAGCATCATATCAGGGAACTGGGAAGTGGGATCCAATGCCCAAGCTTAGCATCATATCAGGGAACTTTAATTATCAGCAATATTTATAACTTTTTTCTGAACGATATTTATTTTTTTTACAGTTTTTAATTTATCCATACAATCCAATCCATCGTCTATCTCCATAATCTATCAACCATTGTCCATAAAGAACAAGCATATTGGGTGTACCAAGATCTATCATGTCACAAGCGAGAATACAACTGTTCTATGCAAGCTTATTTATTGATCGGTCCGCAAGAATTAAAGCA
>KE372831.1:240395-251300 GCA_000418225.1 Zizania latifolia | reverse complement strand
ACGGCGTCGCGCTTTGGCTACTGCGTGTGTGAATTGATGGGTGGGCGCTGCGTTTTGGTTTGTGTCGTCAGTTTCTTGGCTGGTCGAAAAGAAGAGCGCGGGGATCCGGGCCAGGGAATGGGGGAATATTTGTGGCCGTCCGATCCACGCATCAACGGTGTGGGTAGGAAATGCTCGCTTTTTTTAGAGGAGGAGATTTTGGATGGTTTTAGACAAGAGACCGTGTCAGCACCCGGCACAAATATATGGGTACCAATTGAAATGGATAGTAATCGGGGTAGTGCTTTAAATTTTAAATGTGCCCCGGAAAAAATGGAGAATCAGACTATACACGTCGAGTACTTTATTGCTCGTGGTATTCTCGATTATCTGCGAAATTATAGTTATAACAAGATTATGACCTGAGTGATTAGGGTTATGCAGTTAAATGGAAATAAAGTTTGTACTAATAGTATATCAGTGTTAACACTATAATAAAAATCAAAAGACAACAAATATCTTGAACTTGTAACCAACAAATAAAGAACAAACATGATTCTATTGTAGTTTTTATCCACGGTAAACAGATAAAACTATTATTCCTACATAAAAGTAGTTTAATATTTTATCCAAAAAGTGATGTTTTATGTATCAAAAAATCATGATTATTTTAGCGGCTATTTTTTTATTTACGTATATGCAATTAATTTTTGAGATAAAATTTGCATACAATACTTACATCAGAATATCGGTCACAAAACTTTAGAAATATAGACGCGGCTAAAATAGAATCTATCTCTTCAACTTTATTTTAAAAGATTTTATATCTGTCTTCTTACCTACCAGTTCGCAAATAAAAAGTTTTATTTCTTTAATATATTATATCTATCATCTTATAATATTATTTTCTTATTAATTAAAAACATGTCTAGTTTTATACTCTCACCGTTAAGTTTTAAGGATGGAGAGAGTATTTTTTGGGTACTCCCTTAATATGGTACCACATAAAAGATACAGAATATTATATACAAAGATTGATGGATTGTTTTGCTGTTAAACCAGGATCTCAACACAGCAGGAGCTACATACTTTGAAAACCATCTGAATTGGGACCAGCTTCTCATCCACTCGACCACCTGAGAGAGCCTTTTCTCATGGATATATTGCATACAAAACCACTAAAAAATGATATGAAATGCCAAATATATACTTCAAAAGTTGGTCTTCTCCAGCAAGTAGGTATTAATACTTCCTCTAGTGGGAGTTATTAACTGCTTACCTTTGACCACAGGCATGTGCTTTACATTTCTTGATTATCTTATGGCAACTAAAACAACAAGAATTTCAATATGTTTTTGTCACTGTTACCTATGTATATGTAATCATCATTATATCTTTTATAATGCTTGGCTATTTGGGATAGTCTTACCGTTCAGGACAGTTTTATCATATGGTCGTCTCTAGGTCGTATTTGAGGCACCGGTATAAAATACAAAATAGATTTATAATACATGTTATTTCTTACAATAAATATATCAAATATTAATGCGACCGGGAGACGAGTGGATCTCATGGAACAACACACGGAAAATGAGTTCACGAATCTTATCGTAATCATTAATTCATTTTCACTGTTAACTAATAAATAATTATGTTTAAACATTTGATGACTTTTCTTTTGCTATCTAATTAAATATAAATACATACTTAAGTTACTTAGAATATATGCTCTGATTTCAGGGGTCTCTCGCGTGGCTGCCCACCTCGCACATGCTAATCGACAGCACGGAGAGTTTAGATACTCTTTCAATCGTAGTACTTCGGGGTTAATTTCTTCCATGACGTGTGTATATATATTAAAGATCAATCTGGCGTACATGACTCGTGGTGATCAGGCATGGCGCCGTTCTTAGCCAGGGTGAGAGGAGCAATCGTCTACGACTCATCATGAAACTTAAGACCTTCTAAATCAACCAACTATACTAGACCCATGGATCTAAGAGAATAAGAGATAGTCAAGGAACATGCGTGCCTCTCACATCCACTTTCCGTCTTAGAGTTTTCTTATTCTATATTTCCATAACTTCAAGCACCAGCACTGACGTTAATAATAAAGGGGAGCTTAATTTCGTGGATTATAAAAAACTTACCTTTAGTTTCTTCGGTTTGGAACGGATCCTCTCCAAACCCCTTATATCATATATATATATATATATATATATATATATATATATATATCTTTTGTTATACTTTACAGTATTTGATTCATACAAGATATATTAGAGCTATTAGATTAGATTTGTATTATATATTATAATATATTGAATAATTTTACAATTAATATAAAATATCGAAAGAGCCTCTAATTTTATCTCATATAAAGCTTATAAAATAGTAGGAACGACCCTACGAAGAGAGTTCATGTGACCACCGTATAACCGCATTGGTTATCATGATTAGGGTTCATATGACATGGTAGCCAGTAACTAAGCTAGTAAACAGGTTGATAATAATCACTAATCTCAAAACTGGTGTCTAACCAATAATGTTAACCCTATCTAAAAACTACGATCCGACCAATAATATTAACCGATGATCTGAAAACCGTTGTACAGATTTAGTGGGCAACCCTAGGCTGGTGATAGTCAGTCCGTGAACGGTGGTGTAGCGAGACAGTGAGTACAAGGACATGTTTTGGCCGCCTCGAAAGAACAGAAAGATAAAAACAAAGGGAAAGGGGGTACGGCCGCTGCATCGGTACTACCCCATCATGTTTATCTTGTCACCGCAGCGCTCCCCTACAAATCCTACTCGCTTTTTGAGGAACTTGTCAGTGCTTCAGCCACCGCACACGACAATGCCCCACCTATATATCCCTCTGTTTTCTTTCTTTGTTTTTTATGTGACCTTGTATTTTCCACGTCCACTTAGGACAATGTTTTTAATATTCAAGTACAAATGGCATGTGTTGAGTTATATACACCAATCAGTTAAATTTAAAAATTTAGGTTGATGAGAAAAAAAAGACAATTCATTTTACATTTCAATACCCCTTTTTATACGAGACACCATCAAACCTTAAACGTGGAATAGAAGTGGGCTATAATTTGTATTTAATTGTGCACTAACTAGAATTTGAAATTGAGTTTTTTGTGTGCCTCTTAATACCATGAAAGAGGAATAATCTCACACGTTGTTTAGATTGATAGTCACATGATTACATATATGCCAATACCTTCCTTATCTTAACAACCGATTTATAGAAACAACAGCTGAGAGAACAGGGAGGAAAGCCAAGTGCAATCTACGTATAATCCAAATATAGTCTAACAATTTGAAACTAATCTCTCTCCCATAAAAATATTTTATTTTAAATAAATTCAATAAATTAGTAGTAAAAAGTAAAAGATTAAAATGTCACTCGTTAATAACATACATTTTTCTTTTTTTAATTTCACCGCCAGTTATCATTGGCCTGTTTACTGCCAAGTGCCAACAACAGCGGGCTGCTGCGCGTAGCTGTAGCGATTTGTAGCCAAACTCGGACTGATCCGGTGTGGAAAAACTAGCTGCATTAAAGTCTTCGGTCCACGGGTGACGTCGATGGGGTCAACGGGGAATAATTGCAAAGATTCCCCGGCGCGTTGTGCTGTTGGATAGCTATCCCGTGATTAGGCCACTTAATTAAGCTGCAAATGATATTCGGACCATTGGTTATTGGGGGCTTAATGCCATTGACGCTTCAAGTTTACGCGATAAATTAACAAATTAAGGAGGGGACAGCTGATCTCTCCGTCTCCACACGTGGTTGGGTATTGCATAGCAAGTTCTTTTCTTGGGTCTTAATCAGCAAGCTGAATTCTAGCTTTTCTTTTCTTTATTCTTTTATTTTTTAAAGCTGGGGCTCATGGAGAGTTGCTCCTTGCCAGAATGCCAGTAGCTTCAGCTTCTGTGATAGGAGGCACGGGTGGATACTATTGTTGTCATAGTTATTTTTTTCTTATCCATTAGTCTAAATATATTTTTTATAATTTATTATCGATGATAGTAGTCAGGTACTTGGGTCTACATGATAATCTTAATATTCTACTAAAAATCATAATCATTCGTTAATAAGTTTATAAAGATGCTATTGACTCGAAATTCTTAATCTGCCCTTGCTAGGAGAGGTGAGCTTCAACTTAAAATAACACTCGGTGACCATGTCTTATGGTCAAGCTTTTCTTACCATGGAGATCACGTTTTTCCTTAATGCTTGGATGACAGTAAGTTTTTTTAATAAGAAAGATGATTGCATCCCTGGCCCCTGCATCATGGATACACGCAGCCAAAGAGTACGACGCAACTAAAGTTTAAACACAGGACAAACACTCACGTGAGAACAAGAGATACCACTATAATTTTTATAGTTTGAAAATATAACATCGGTGTGTCACTAATAGATAAGAGATACCACAATAACACCTACATTCTTTAAATTCTTAAAAACTATAATGGTACGTAAGGAATTTTCAAATGAATTAAATGACTCTGCGTCATTGTTTCGGGTTTGTTTGGAGCGCAGTAACTTCACACGATTTCTACTAATCAAATCCACGGTAGATTTTCATATGAACCGGGTTATTATAAATTCTTGTATTAGTTGGGAAAAGAACCATGAGTTGGAAGTCCCTAAGGTGAAGCAACAGAAGCCAGAGCTAGAAGCAGACAGGAACCGAGCTTCCGATGACTTTTGAGCTGATTAAACACCACTTTGGTTCCCTCGAATTATTCTGGGCTAAACAAGGTGACAAAAAGGCAAGCATGAACAGTAGTAGCACCCAGAGAGTATTCAGAGCAGCGAATTATTAACCTCGTGCTTTTACGTACCATCGACCTGTGTCTTTCTAGTTTCTCCGTGCTTGCATGCCGCCTCAGCTGCACGGCGAGAATAATCCGATCAAGAAGCAAGGTGCGCCCTTGTTGTCCTCATCGCCCTGGCCGTTCTCTCCACCGGCGAAAGATGCAAAGCGAAAGGCGATCCATCCATGATCTATTGATCTAGTCCTGCTGACGGGGCTGCTGCTACGTCGTAATGCCTTTCTGAAAGTTGCTGTGACAAGGGAAAACGTACACCGATCATGAGATGCAGTAGCAGCTGGGAAGTTCATGGGGGTAGCAAGGTTAGCTAGCTAGCTGCCGGATCAAGAAAAAATTGCTCTTTTATTGAGTAACGCTTGCTTTTTTATCACACGGCCCCATGATACATAAAAAATGAGATCTAAGAACTGTATGTCATAATATATATGAAATAAAATAACAAATGATATAAATTTATATATGGTACGAGAGCAAATCTTCTGTTCATAGATGGGTGAAGACTTCAGCTTATCACAAGTTATGCATGTCCTAGCTTGGCAACAGATATTGAATTCTGGAATAAAAGACTTCAAAAGTTTTTCCCTACCTTTGTTATGGTTGGTAAGTAGACAAATGAAAAATCAACCGAAAATTATTCTTACAAAAAATTAAGCTTTAAAACTCAAAACCGCTTCAGATTATAATCCAAAGGACATGCCTACGTTCTGAAACTTTTTCCGGTTTAATGATCACCTCGAACCTTTCATTTCTCTTTTCATATTATGATGATGCTGGATAAGTTGGATGATGTAAAGCAGTAAAAGATGCTTCTTATTGCTTCTTCCGTCGTGTACTTGTGTCGCATGTCGACGGTTGAGACCTAGAACGCTACTGAGCTAAGCTAAACTCGTCGTGTTCTGGGATTTCGGAAAAAATAATAACAAAAGAGAGGTTGTACTGTTCTTCAGAAAATTAGAGGGCTGGCATTGCTTCCTGTTCTTCAGAAAAAATAATCAAATGGAGAACCAGTTGTGAAAACAACAAACGGAATCGATTTAAACCAATCGAAATGACTCAGATGAAGAGCCCAAATTTCAGCAATTCGTTAGTGACTTGGTGTCTCAAATGAAATCGGCTGCTGTACCATGTGCACCGCTTAAAGTGACGATGAGCACAAACAAACATATCCAAATCTCCAAATTTAGGGAGATGGCATTTCTCCTCGGGTGCTATCACCTGCAAGCGTTGAAAGATGGCATAGCTTTCTCGATGCAAAAAAAAAAAAAAAAAACTCTTCCCATTCTAGTGCCAAAAGAACTGTGACCCATTTTCCTTTTCTATCTTCTCATGTTCCATTTTACATACATATAAGCAATAACAATGGAGAGCTATAGTATGATCTATATCAAACCATGAAGGAACACATGCAAAAAGAGGCAGATGCAGGGGAGGAGAACAACAGCACAAGGCGTCAAAATTAGAGCGCTACAACCATGCCAACCCTTGCGAGTGTGTTCTTCCATGGGCATCTGCTAAAGAAACAGCCATCGAAAACATCATCTGTTCTTCAATGCTCTCTGGTCGGAAGTGGCTTGGAGCCATGGAGAAATTTTCAGCAAAAGGCAACTGCGGCATGGTCCCGGCATCCGCCACGATGTCTGAGCCGGCATAGCTTGTTCCAGCCTCTGCACCCTCCGACCAGTGATCAGCTGAGCACTCTCCTTCCTCTCTTACCACTTCCCTGCTGCAACTTGGTGCTATCCCACTCCAGCTCTCCAGATTACACATGCTTCCACCAGCCATGTTGCATGGTCGCCGGAACATGTCAAAGACTGGGAACGCGCTACCGCCAGCCATGTAAGAGAAATCCATGCTAGGTGGCTGGTGCTCAGCCATTGCAGCAACGGCACAAGAAAATCCACCGCCATGAGGTATTTCTAGAGGAGTGGCTGGAACGAATGGCTGACGTTCGCGCTGGGATGGTTCAGCTACAGGCATAAAGCTGCTACAGACAGGATTTCCTATACTTCCCTGCTCCTGCTCATAGAGAAAATCAAACGTATTAGAAATAGAAATGCATGCAGACTTTTGTATACGTAATCCATGATTTTCCCCAATCCAACTTATTCCTTATTATTGTTTGGGTATCAAAATTCAAAGTAGAAAGAGTATTGAACATAACGTTCAGCTTTGTAACAAGCAACTCAGAAGGAAAGTGACATAAAGAAGTGGAAACATAACCCTTAGAAAGACAAACATCAAACAACTTATTGGGGAACAGCACACAATGAGCTACAGGCCTACAGCTTGAAGGGTAAATGATATAACAGCAATTACAGAGAAAAACACCATCAGTTAGGGCCCTGAAACTGTGTTGCACCACACTGAATTTGGCACTTTTACGTGCGGAGCAAATTTCAGGGCAGAAAGGTGTCAATAACTGCCCATCAACTTTAGCCTTGCAATGATTTACTAGAAGAGACATTGCTCTGTATTAGCAAGAAAAATTAGTGATGGGGCATTTCAGGCAGTTGGTGAACTAATAAGCAGTAAAAACTAGATAAACTTGATGAGGTCTTATTACTCCTCTTTTCTCAATGTACTACCAAACAATTGATCGCAAACATAGAAACCGATTCAATGAGAAAGTTGCTATAAATAAACCCCAAATTCAAATCACAGTAGTCTGTTTTCTGGTCCAGTTAGTCCCCAAAGAACAGGTTTTGTTTGAGATTTCCATTAAATGGCAAATAATTGGGAATGCAAAGCCAGCCATTTTTTAGATAATGGGAATGGTTTACATCTCTGGCCTCTTCCAATAGGCACACAGCCAAAAAGTTGATTTTAAGACCATGGGGAAGAGCTGAGTGTGGTGGTACTGGATCAAATACACTGTGCACACCTACTCTTTTTACCCACCCACCCTCAGCACACACAAATACATAAATAAATAACCATGAAATATTTGTAACAACGGCCGTAGTGCTCAAAACTCCAAAGGTAAAAGTGACAAAAAGAAAATTTATCTTATCAACCCCATAATCTACCGGTCTGTTTGGTCTGAGGAATCACACAATCTAGGATGATTTTATTGGTAAGACTCCGTTCCTCATTTTTCCACTAAGTATGTGTCATTGGACAGATGAGATGATTACAAACCAAGCAATGCCATTTCCTCAAACCAAACAAGCTGTATAGGTTCAAGCGGTTAATCGACCATCTCATTCCTCAAACAATATGGACCCTATATTACATTCTACTGTCAATAAGCTTTTCTACAAATTAATTAACTCTTTATCATTAGTAAACACTGAACAATGCAAGTTATGCAACTAGGTCATGCATTAATCAGAACATGTAAAATACTGTGAGATCAACAAGCATGCTGCATGATCAGCAAAGTTTCATCCTCTATGCAAACAACAATTTATTTTTGTGCAGCTCACTTAAAAACCATTACCTAACACAGCTAACCAGCATTTATAATATTGTTCACAGCATCCAATGTGCATATTATCGTAATCTCAAGGAACATATAAAAGAAATCCACTAACCTGAATGGAACGCCAAATCGCTTCCATAACCATCACATCCTCTACATTCATGTCTATGTTATCATCACTGTAAGAAAAAACATAGTTTCCATAATTCTATAAACCTCTTTCATCTCAACAGCATAAAGGATTATCATGACCACCATGCAATATAACTTACCTATTGTATGGATCTAGTAATCTAGAGGATTCTATTTCTTACTAAATCTACAGAAAACTGCCTTGCAGATAAGCCGTGGGGGAATACAAGACGAAGACCTATACATGGAAAATACTTGTCGTGTATACCTAAGTTTCATTCCCCCGACCGTTGTCTATATTTAACACAATGGTTAATACTTAATACTGCTACTCCAACTCTCCCATTTTAGGAATAACTCTCATTTGCATTCCCTTCAAAACACTTGAGGTATAAGGTACTTAACATAGTAAAGTTTGATGTTCAACATAACAGGGCTAGAATGATCCATTAAACCTCAAAGAGTAATAACATACCGGTTATGCCTAGAATGGAAATGACGCATGCTAGTCTGGGCAGAGCATGAAGGTTCAGATGAACAGCATTCAGTTCCTTGCTCAGCACATCGGTATGATGGCGCTGTAACAGACATGATACATAGTAAATTATCATATCAAGGAGGAGAGAAACTACATCATTAAATGTCTATGTAAGTCACAACCAGTGCAAACCTGAAAAGGATGTGCTGCAAATATCTCTATACTCCACTTCTGTGGTCGGAGCAATTGTTCTGCTAGAAGAGCACCTGTTCTGTTTTCTTTTCATCTTAGCTTCTTCATCTTGAAGCGCTTGTTGACGCATCCTCATCTGTGCTTCTATGACTTTCTGCTCTTCCTGTAACATAAATTATGTTAGGTAAATAAAATTCATCTGGCTTTGTAAATACTAACAAAAGTAGCAATATATCAACAAAAGAAGACATTCCAATATGAAGACTTACAAATTGTTCGATGCTCCTTTCCTCCTTTGTCTTCACGCCGCGATACTCCACAGCATAATTCGGAGTTTTGCAGAATGGGCATCTTTATTGGTTAAGTATTTTCATAAAGAAGATAACTGATTACCAAGGTCCAAGGATATGAAATTAAATCAATGGTGACACAAAGGATACTGTGTAGGCTGAGCAGTGTGAATTGGTTTCATTTGAAGAAAACACTCTGCATACATACCAAACAGGAATGTAAGGACATTTGGACCTAACAAGAAACACATGATTGTTGGCTGTAGGATAGATATATTACCAGTGCATATCCCTTTTGAGCAACATTTTGATCGATTAAGACTTGGGTAGAACTACAAAGAAAGAAAACATGCATTTTAGGACAGCAATGGTTGTCAAATAGTTAGAACTCTACACAAGAAGCGGTGATTGCTAATAGTGCCATTAGCACCAACACAAACATATAATCCGACACCAAACGTAGTAAAATCCTAGAATACAAGTTCGACGATTTCATCTAAAACCAGTTTTATTGGGTGATTCTGCGGCTAAAGAATGCACCAGAATTGCATTAGAGTTCCAACTATATGGTAAGTAACATTAATTGCAGTAAGCCTGTAGCATTCCAGCTATAGAACCACTTAAAAATCTACTTAGTACCAAATAAATGCAAGCTAGATTAGAAAAATAAAAAATACCCTGGAACAGCTAACAAAATCAAGTTCACTACAATAGATTCTCAATCTCAGTTCACAAGAGCACTAATTAATCAAGAGTTAACTTTGACACGCAATATACAAATACCACCATGGTACCTCCATACACCATATAGTGTCCACTATTTGAAATTGATGACACTCAATATTGCAGAACAATTATCCAATCATTTGTTTCTGAACTAACCAAATTTCCAATAATGTCCATAATGCACCAATCCCAGGAGTTGCCAGTAAGCATTAAATTTAATGCAATGCACCACAGCCAGGAAGACACCAGATAGGCCAATATAATATTGACTAAAATAAATATTGGGATGCTTCTCTAGGACTTGACCACCAATGATGCCTTAAACCTCCTAGACTAGAAATTAAAAACATATTGACAGAATTATCCAAAAAAACATGATACAAACAAATAACTGTGATGAAAAACAACCCCAATGCCAATTGGGAGTGCATTGGGCACAATGTACATTGGCAGTATGATGTCAATACTCACTAGCAGAGGGACAAATACCAGCACAGGCACAGACAGTAAGAAAAACAGCGCTATTTATACTACATTTGGGAAAAATCTGCTCCACGAACTGCAGTAATTATCCAAGAACAATACAAACAACCCACAAAACGTGTCTAAAATTCTGGCCCTAGAAGCTCCCAAAATACTGCCCAAGAAAACATGCATGCCCATCGGCCTCCATGACGGCAGTCTCCACAATCGAACAGGAGCCGGCCACTAATCGACCTAGTCGAAACGCACAAAAACGCTCCCCGCCCAGAAGCCGCGCCACCCTCACAACAAAAAAACAGCTAAAATGGGAGGAACCGGGAGAGCGGGGGAGTAGATCTCCATCC
>KE372831.1:177729-212380 GCA_000418225.1 Zizania latifolia | reverse complement strand
TCAGCAGTGGCTAGTTACGTCTGTGGGGGGCTCCTGTGTGAGCGATGTACCTTTCTTTGTTCTTCCAGTCTTGCAACTCCGCTGCGCCGGTAGTTTAGACTGCGGGGGAGTGTTAGAGTGTGTGTATATATGCTGCCCTCCTTAGGGTGACTTTTGAGAAATGAATTTCACCAGCATGATTATCTTAGTTTCATTGGGAAACTGTTTTTTTAGGTGAAACAGTAGGAGAGGCTCCTACTGGGAACTTTATTAAAGGGGACCCAAAGGTCCCTTAAAGAAGAGAAACTCAACAATTACAAAATAACAAAGGGAAGAGAGACAAAAAGAAGGGGGGAGAAGGAAAGAAAACAAAACAGGCTTAAAGCTGGGAGAGCCAAAAAATGAGGGGAGCTATTTGGTCCTCTAATAGCCTATTAGATTGAAGGGCTAGCTCTTCTTTGAAATCTTTTATCCAATTTTGCAGCCTTGGCTGCTTTTTCTCAAAGATGAAGAGGTTTCTTTGCTTCCAAATGATCCAGGCTCCTGTAATGAAGGCTTCCATAAAAAAGGTCCCCTGAAGATTTTCCTTGCAGTTGTCAGCATGTCATAGAAAGGAGTTGAATGATCCCAACTTAAACCGATTAAGCCCCAACATCTAGTACTGTAAGGACATTTGAAAAAGAGATGATGTTTCTTCCTGATTCAGAGAACAAAGAACACAATTGAAGTTGTTCTCTATCTTGATTTTTTTTTCTCCACAGAATGTTTCTTGTGTTAAGTAGAAACTGAATTCTCAAATCATTACTAAATTACCCATGTACCATTTGAAATCTTAGATTAGTAATGAACACCATAGCATTGAACACAAACAAACCCCTAAAAATTACTACAATATATTGAGAAGTTATGGATCAAGGACCCTAGCCAGTTGTCTTCTTTTCTTGTTATAAGAAACAAATTTTAAGCATAATATGTTTAGGTGAACTGTCTTGTTCACATAAAATATATTAATTGCACCAACCACCACCACCACCAAAAGAAGTTATTCATGAATATACCATCATAATCAAACAAATAAAGCATGTGTTTCCATGTCGAGTGAAGTGCAAATGAACATATGAAAGAAGACACCAAAGTCATGCGTGCCTTGTAGTAATTTGAAACAAACCTTTGCTACAACTGTATGTGTAACATGCAGCATAACCACCATCACCAGCATGAAAATCAGCCTCAGCTACTCGTCCAACATGACCAACAGAAGCACTTACACCAGCACCAACTGACAGGTGTGCTTTTCCACTGAATGTTTTAATGGCATCAGTGTTCCTCAGCACAATAATGAAATCAGTTAACTCACCTCCAGCCTGTTGGGGAAAGTCAGAAATTATCCAATTTTGTTATGATGTGCTAGTGTGAGTGTGTGACAAAAGAATTTCCACAGGAAGAACAATTGAAAAGAACATGCCACCTGAGCTCCATATCCAATGCCGCAAGTGGAGATTGCTGAAGGGGGTGACCAGGAACCATCAGCTCTCCGAGCAATAACCAGCCCAGTACCAACTTTATATGTAACCATCATGCCAACCTTTACTACAGTAATTATAGCAAGGCCTTTTGCTTGTCTAAGAATAGCATCAGGGATAGTTTTTTCTGGTTTCAGTCTTCCCACCTGAATTTTTCAATGAAGAAAAAATTGATTGTACTGTCACTAGTTGGCCTCCAAACTACTAAACTAACTGAACAGTCAGCACTTTCAAGCTTTCAGAAGCTATAATGATGTGGAAATTCACTATTAGTTTGTATAATAAATACCAGCATTTGACAGAAACTAGTTTTCTAGTTTGAAATATATCACTGAAATAGTGAATACTGATATCATTTTAATTAGTCGCCAGCATTTAGTGAAACTTAAATGGTCTAGTGTTATTATAATAAAGAGTGGGAAATGAATGTAACATTTCTATACAAGAAAATATGTCACTAACTCACTACTTATTATTGAAATGATGTGGACATCCATCTGATGCCTATGCATTTATATATACACACTATATATTACATAGGTGTATTTCATTGATTTGGTTAAAAAACATCATGCCATTGTACTAAAGCGGAGAGCAAATATCTATGCCATTCTTTATCCACAGTCATTGGATTAGATTTTTCATCTATTCAACTAGTAATTAAGCAAATTGGAAATTACTTTGTGGAGAGATTTGTGGTAGACCATACTCTTCTAAAGGCTTTCTAGATATTATTATTGACAGAGGCACAAATTTAAATCTTAATGAGTGATGACCATAATAAATCATAGAGTATAGAAACTGTTAAGAGTATAGAAAAGATAATGTATTACAACAGCACCGATAGACAATTTCAGCAATAAACAATTTTGAGTTAAAAAACATACCTTATAGTAACTATGCAAAGAATTTGCAGCCTTGTAGATCTCGTACTCCATTGTGTGTGCATAAGGAAAGTTCAGCCATGACCTCATTGTACTCAGATCAGTGACATCATGAGTTGAAGGTTGTGAAGCACGACTGATCTGATTCATCAAGGTTCGCTGAATACTCTCTAGACGTACTCCACAAACATCACACACCCTTTGAGGTTCTGAAGTCTTAAATTTTGGTGGCATCAAGCTTCTACCCTTTGAACAGCCACCACAAAAAACACCACCACAAAAACGGCAATGATGTCGAGAGCGCATTATCGGATGAAACCGCACATTGCAGAGCATGCAAGCTGTGGCAGCACTGTCAGGCAGCCATATTACTGGTTCTGTCTCTAAGAGTTCATTTGCAATACCAGTATTGGCATCTGCAAGTGTTTGTGCCATATCCTTCCAAGCTTCTTGGAGGAAAAACTTGGACACCACTGACATCCCGTATCTCCCAAGATCATATGATGAAATCGATATTACCTTACCTTTTGCCGCAACAACCATCTCAGAAAATACATCCCACATGGTCATCTCCTTATTCTCTGCATCCAGCTCCCAGTTGAATTCATCTTCTTGAAAGTACCCACCGTTACAGCCAAAGCCCTTATGCCACTCCTCGTGTTGGTGCTCTGTCATTGGTGGAACAGAAACTGGCACCCAGATGCCAGTATGTTCGTGAAGTGGGGCACTCCTGCAATAGTTCTTCCCTTGTTCCCTCTTAGCAAAATCGTCGCTCGTATCAGTGTTTCCCTCCCCAGTAGGTATAGTATCAGGATTGCCGATCATGCCACTTTTGGCAGGAGGGTCATTTGACGCTTCCTCAAATAGGTTAAATCCCTATATTTGGAAAACCATTACAACAGAAAGTAATATGGAAATTTTTCATGCTAAATTTAACACCAAATTGTTTTTTTTTGCAAGTAGAAACTGCACGCTAAAAAGAACAAAACCTAGCAGAAACCCATAATTCCCAGCACCCAAAGCAGAAACCAGTAGCAGTAGGAGCACAAGCCGTTCAGTCCTAAAAAATCCAACCTTTCGCTCCTCGATTAAGCGTTTAACCCTAATTACCCATTAAAGCATTCTAGCTCCTGTGATCCTCCCAAGTTTCGAGCAGCAATGCAGAACCGAATCACCCAACCGATCGCCCAAGCTACAATATTTTCATCGCGACCAACTCAACCGAACAAAGCGTACACGCAACCAAACCTAACAGGGACGAAAAGGGCGGAGTAGGAGGGTTGCTCACCGCTATGGCTGTCATGCCATCTCCGTCGTCGTCTTCATCGTCCCACCTCACCGGCGAGTCGCAGGCCGTGGCGTCGCCGGAGCCGCCGGCCGGGTCGATTGGGTGGCAGGTGCGCTCGGCTCCCGCCATGGGGCTCCAAATCCAGCGGAGCCGCGGGATTGGCGCCGGCGGAGCTGGACGAGACGCGATCCAAAAGTGGAAACAAAAAATTGCGATAGAGCTGGAAGCGGAGCGGAAGAGGAGGAACGAATTGGAGCGGAATAAATATAATTAAGAGGATAATGATTGGTTTCTCTAGCGTTAATGGAAAGCTACCCCAGTAACTCAGAAAAGACTCGTTTGTGATGGGATGAACCACAGACCGGGGAGCTTCTATCATCTGAGCAACCTACAACTTTTTTAAATTTTCTCCTCAATCTAAAGAAACTATTATACAAAAGTAATAAATTTTAATTTTTTAAATTCTCATTCAGCCACTTCTTAAAATATTAAACTTGCCTAACAATACTTGTTCAAAGTATTTTTTTCAATGAAGCATCATATATTTTGCCTAGGGAATAATAAGGACGTGTTTAGAATGAATTTAGTCAAAAAAAATATACAGTGGTGTAGATTTATAGAGAAGAACCTAACAAATGGTCTATTTGGTGGCTAGCAGATTAGATTAAAGTAACAGGAAAGACGGTTAGATGTAGAATGCCTATTATACATTTTATTTCATATAATGTGTATTAATACAATGTGTGTTTATATGTTGTATATTAAATATTTTATAGTTAAGTTACGTACCATAGACAAACAGTCCAAAATGTCCCACGCATCTCCAGAAATATTTTGGTGACTAAATGATTGCCATGTCATGGTTAATCACATGCAAACCCCTACAAATCAACATTGTACAACTTCAAGAAAGTACATTATAAAGAGTGCCCTTCGGGTAGGTTGAGTGATCAAGGAGGAATACAATAGATAGGTTTTGGACTTGCTTCTCTGTAGCTGTTAAGTTCTCTGAGCGATTTATCAATTGTGCCAGCTGGTTTTCTTCTCAATCTATCCTTTTCTATCATATTACCCAATTATTACATTTTTTTATATTTTTATTTTTTATATATAATAATTAACGAAGTTGAGTATCTAAATATTTACTTATCATTCACTTCTATTAAATCTTAGTCCTTTATTCTAATTTAATCTAATCGTTTCTCCTCTAATCTCTCTCCTCTCCTCTGATTTCGCGAACGACCTAGATAGCATCCTGTGCTCTCCACCGCGGGACAGCCTCCCGTTCGCCGCCACCCCCTCCTCGGTCCCCATCCACTGCCGACGCTCCTCCCCGGTCACCATCTGCCGCCGCCATCGCTCCTCGTCGGGCTCCATCCGCCGCCTATCGCCGGTCTCCATCCATCGTGCACACGTCACCAATCTCCCTCCGTCACCCCATCCACGACATCGACTCATCATCCTCTGGCATGGGGAGAGCACGGCCGGGGTCCGTCGCCCCATCCGTAGGGCCAGCTCATCCTCCTTCGGCATGGGGAGAGCGCGGCCAGGGGACGTTTCATCAGAGGTACGGGACGGACAAACAGTTGAGCACCCTCTCACCGCATCCCCTCTCTCCCTTTGTATCGTTGATGAATAGTGTGGTAATCTACCTGATATTGGACAGGTGCTTTAGGTCCCCAAGCTTTGTGGCACCTTGTGCTGGTCTCTCTCACTGACAAGAATGACTTGAGAGTTGCGAAGAGATACATTGGATGCAGTGCTTGATGTCTTTGGTCTTGCTATGCTTTGGATCCTATTCTCAAAAGATTAGATGAAACAATGCAGTTCTTGCGCAATTTGATACCGTAGAGTCGCTTGCAGAATCGTGTGCATGAAGTTCTTCATGACATTATTCTAGTGATCTCTGCAAGACTCTAAGCATGTGCATAATAATAATATCTTGTTTTAATGCAGGATTGCATTGACCAGCTGTACAAGGATGCCAAGGTGGGAACTGGGAACTAAACACTAAAGGTGAAACAATACCAAGTGGTTATAAATTTGTCATTCTTCAGAAGCAAGCATGTTTATATCAATAATCATGATTGAAGAGTTAAGGCTTGTATGTCAGTGTTTCTAAATACAAGATACAAGAGTTTAAGTTCTTTAGCAGACACCTCTTGTTGCATCTTA
The DNA here is from genome assembly GCA_000418225.1 of Zizania latifolia. Lineage (NCBI taxonomy): Eukaryota > Viridiplantae > Streptophyta > Magnoliopsida > Poales > Poaceae > Zizania > Zizania latifolia. The sequence goes on along the minus strand of KE372831.1, from coordinate 206,531 downwards.
ATAGGCACATCACCTTCTAAAAGTTAGATATACAGTAACTCGCCTTGCAAGAATTATATATCTCTTTAATTTACAAGCTGATTCATGCTCCCTGATAGCTATTATTCTACCTTTTGAGTGCTTGTGAAGCTGGTTGATTTCGGTGATATTATCCTTAGCGAGAACCCCAGAATACAAGTTATAATTGATGTTATCATTAATAGAACCCCAAAATGCAAGTTATAGTTCTTGTCAAACAGATCTTGAGATATAATTGTTTCAGTTGTAGTATCTTGTTGGAAGAAATTTTAGGTGTGCAACAGAAGTTTCATGACAGTTCTCTGGTTAAAGAGTCACTGCCCTCAGTTCTGTAGTCTCAAAGTAGCATATGCTACGGATCAAGGGGTGGATGGAATCATTAGTATGGCGCCTCGGGCTGTTCCACCTTATGTAGAACATATAATTTCACTTTATTTCTGTTCCCTACTGCTTCACCTCTCTTGTTGCCTGTTATGATTGCATTCAAACGGATATGTAAAGCTCAATTCTGTTCATCCCTAATGGAAGTAAATGAAACATTACTGTCTCATCATCACTCTACTGATGCATTAGCTCTAATGTGTGTGGTCTCTTGGTCTTTTCAGCTGGTGTGCTTCATCCTCCGAACATAACTCCAACCTGACTCTAGGTCAGTACATATCTACCTACTCCAGTGGCTATGGTTGTGACGTTTTTATTCAGAACCTAGCATGGGAATGAATGTACCACCTATGGATTGGTTGTGAGGTATGGATTGGTACAAAATTTGTGGAGGTTAGTTTTTTTGTCACCTTCATTTTTGCCACCTTAACTATTTTGGAAAATGGTGATCTCTTACTGTGAGTATTGTAACCTAAGTTATAGATTCTCTGGTTCTCCCCCTGCTAGAGTTGCAAAGCGTATGATGCAAAAATTTCATTTGTTTTTTCAGCATGTAGTATTGTAATAGGAGGAGGAGGCTTCGTAATACTATCACAATCGATTCAATCTATGAGAAGAACTTTCTTTCTCCCAAGAGTGTCCTTGAAGCTGTTGTCATCGATGTATTTGACATTCCTGTATACTTATAAACTTATATTTTGCTTCTATCCAACAAAGAAGCTATTCATGCCAATAATTTTTAGATTAGTTTCAGAACACTTGGGCTTTATAGGGATATTTATTAAACATAATGGCTAGCTAGCTACTAGCCTATTATGTTTCTATGTCATTATTTCTTAATAAGGTCATGGGTTCAATCTTATGAAGATCCGTGATCATTGGATTATTAGTTTGCACAACATGATCCTTGAACAAATGTACTGATAAAACCAATTACTTTAACACTTTAACTTTCTCTTTGTATTTGACTGCCAACTTGCATTTTTCTCAACTGCCTCCTAAACTTTGTGTCCTTGTAGGTACACACATATATATGCTTACCTTGGGAGTTGGGAGACGGGATGAAGAACATCCACTATTGATCTATATCTACCAAGCTTGTTAATTCTATTCTGGTAGCCATTTTGGATTGATTTTTGGGATAAAATGTTTCGGTACCGGTCAATACAGGTGTACCGTTTCAGGGTCTAATAAAATAATATAAATATATTTAAAATATATATTAATATGATTAGATACGATATATTTGAATATATTAATATATCAAATATAGTGTATAGCTTGAATACAACATAATATATAGCTTAATATAGGTAATATATAATACATATCTAAAAAAATTAAAATACAATTTTATGGTTTTTATCCGGAATGATCGGTATTGATCGGAATGGCCGGTATGTACCGGTATAGGGCCGGTATTGACCGGTATTGGAAGCGGAATGGTATGCCACTTAATATGTATCGGTTTAAGTGATGGAATGGTACATACCGGCCATTCCGGCTAATACCGGATGGAATTGATAAGCTTGATATCTACACTGAAGGTAAATCTGAGTCTGAGAATCTGACTACTTATTGCTTAGATAACCTTCATCTCTGTTTGACTGGTACAATGGTAAAAGTAAATGAAGAATGCATTATAAATCAAACACTAACTAAGGTAAATATGTTATTAGACTGTTCTGTTTATATTGCGACTTAATTTTCTTGTTAGATACTACAACTACATTGGACAACATGGTGTGTTATTAGACTGTTCTGTTATGATCTTGTGTTTGCTATTGAATGTACATGACATATATGCTTGCTGTTAGTCCATTTAGTAATTTATATTTGATAAAGTATATTCTCATCTTATGTTTAGATTTGTCATGGATAATTAACATAAAAAAGTTTTGAGTTTATTATTGTTTGTTTACACATAATTTAAGTATTGTCGTAGACACCTTTATGATCTACATTTCTTCTACTTCAATTGCCTTATTAGATGATGATTTGCATTCTTGTACATTCTTCTAATTTAAGTATTTGATGTGTGCATTCTTGTACAGTCCAAACGTCTTCCATCAAAGGAACTAAAATCACCTCTCCGTTACAATGGCTTCTGCCACAGCTCCTGGATTCGGGAGATGCAGCATGCATCAGACAAATCAATAATCATCCGTGAAATATTAGATTCCAGAACAAGAGACCTTATATTTATCTCCAAAATCAGCGACTATGTTCTATCAAATGAATTTGTCAGCATGGCACTAGCAATTGTGGACGAGGACAAGCAAATCAATAGAGTTCTTTAAGAACTTTTTGCTGAGGAGGTACTACCAAAAAAACCAACATGCTTTGTGTTTTCTATTTTTACAACCTATGTTCACAATCCTGCTCTGTTTAGCTAACATACGGTAAGGAGTCCACCATTTAACAGTGCGCAATAAGAAGTATTTAACTACCCAAAATTGATTGTCCCTGTATCTGATTGTTGTAATTCTTTGCATATTACAGGGTAACGAGATGTGCATACGGTCTGCTGAGTTTTACCTCTATGAGCAAGAGGAATATCCGGTTGCATGTTACTTTCTTCATTGTTGTAAAAGGGCATTAAATAATAATGTCCCAAACACGTGTTTCATTCTTAGCTCTACAAATGTGGCGCCATGTAAGACATATTCCAATTCGAACTAAGATAAATGAGAAAATGAGAATCTTGGCTAATCAGTTCCTACTAAAGCACTAAGTTTTCTGTTTTTGCTCGTTTCAATTTCAAAACATTTGTTGTCTTTTAATTAATTTTTATCGTAGCGTTAGCACGTGCACACTAGTATAAGGTGAAGAAGATGCAATCTCCACCATGGTTTGAGTAACCGAGCAGTTATCGAGCTTTCGCCACCGGTCGGCCGACCGACTTGGTTCAAAATTCAAATTTGAATTTGAAAAAATTAAAAATTCTAAAAATTTCCTATAAATACTAGATGATTTATGATGAAATTTAATTTCAAAAATGTTGAAATTTTATAGTCACGAGCATAAGATCAGTAAAAATAAAAAATTGGGCCTCACTCAATAGTTGCTGATTTTGTTTTATTTTTTTTTTTACAAAAAATAACATTACTAAATTTGCACTTACCTACTGTTTAATTCAACAAAAAACAATAAATGTCATACCAAATGTTTTTATCACTGTATTATAAATATTCTTTACAATTTTTTTATAGATTTCCTGTATTTTTTTTAGTTTTTCCTGAAGTCTTCCTACATTTTCTATGAATGTCTATTTTTCCTTTTTTTTGAAAAATCGGATGGTTTTTCTCACAAACCGGTTAGTTATCATGGCTAACCAAAACCGGTCAGTTATCGTGGCTAACCAATTGGTTACTGACACCAAACCACTTGATACCTGGTATGCATAACGTCGGTTAACCGAGTGGTAACCATTTGGTTCAATAGAAAATAGAGATCACTGCAAAAGGTCTGACAAAATGGAAAAGGATTTTTCATCTAAAGAAAGCAACTCAATTGCAGATTCAGAAAAAAAGAAACCAAATGAAGTTGAAATCTTCGGAGACACTCGTGGAATTTGTCGTTCCAGACTACACCATCTTCTATTTAAATGATCTTACATATTATTGTTACATGATGATAATATAATCAAGATAATTATCTTGAAAGCGACAAATTACAGGGGATTACAAACAATGAGCAAATGCATGCCTATATACAATAGATGCATTAGGCTCAAAAGATTGTCAACATTTCAGTCTAGCTAATCTTGATGCTGCAACTCACACCTTCAAAGAAGGGGAACTTGAAGAGGGGAAGTAACCACTCTCCTTACTGTTGTGCAGCAAGATTGAAGGATCACTTGATGTTGCGTACGACCAGTCTGATAGGCTATTATTCATGGATTGGCAGGGTTGGGAGACATTGGGCATGAACTCTTCACTTAAATCTTCATCAGGTATAACATCAATAGGGGTTTGCCCACAGAGCATGTCCACCACTGAAGACATTCTTGGCCGCTTAGCAGGTGAAGTGTTTGTGCATTGAAGAGCAACATTCAGCATCCTAAGTGCTTCATCTCGAGAGTAGTGAGGACCAAGACGCTGGTCAACAATTTCCAGTAGTTTCCCTTCCTGCTTCAATCTTTCAGCCTGTGGACAGAAAATAAATCCAGTTAGTTCATTCATTTTTGAAATGTGTAATAGGACTATCATCAGTTAACACAATAATACTAACAAGCTAGGCCAAATTCTCATGTGATGTGTGCCTTTCTGATTTGAAACACTTTCAGTCGACACTAGGCAATTCATTTTTCTGGCATGAAGAATATTGCGATGTTTGTGGGCTAATCCTGATTAAGAGAATTTTTTTTATAGAAACACCTAGTTGATTGCTAGCCTTCGTTCAGTAGAATCCAGAGTCCCTGCCTAGACAGACTGCTAATTATCCATTGTTATCTGGTTAGGTTAGTACTAAGAAACTCGATCTTATTTCATATGCTAAAAAAGAATAGCTGCCACGCAAATGATCATATTTTTTTTGTAATAGTGTTGTTTTTTGTTATAATTGGGCTTTATTTCTTTTCAAACATGCTTTGAACTAATGCTGATCTAAATCATCAATTACTCAGGGTAGTATCAGCCTAAAATCTTCCAAAGAGCTCTGCAAAGTAGCAAATTGGCTTTGTAGAAGATAACATCTCTATGGTATAAATTTATCCCATAACATCATAATTCATATTCAGTTTTATGGAGTTGGTTATGAACTTGTGTCCTAAATGATAAAACCAGTAACAAAAAGATGCTAAAATAGCATACCCAGTCAAGAAGATGGAGATATTCATCATTTGACATGCTACTTGTATTGCTCACTCCACTAACAATCTCTAGTGTCACCACTCCAAAACTGTATACATCTGCTTTACATGTCAAGCAACCCCTTGTGGCATACTCAGGAGCCATATATCCACTGATTCAATTAAAGAACATCATCAAATGTTGGACAATAAAGATCCTCTTTCTTTGTATAATACACTAATAGAAATGATAAGTGAAGTAGAAAATAGAACGGCAGCTTACACGGTTCCAGCAATCCGAGTGCTCATATGCTCACGGTCATCATTCAGTTTAGCCAAACCAAAATCAGATATTTTTGGTTGTAGTCTTTCATCAAGAAGAATATTTGATGGTTTGATATCTCGATGGATGATTTTCAATGTTGATTCTTCATGGAGATGGCACAAGCCTTTTGCCATTCCAAGGCAGATATTATATCGTGTTGGCCAGTCTAGTTTTAATTGTTGCTCTCCACGACCTAAAAATTGGTATATTATTAGAACAGAATGCTCTTACCAAATATGATGAGCGTTCAACTAGATGATTATGGAGATTCATTTTGGGGTGGGAAAAACAGCTTGAAAACATTATCAGAATTATAGTCTTACCAAAAAGAGCACGGCCAAGACTATTGTTTTCCAAGAATTCATATATCAGCAGTAGCTGTTCTCCATCAATACAACAACCAAATAGCCTCACAAGGTTTGGATGCCTTAGAGAAGATATTATTCCTATTTCATTTAAAAACTCACGATTCCCTTGGCTTGACTTGGAAGAGAGTTTCTTCACTGCAACTGTAGTGCCATTGGCTAAAGTACCCTGAAGATAGCAGATTGGTTCACAGAGTGTGTTACAACTTAAATAGGAATAACACAGTGTTCACAAAAAGAGCAGCATCAAGGAGGGACTAAATTAAAGTGCTTCCTTTTAGTTTTAGCATCTATTCTTTGGCTGATTAATCTTAATTATTATTTATATATTTGTTAATTCTTATGTTCGATCCTCTGAGTATGTTGCAGTGAATTGTTTATCCAAAAAATGGATACCATATGCAGTAATGTCATGAATACAAAAGTAATACAGAGTATTTCAGTTTTCTGTTACTATCTGTATGGGGTATATCATATTATGCAGAAAAGATAATCATTTAACAAGTGTTATCCTTCTCGATTTCTTGTCGCACTATTGTGAATAGACAGACATTAATGTGTGAAAGTGAAACAATCTCCTTTAAGAAGATGACTGTTTTGTGCATGCCATCACAAGGGAAAAATCTTAAAGTTCATAGTTTTTACCTTATAAACAGGTCCAAAGCCACCCTCACCTATTTTATTTGCAGGATCAAAATGTTTTGTTGCAGATTCAATCTCTTTTAAGGTAAAGAAGTACTGTGTCCGTGTTTGAAGCTCTGAAGTATCTGCCTTCCTTCCATGGTAAAAGAACTGTATACCTGTTATGCACAGGAAAATATTAAAACTAGATGGTATAAATGACAGTGCATTTAAGATGGGTGATTGTAAAACAAGACAAAAGGTAACTTAGTAAGCTCTCACTCAATGGACCTATTCCATAGAAGCTACCCAATAATCCTTAAAACATGTGTATTTCACTATTTTGCCATCACTTAGTCTTACAAGCCTGACAAGCCTAGCTATAACTAACTATAAGGTAGGTCAAATGGTCCTTAAAGAAGGAATGAACATGGAGCCTATTTATTGTATAATGAGAATATTTCCTAATGGAGCCTGCTTATAATGAGATTTTTTGTTAACTCAGAAGAATAAGAAAAAACTATCTTGATATTTTACAAGGCTCAACTGGATTTTAACTTTTGCACTACAGGAAAAGGAAGGGTATTAGCATCAAACTCCAATACCCAAATTACATCAGAACATAAACTATTTTACGAATATTACATGTATAATAAATACAAAACAAGTAGGAAGGCCATTCATGCAGGGAAAAACATCACCAAGAATTTAAGAATAAAAAAACAAAATTCAGTAATATTTCTGTATTGCAAGACTAGAGAATGCTATCGTCAACATATATGTTTACTATGTATAAGGGGCATACTTTTAGTTTTTACAGATAGTGATAGCTTTCAACTGTATAATACAACTAAAAAAAGGATAGCATCTCATTGGTCCTTTTAGAATTAACCACCACAATATTGGTTTATGACACTCAAGTTGTTTCAATAATAAGTCACATACTAATACTTGAATTCAGGGCAAATGGATCAAAGCGGAATGCATATTGTGCATTGGAGTTTGATATGGCTAAGGCCTATGGATATCGATGAGTAAGATGCTAACCAGTTACTGAGAAAATGACATACACTACATATATGTAGGAAGAATACTGAAAAGGTAGAATATGAATATCTCACCATTTCCTATTAGCTTCTTTCTTTGGAAGAATTTGATGTAGCAGAGAATTAGCACAAGTGTGACAATGAAACATGCTGTTACTATTATGGTAATCATTACTCCAGTAGAGACTCCATGATGGTTCCTGCTTACTGTATAAGTACTATAGTTAGCTAACTTCCAAGCATATGAGAAGATATGATTGCAATGTATCCATGTCTAAGAGAGAGCTAAGAAAACTGTATGTAAAAGATTGGCAAGAGAATACGCCAGTTAGATGGCAAAGGACTTACATTGAGTCACAGATATAGCTGAGATCAATGGGCCATACACACCCCGGTCAGGAATAGATGTGGTACCTTTGCCTCCCCAGTAGAAGTGAATTTCCATTGTATTCTCTGTGATGCTGGTTGTGAAAGTTTTCGTAATTACACGATGGACACCACCAGCCTCATCTTGAATGTTAAAATCTTTCAAAACTTTAGCACCCTGATGAATTATCGCAAAGCTGAGTTAACAATGTCTCAAGAGAACAACAGTAACCCACATTTGTATAATGCAACTTTAATAAGAATTAAACAATGCACAGATATGTTGAAGACAATGAGGACAGAGCTCAAGAAACCATTTGAGCAGGAATTAACTTACACATACACAAAACAAGGTAATTAAGAAATGAAACTTTCATACTCCCTATGTCCTTAAACAGATGATGTCCTAAAATGCGTGCGGACAAACCTCAAAATCTTAATTCACTAATAAATACGAAAAATATTAAGTTCTGATATGTGAAAATGATATTATAGATTTATCATGAAAAATGCTTCCATGCAGATATATTTTTAATATTCTCTATTTTTTTATATATAATTAGGAAAACGATGGTAAAACATATGTTTTAGAGACACCGTCGATGTGCTAAACGGCAAGTAAAAAAGGAAACAGGGAGTATTTTACCTGTATTTTTGTGTCATGTTCTGATGCTCACAATTTCAGCTTGTCAAATTTCATATTTTTACTTCTCAATATAAAGGATGGATTTTAAATTGAATTTTGTGGGTTTGCGTAACTTTATGTACTGCATTCATGATTGTTTTAAACTTTTTCAAACATTGCCACATAGTGAATGCTATAATTGAGACAGTTGTCTACTAGGCGCCAAGCAATTGTCCTTGATTCTTTTTGTTGGTAGGACAAACACTTGGTCCAGACTCCAGAAAACAGATCAATTCTCCAATCCAGTCTTATAATCATTGCCTTTCGATGCAAATTTCTGATAAGACAAGTGATATAAACTAAGAGTATCACAATAAGAATTAAGATGCCAGCAAGATTATTGCATACAGAAAATTGGCAAATCCTACATATTAAGGAAATGGTACCTGGATGAAGACATCAAAAACACGCTTGCCATTGCTGTAATAAGTATGATCTTCTGTGAACACAATCTCAGCAAAATGAAGCTTTACTGAATATTCACCATTCTCCATGCAAAGTCCATAATATTTCAGTGAGAGAGGCGAGAGGCGAGCTTCAGTGTATAACTCAGGATTAGCCAGGGTGAGTTTTGACGTGTTTCTAGCAGTGTAGTCAGCATCGTCATCACCCACAAAATCTCCTGTACTACTGTAGGCCCATTTTCTGTCATCAGATAAAACAAAAGTTGATGTTCCTATTTGAGATGAATCATCGGCATAGATATTCCCATCGACCTCAACACTTTTGCCACCACAGTTAATAAACAGGGAGGAATCTGAAGATATTTGAAGGAATTGTTTAGTACCATTGGACATTTGAATTTTAAACTCAGATCCTAATATAACAACTGATGTCCCATCTCCATTATTTAAGTAAACTTACAGCGTGGTTTGTCCATGCAGGGAAGATTCTTTCGTAAACATGGTTGCAAACTTGCAAAACAAAGAATCAAACCCTTAAAACTTATTTTCTTATATGGACATGTGATATGAAAACATGCTATATGGAAATTTCAGTTTATGATCTTACGAGCCACTTGAAGATGAAAAGCTTGAAACCATATTTCTGCAATTACAACATGCAAGGTATTTGAACAAACCAAGGTATTTGAACAAACCATGAAAAGTAAAGCTATTTGTATGTAAAGATCTTTGAAATGAGCAGCATACACATTTGCTTGCTGACATTCAGTTGGAGGGTTACCCGTGAAGTTATTATACGATACATCCCTGCAAGCATTCATCCGTTGTCATTGAAGGGCATATCACAAAACCATAAAATGACATGATCATTGTTCTATAAAAAGTGATGAAGTGACCAGTAGCGAAACATATAAATGTACATATCATAGGCACAGAAGAGTATTGCATTATAGAATGCGCACATGTTTACTTTGTTGCTTGCCTTGTTTTTCAACATCCAACCAGGCAAATCTCCAGTTAGCATGTTGTCTGTTAAGTACCTATATGTAGTAAATACAATGAGGCTCCTTCGAAAAACAATAGATGAAACAACCAATATTGGAGAGAAAGCTACACTTTGCACTATCCAAAATCAAACAAAAATGTTTGCACATAAATTAAAATCTCACAGAATGAATCTCACAAATATTGTAGTGCCCCCAATCCTATAAATGTTTCTGGAATTTGACCGGTCAACTTGTTGAAGCTTAGATCCCTGAAATTAATACAGATTGTAATCATGAGTTGAAGACTATCACCAGGGGTTTGTCTGTTCGTGTAACCACGTATGTTAGCTTAATGAACAGTAGAAGTTAAATAGCACACTGTAGTATGGAATGTGTGAACATATCAGAAAACTAAGTCCTTCATATTTGTGATTATTGGCATTCAGTGAAAAAGGATCTCATGTTATGCCAAAATTGCACCTTAATACTGTTATCCCTCAATGACCCAACACAAACATGTGAAATAGATAAGGGTAAAAACACCCACCATATGCAGCAAAATCCCATAGTGGTATTAGGATAATTAGTCATGTCATATTCTACAGTAACAGCCCATTGATTTTTCTTGTTTCACAATATACTGATGATGCAAACTGAAAAAACTGTATAAACAAGAAAGTTCACTCTAAAAGACAAATAGGGTGAAGCAATATAAGTGGTTGGACACTTACAGGACTATTATATACCGCATCTGTCCAAGGTAATTAGGTATTTCGCCATGTATGGAGCAATTTCTTAGAACCCTGGACCATAACGAGAATTTAATATTGTGCTGGAAAAGACTAATGTAAGCTAGTAAAAATCACAGAAAGGTAAACTCACACTTCTGTAAGGTGTTGTGCGTATTTTAAGGTAGGAAATTCCATGCTTGGTCCACTCAAATCAGTCACTCTCCTGATTATGTAATAGTTACAAGATAGATTGTTAAAAACATCAGTAGTGACTCGGTGATAAAATAATAGAGCATGATAGAGCATGTGAAATGTTTACAGTTCTGTTAAGTTCTTCAACAAAGAAATTTCTGGAGGAATAGGCCCACTCATCAAGGTACCCTGCATGTCTCTGAAAAATCAAGAGATAAGGTTAAAAGGAATATTGAAATGATGAACAAAAGTCATTTTCATCCATTTCATCTGTAACTCATAAAATGTTCTATATCAGAGTGAAACTAACATTCTGTTGACCCGTTGCCAATTCTTTATGAAACTGGGTATCTTTCCTGAGATACTGGTCCCATCAATTCGACTGAAATTGTTCCAAATTAAACCAAAAATTAGAACTTGCTACTGAAGAAAGGATTTGCTTCAAATATGGATGGGCATACAAATCTGTCATATTTCTGAGCCTGGAAAAGGTTGAGGGCAACTCTCCTGTGATGTTATTTGCCGAAATGAAACTGTAAGAGAAAAATGAGTAATTCAAGAAACTTTAGACAATGCCTAGTGGCAAAATAAGGAGAAACTTCATTTTCAAGGCACATTCATGATATTTTTTAATCGATAAAAGTTATCAGCGTAAGAAGGAAAAAAGGATTTAAAATGGCATTTGGTTATGCTAATTGATAATATATAAACAATAGTAGGAAATTACATGTAAACGATGCATTGTGCTACTTAGATATGGTTAATTATCAAATTCATGCTAATTTTCCAAGTCTTCACAAATTTTACATTTTAAAAAATATGGTGATTTGAATTTCCTTTTCAGTAATAAAATAAATCTATCTGAAACCAGCGAACCTCCTTAGCAATGATGATGTAAATAATTATAAAAAAGTATCAGTACAAGAACTTTGACTGGATAAAGTTAGGACTTACAATCTCTCCAAACTGATGATGTTGCCCAACTCTGATGGAATAGGACCCACAAGCTGATTACCTTCAAGATTTCTGCAGGGAATTGGTTGATAAGTGACAAAGTTAGTTTTTTCTCATATTTCAGTTTTACAGTTGACCACCAGCAAGCTCCAGGTGCTTGTAATATAGTGCAACCATAACTCACATAGATTTCAACAAGGGCATGCGACCAAGCTCCTTAGGTATTGTTCCAGATATGCGATTTCCCAGGAGAGTCCTGTAGTTGCACTAGACAGTTGAACAAATGACTACTTACAGGCATTCTGACAATAAGATACAGGACTGTGCAAGACATACAGATTAAAAACAGGTAGGTTAGCCCATGATGCTGGAATTGGTCCTTCAATGATATTGCGTGATAAGTCACTGCAGGGAAAACGAAACATTTTTTAATTCATGAACAGTGAATGTTCCGGAATTTAAGTAGCTGGCGGAAGCACTTACAGCTCTATCAAATAAGTGAGGTCGGCAGCTTCTTCAGGTAGAACTCCAGTAAGATTCTGACGCATAAGCTGCCTGCCAGATGCATGAACAAAGGACAAAGCAATAACATTTTAGTGAAAGACGAAAGACACTGAAAGGGTTGAAGAATTCTGGATACGAACCATTCTAGAGCAAAAAGGAAAAAAAGGGGGGCATGTCTTACAAGCGAGTAATGTGACACTCTGTGTTGTTCTTGAATGAACAATCACACGTCACATTGCTGACTGGAATTTTAGGATAACTGGAGGGATTAGTTGAATTAGTGGAATTGTCCCAAGTTTTAGGCCAAGTGCATGGATCAACAGTGAAGTCCCAATCCAACTTGTTGAGCTTATGTGCTATTCCCTTAAGTGCTTCAACTGCAAAGGGAAATACAATTAAAATTTTAGCTTCAGAACTCCGTAGTGTTGATATACAATGTTGTTTCTTTGCTTCCCTCAAAAGCAACAAACAGAAATCACTGGCACCAACAGAGCAAGCATTCCCACATTAGCATTTCAGAACTATTGCAATATGCGATTATAAGTTTATAACAGTAGAGAGCCACAGAACCATGCATCAATCAACGAACTACAGGGCTAATCATGTTGTGCACAACTGCAGAGAAAAGAAAGGTGGTAGCCCAAGTCCCATTTGCTTCTAGAGTAAAAGCCTAAAATGCAAGCCTCAGGCATCTATGCATGTCCTGTTTGATGGTAAGCAACCTCCCAGAACTCAATCTTTAACAGTTAGCAAGTGAGACATCCATATTTCTCGCTACACAAGGATACCAGCTATCGACCTTGCCATCTTTTCTCTTCCAGTTCCCAATTCTAATTAGCAATTGATGCTTTCGCCTTTCTTGTAGTGTATATGTGCACAGTGGCTTTGCACAATTTACCCCCAGCAATTTCATCAAACAGTTGGCGTGCACCATCCATTGGACTGGAGCAAGCTGGCCGCTACCTACTCCGCAGCTCCGGCGCAAGATGGGAACTCGGAGACGAAGAGCGCGCTCCAAGTCGAACGCCAAAACTCCCCTGATCGGATTCGTCAAGATCGCACGCCGGGGAGGGGGGGTGGGGGGGAGGAGGAGCTCGCGCGATGCCCCTAAAAGAACAGGTAATTTGCACGTCGACCTGAATGACCAATGATCGTGACTCCTGGTCTTGAGAGAATTAACAAAGAAAAGGGAGAACTTTTCATGGAACGAATGCAAAACAATTGACAACTTTCACAACCGTCTTGAGAGAATTAACAAAGAAAAGAGAGAACTTTTCATGGAACGAATGCAAAACAATTGACAGAGAATTCATGTCACGATGGCATATACAGTTGTACATTCAGTTGAGTTCTTGAGACATGCCTCCTCTCATGTTTGGGCAGCACTGATCTGATGCAGAAGAAATGCCTGCCCTTTCCGACCTGGTCTGAATGATTTTTGAAGGTGATTGGGCATCTAAAAACAGTGGTAAAAAAATTATCTTTGCCAGTTCATCTCAAACAACGGTTTTTATTAGGGGTTGTTTGAATTTACGAAAAGTTTATATGGATTTACGAAAAGTTTGCTTGGATTTAAGAAAAGTTTGCTTGGATTTACGAAAGGGTTGTTTAGATGAATACATGATTTATTCCTTATTTTCAAATTTGAAAAAAAAACTATTTTTTATTTTAGTAATTTGGGATCCAAAAGAAGTAGTCTGTCTTTGGTCCATATATTATCTGATTCATACTAGGTGAATGCCCTCATATGAAATAATATCTAACGGAAATCACAAATCAGATGAGTTGATTTGTATTTTGGTAGATTTGGTAGAGTATGCCGCTTTAAACCAACTGCAGCTTTCACAACCATCCACAAATGGGAAGAAGCAAAGCAAGAATCCCAAGACAATCTTAGCTAAGAAACTACAACTTATTGTCCATGCTTATCACAGTAATTAAGTAATTAGCTACAATGAAATGAACCAAGGGGGAGAGAGAGAAAGGGAAAAACTGGAATGAAACCTCGCCGGAACAAGCAGCAGGGCAAAATCTCAAAGGAAAGCTACCAACTTAGCAAGCGTCGTACAATCATACTCACCTTCTTGCTGCGGCAGCTTCTGCGCCGCCGCCGCCGCCACCGCCGCGGAGAGCAGCAGCAAACGGAGGAGGAGACGGAGCTGCAGGAAGCGGCCGCCGCCGCCGCCCATTGTCCCTTGGCCGGCCTCCCGCGCGTACGGGCAGTGCTGCGGAGACGAAGGGGAGAGAGAGCTAGCTCGGCAGCTAGCTAGCTAGGCTAAACTAATTATCAATAAGCTCTTCCTGTAGCTCGTGCTGCGTGTGTAGCCAGCCACAGCCATGGTGAAGGTGGTGGTTTGGCTGGTTTTGGTTTTGGTAGGAGATCAGTCGGAGACTTGGAGCCGTATGTGCCTCGGGTTTCTGACCTGGGATAGAACCTTCCTCGATACACGCTGACACCGTCACTGATGTGATGCTGATGCCCTGCATAATCGCATACATCGTCTAAAGAAAAATATGAGCTCAGGGCAGAGGGTATGTATGCAGTATGCGACATGTCGTACTCGTGCATCGATCGTACTTCTAGGCAAGGTTTACAGTTTCGAGAAAAGCCTATCGAATTTCACCAAGTTACACAGGTTGTCTTTATTAGGACGTGTGTTGGTCTATGAGTGTAGGCTAATCTACTCAAATAGTCAAATACAGTACTATCTAAATAAACTAAAGCTTACCTTTTTATATAATTTAATTGATTCCTTATATAATTTATTTTAGTATCTCAACTTCTTTCCAAATATAAATTATTTTTATAACTTCTAGATATTGTATTTATTTATTCTATATTTATCCTTATCAAATAAATAATATATATCTGACAAATAAATAACTTATTTTTCAAAAACAGTATAAATTAAAGATAAAAAATATTTATGTTGATTTCTCAATTCTTATGTAAAGTATAAAACAATTTATATAAGAAACTAGAGAGGTATCATGTATTTAGCTATTTAGTTAAACGATAGTGAGTCAATTGTACGTGTGAGTCGCACTCTCAACCTGTGTCAGAGTAGCATCGGTCAATCCAAGCATGGGAATTGGATGCTGCTGGCAAAAGCTAAAACAAAATTTTTATGCTCCTTCTCATCTACTTGGAAAAAGTGGGAGAACCTGGTTTAAAGTTTGACATTTCATTCCACACACAGCAATTCAGCATTGCAGCAACTGTTTGTGCAAGGAACCAAATACCACTGAGTTCTAGTTTTGTTTTCTTTCCTAGTTCCAAAAGAGAATCCTGACCTTTCCTAAAGATCAGCACTTGATGCCAACTTGGTTGGAAGGCTCTCAGTTTCTTCCTTGGTGGTGAAATTGGACTGAACATACCATTTTAATTTTCTTTGATTACGTGTTGATGAGCTCTGCAGTGACCAAAAATTTCAGAGCTTCATTCTTTTCTGGTAACTCTTTACTAGCCAGGGAAAGCAGATAGGTATAATACCAGTACATGCATTATCTCAATCTCAAAGGAAGGGCATGCATGCATTACCTTGTCTCAATCCACACCATTACTAGTAGATAGTATATCTTGCACCTGGTCAACAAAGATCAACTTCAGTGTGCTGTTGGATGTAAATAAGATGTTGGTGTCAACTGTCAACTGTCAAGAACAGTCCACTCTGACTGGTTTGGCAATGGCAACCTTTGCCGATCTGTTTGCACTTTGCAGTGGTATAGGCTGCAAGTCATGGTATACCACTGGGGAAGCAGCCATGACTGAAACGAGGGTTGACGACGATGGGCGATGGTGACCAGTAGTGAGGTTGGTAGTAGGTAGCAAGCAGATTCATTAATTTTAACGACTTTTCTGTTGGAGAGATCTTCTAGCGGTCTAGTTTTGAGTGATACTCTCGTTCCAGGTCACCAAAGAATGAAATTGTTTTAGCCTAAATTAAGTTAACTTTGATCGTAATTACTATTGTAAATGTAGGTTCTAGACATAAAAATGGCGTAGCCAAGCTCATGAGACATAAATGGTACTTTTTTACCTATGTAATTAAGTGGTCAAAGTCACTGTAAATCAACAGTAATTCTGCGAGTAGAAGTTGCATATGCATGATCGATTTCCTGCTTGACAAGTTGACGGTGAGCTGACGACTAATGCGAAGGTTTTGTTCCCAAAAAACACGAAGAGGCAGTCAGGCAGGGGATTAGGCGATAGGGCATTAAAAGTCAGTGATAACGCTGACCACTACCCATCCAGTGGAAATACAAAAAAAATGCTGGTAATCACCCTCGTTGAAACGTGTGAAAATGTGATCCTGCTAGTCGCATTCACCTCACAGCTCATCCTCGCCATGCCAAGATGAATGGTGTTTGGAATTATTTTATCTAGGTCAAGCATTGCAACTTAATAATAGTTTATCATTACACAGAAACCTTGATGATACTTAGCATCTCTGAGCAAATGCCAGATGTAAAAATTTAATGACAATTAACCTAGGGAATTTACAGAGCCTTCCTGCTGCCTTTTACAGTTTTAGCCATGTTTGCAACACAAGAACTTGATCACTAAGTCAATTCTAAGGCGTTCCATCGGAAAAATCTAGTTCATGTTCCACTACCATGGGCATGGAAACTTGCCAGAAGTAAATGCAAGAGCCAACCATAATACAAAGAAAAAAAACAAAATATATGCAATGGGTCCACCAGCACATGAGTGCAGTTAAACTATCCAGATCAACATGTAGCAAGATTCAAGAAGGGGGAAGGAAGGGGACACTTAGGTAGGCCAGTGCAGGGGCCTACCTTGTTGATAAGGTTCACGTGAAGAAGTAATAATCTGACCAAAATGTGTTCAAGACTTGGTCCAGTGGCAATAAAAACAATGCATGGACAGTTCCTATGTTTGAAATATCTAGGCAATGCAGACAGTGACATGCCACAACGTCACAGTGCAGTGACAGCGACCAGTGTAGTGAAAAATGGGGAAGATGATGCAATGCATTTCGTGCAAGGCTCTCCATTCTGGTGATTTTGAAGAACCAAGCTCACCATGGCCCATAGCCCATCAGTATGCAACTTATGTGGTACATGACAAGAAATGCAAAGATAGTAGGAAGTAACAGCCAAATGTTCTGAAATTTTGTGCCAAATTGTGGCATGGCTGAAATTGTTACCATACTACTGATTTCCCATGAGCAAGCAAGAAACCAGATCGGCCAACTGCCAATGCAAGTTTGCCTCCTGTAATGTATGTAACCAATGAACTTGATGGTATATCATAAGAATTTTGATTCATTCTAAGTATTTTTTATTGCCGAGCCATAGTAATTGCACCTATTAAAGAAACTAGAAGAATTATGGAAATGAGTTCAAATGGAAGATAAAAATCGATTGCATAAATCGGAAAATCTTCTAAAAATGATTTGCATTTTACAGTTTCTGCCCAGCGATATCCCTTCATCCTCCATGCTTGGGAGAGTTCAAGATACACAGCAAGTGTGCATTGGATGAGCACAATTACAACACACGCCTCATGCTCCAGATTTACATGATAAAGGTGCAGTGTTCTGGAGGCATTATTACCTATATATAAGTGACAGCATAAGACTTACAGCTCCCAGACTCATCAGTTGTGGCCTTGCTAGCATAAGGATGAATCTTGGTTTATTGTGTGCGCGGGATATCATATCTTGAACTAACTTACAGGGCAGAACCTGCACGCCGACGCCTCGTGGCATTAGAGGTAGCAATCTGACCTAGCTGCTCACTCTGGTTTGCTGGCACTCGTTCTCTGACAGGTGTGTAATGCCTCAGCCAAACACCAGTGTATACCTGAAGAAATAAAATGGCATCATCCACAATTGAATGCTTACAGAGACAATGGAAAATCTGGTCAACCAACTCATTAACACCACATCTATAATTATTTCACACATTATATACTGCATGACTCAAATATATAAAAGGAATTAATTGGTCTGGCAACATTAAGAATATGCCCCAAAAAAGGCCTAGGCCACTAGGAGCAGAACACAGTATCAAGTGGAAGTATAAAAGAAGTCAATATCAAAAAAAAAGTACTGCTGGACTTTGTTAATTGACTTCTGCATCACAAGGTTGTGAAAGATATAACTTTGCCATGGTCATGAGAAATCCTAAGCTCATTGTTACGTCCCAGAGAGGAGCTAGCTGAACCAAACAATATTCAAAAAGAAAAGAGCACATAACAATCTATTTCCCTTCACTGCACTGAAAAACAATCACTCGAAGCTGGCCCAGTATTGATTTATAAGAAAATCTAAATATTAATTACTCAAAAAGGAGTAATCATATTAGTCCTTGAGTTCATACTAGGGAAACATGGCAAATTTGTTTGGTAGTTACTGACCTGTTGGGGCCTCATAATCTTAGTGTCAGGATCATCGAGTGACTCCTTCCAATGTGCTAACCAACCAGCCATACGAGGAATTGCAAACAGAACTGGGAAGAATTCTGTAGGGAATCCCATTGCCCTGAAAAAATGCAACCACAATTAATTACTGCACTAACAAAAGGGGAGAAGAGAGGAACACAACTTTCCAAGTGATGTACCTATATATTAAGCCAGAGTAAAAATCCACATTTGGATACAGCTTCCTCTTGATGAAATAATCGTCTGACAATGCTGCCTTCTCCAAAGCAACAGCAACCTGGCATGGCATCAGAAAGCATCACAAGGGGATTTGTCAAAAAGCTTTATTGCAGTTGCACACAGATAGCCATGCTGTTCAGAATCCCACTTCAAGAACAGAACAGAGTTCTTGTAGGTTTTTTCATGAGCAAGAGGTTTTTCAGACAAAACAGTGTAGTAAGCAAAATTCCAACGCTATCAAACCTTGAAAAGTGTTAGTTATAGTCTGCTTATATTTTTTGCCAATGAACTTTTTCAGATAAATCAATCAATTTCAAGTATTGTGGAAAGGATTGAAAATGATCCTAATAGTTCTCTGGATTTCTCTAGTATGATGGATCAAATGATCAAAGCTAGCAACCAAAATGTCCTTAGATATGTCTATCGTAGAACTTGTACAAATATAACAAAACTACACAGAGCAGGTGCGGAATGTTTTTCCTACGTAATTTTTTAACTACATGTTTATTTGCACTTTGGAGTATTAGAATAAAAGATTTTCTGCAATAGAAGTACAAAATCTGCAGAACACATGTGGATAAAAAACTGAATGACATCAATCATCAACATTTCAGGTGCATCAGCATATGATTGGCATGTTAATATCCCAAAAGACAAGAGTGCCATAAAATATTTTTTGTTGTCCTGAATTCCTGATGGCTTGTCTACGAATGAGTCATTGTATGCAAACATTGTTTAGTATGTTTTTATTTACTCAATGAAGAGATGCAGATATTTTTTAAAAAAAATATGCCACTTTATCATGTTCATTACAGAAAAGGATTGTTAAGGGTAAAGACTTAAGTTTCTGTTTGTTAAACATTTTCAGATCTTGAATGAAACTAATCAGAATTATTCCATCTTGCAACATAAATGAATGTTTCATATGCCTAAGTTAATGTCATTTAGCATCATATAGCATGAACTGATAAAAAATATTTATTCGGTGTTATGATTGCAACATGAAACATTAACCAAATATTGCACTAGATGAACTAAGGTTGAATACAGTTATCAGAAACTAGACATCTTGACTAAAGAATTGTGCATAATTAACCTCGATAAGAGGATCCCGTCCCACAATAGAGAACACCTCCTCTGCTAGCTTTCGGATGACTTTAGCACGAGGATCATAATTCTTGTAAACACGGTGCCCAAAACCTGACATCTTCCTCTTCCTAAAGAAGAAATAAATATCATAAAACATGTCCAAAAGTATATTTAAAAAGGCAAAAGATAATTTTATTTCCACTAAAAAGACTTCCATGATTCCATGCACACCAGAAAATATTAATCAGAGCATGTGTTAAACATCACCTATTCTTCACTCCCTCAATGAAATCTGGAATATTCTCCACGTTTCCAATCTCATTTAACATTTTAAGTACCGCCTGGCATGTTACAAGATGGTATTTAGCACTTCTAAATCATAAATGAGTAATTAATTAACAATCTCTAAACGTAACAGATGTAGTGAAGATTGAATTTATTGATTCAACTATAGATATTAAAAGGAAAAGAAAGATTGCAGAAATAATTTTTCCAATTAAATATAAAAAACAAGAAAATAGAAAATTATATCTCTATAAAGGAGAGCAACTTTATTTAACAGTATTAACAGAACAAATTATAGAGCGTGTAGACTGTATTACTTCTAAGCTTGGTCCTTAGATTCTGATGATGATGACCACCTAATGTGAATATGTGAATAAAAACTATTAACACTCCAATGCAAGAACCAAAAGCAAACACCATTCAATGCAGTTTACCTCATTTGCACCACCATGCAGTGGACCATACAGAGCTCCAACAGCACCAGAAAGAGCAGTGAAGACATCAACACCGCTGTAAACGCAGTATAAATAATCAGGCAAAGGTCAAGACTCCCGATTGTTACAAAATAACAAAAAGGGGCATGATTTACCTTGAAGCAAGGTGCCTAGCAGCAGCAGTGGAGCAGTTCATTTCATGTTCAGCATGAAGAATGAAAAGGATATCTAGAACCCTAGCAAGTCTAGGATTTGGCTTGTATGCTTTGTCACCCCTACAACACAATAAAAAAGGAACATAAATCCATATTACAGTCAGTCACAAAATCGAATTGATCAGCAATTTCCAATACAAGGAAAATAAATGCACATGAGAGAACAAATACAAAAAATTCCAAAGTGATGTGACTTACAAAGAGTCTAGCATATACAAGAAATTCTCTGAATAAGAGAGATTATTTGTAGGAAGGATAGGAGGCCTTCCTGCTAATCTCAAGTAGGCTGCAGCTGCAATTGTTGGTGCCTACGCAGAATAACAGATACAGAAAATCAAGCTAATATCACATCAACTATTAATATATGTAAGCCAAACATATATAAAACCAAAAAAGAAAGCAAAAACATGCATGCTTAAAGAATAAACATAATTGTAATTTGCATCATGACCTTCCATGCAATCTCTGGCTATTTTTTATGCAACAAACAGGACATATCAATTAGCTGGACATTTATCTTAAAATTCCCTACGCTAATTAAAGAATAATCAGGTTTCTTAGTCATACCTTCCCAAGTACTCGTACAATCTGCTTATCTCTAACCTGCTTCGACTTGTAAAGATCTTGACCCTACATGAGTAGAATATATGCCATTGAACAACAACAAACTGTTACACATAATGAAGGTGCATACACAATACAGCTATCATGAATTCAACTTTTCAGCTCATTCTATCATATTAAGTAGAATTATGGGAAGAGACATCTGCTCCAACTAGTGAATTCAGAGAGCACTTACTCTAAGAGCAGGGTTTGCATCCGGATGGAAGACAGAAAGCATGCTCATTGCACTGGCAAGGACACCCATGGGGTGAGCATCATGAGGCATTGCTTGTATGATATCCTGTCAACGTTAAAAAGAGCACTGAGCTATTAGTTGCTGGTACAAATCATGAAATCAAACACAAAAATGTCTGTATGTACTTCAATGTGCAATCTGACAAAACAAAAGATAACAAAACATACCAGCAATCCCTGAGGAACAGCAGAGTGCTGAGAAATCGCAAACTCCCATCCGGCCAATTGGTTCTGGGTAGGCAAACTTCCGTACACTGTGCGAGCAACATGTTTTCAACAACAAAATTGCACTTGCATTAAAGAGGAAATCAAGGTGAGAAACACTTACTCAATAGGTAAGCCACCTCAACAAATGAACTACTTTCAGCCAACTCTTCAATTGGATATCCCCTGTAACGAAGAATTCCATCGTCCCCATCAATGTAGCATATGGATGAGTGAACTGGGGCTGTGTTGAGATAACCAGGATCATAAATCTTAAGACCCTTATCGTCATTTCCAGTTGTAATCTGTAACAATTAACAAAAAGTAACAATTTTTAACTTCAGGGTGATCTCATATAGCAAATGCATCATAAAGTGCACAACGCTTGATCTGTCCGTGCATTCTCTTGAAATTTGATTCTGCTAAATAAGAAACAATGACATAATATTTGCAGAATAAACTAAGAATTTGGTATATGCTTTTTAGTTTGCTCACAACCAATACCTGCCAATTAATCAGAAAATTTTACAAGAATTATGCAATGATCTGCCAGCACCAGGAGATCGAGCATATAAGTCATATACTGATCTCCATCTAAGTCAACCAGACTGACAGTTAGAAATTACCACACCTATACGGCAACAAAAATCAATTTAAAAAAATATCGTTTCGTCTCCAAAGGAGAGAAATTTACGCATTGCTTTTTCACCCCACCACAACCTTATAGAACTAACTAATGAAAAATACTGAACCACGAAGTAAATAAAGACTAACGAGCAGGTGAGCAGAATCAAATCCTAATCCCCTACTCCAAAACGATTCCGCAAGAATTCGGCTTGATCCACCGCCCGCAACCGCCGCCCAAAAATTCCATAGTCCCCAAACACAGCGCAGATGACGGCCCGCACAGCACGCCGCCGGAACCGGCGGCTCGCAGTAACAAGCCAGTACCTTCTTGACGTCGGTGGCCCGCACGGTCCCCTCCTCGGACACCTTGACCTCGTACCTCCTCCCCGTCCTCCCGTCCACCACGGCGAGCACTCCGGAGCGCGCCCCCGGCGGAGACACGGCCGACGCCGACGCCACCGACCTCTTCAGCGCCGCCGCCTCCTCTTTCGCCTCCCCGGCACCGCCAAGGTGGGCCGAGAGCACGGCGAGGCGGCCGCGATCCATCGTCGCCGGAGAAGGCAGTGCAGGGCAGAGCAGGGGTGCGGTTGCTTGGACGGCTGGGTTGCAGGGCAGGTTGGCTTTGCCTTCTCGCAACCAAATCGACGCCTCCGGCTATATCGTATTCGTATCGAATCGAAGTCGGTGAAGGACTCGTCTGCGAATTCTGACGCTTATCTAGACAGCTATTTTTTTGGTTTTTTTGTCGATGAGTTTGCACGCCTTACTGTTGATTTTCAATGCGGTTTTAATCGTCTTTTGACTCTTTTCGAACTATGTTAATCTTGTCTGGAATTGGCTTGCCGTATGGATTTAGTGCAGGTTTTCTGCAGATGACGTACAATTTCGCATGTGGAGATGTCGGAAGTCGGAAGAGAAGATCGAATTGATTTCTATATTGGCGAGAAACAGATAAAGATTTAGGTAC
Organism: Zizania latifolia; assembly: GCA_000418225.1. Classification (NCBI taxonomy): domain Eukaryota; kingdom Viridiplantae; phylum Streptophyta; class Magnoliopsida; order Poales; family Poaceae; genus Zizania; species Zizania latifolia. The sequence continues at coordinate 182,854 of KE372831.1, read as the reverse complement.
GTAGATTTACATTGCGGGATATCTGATTGAGGGTTGGCTGCAGTAAAAAGTTGTTTCTTGATAGAGTTTACATGTGTGCGCTAGGAATTGATTAAGAAGGTGCAAATTAATTGCAAATATATACTAGTCACATATGCCATGGACGATATTAATTGTAAATATATGATGGCCATAGAAGGATCCATGGTTGTCAAACTAAGATGACTAGTTGTATTCGTTGACCAGTGCAATAGAATATTAAATTTAGCATATGCCATGATGATATTAATTACAAATATACGATGGCCACCATTAATTACAAATATATGGTGGCCACCGAAGTATCTACGGTTGTCAACTCAATATAATTGGTTGTTAGTATAATAGAATATTAAATTTAGTATATACCATGACGATATTAATTGCAAATATACAGTGGCTACCAAAGTATCTATGGTTATCAATCTAAGATGACTGGTTGTGCTCTTGACTTGACTGATGCAATAGAATATTAAACTTATCGTATGTAACAGTATGACGTGGACATCCTAAATATCTACTAAGAAAACAAGATAGCTACTAGATAAAAAGAAGTTTATACAGTGCGTGGATTTGTGCTGTACTTTTTTCTCACTTTGCCCTGATCTCTATAAAGTTCATTTTGTACAAATAGGATCTTCGTGTTGCAAAATTTAAAACTATCGGAAATTAATTCCGTCCATGCATGCCACGCTAGCTAAAACCAGAACATAAATTGCAATGACGAAGATAGCTCCTCATTTTGTAATAACACCAGATTTTTCTCAGTTTCTTGCAGAATACTTTTAATTCATGTAAGGATTCAATTTATTCCTATAAAAATTGGTCATGAATGGGTGCACCGTTAATAATCTTTTTTATTACGAAACCATATATCCAAACAAATTAAGAATACAAAAATATAGGCATACTATATATAGCGTGTGTAGTGCGGTATTTATGGGTAAAACAATTACACTAGATCATATCATCACGAGGTACGTAAATGGATTACTTGCTGCTTCCCCGCGATCTGGCCGTCTCCGAGCACATGATATCTTTGCGAGTAAAACATGCATTTACACGCTGCTAGCTTATAATATACCGTGACATCGTCGATACATCGACAAAAAATTAATTGTAAGCGCTGGGTGGACTGAAAAGTAGAGAGATATACCACTTAACTATTTATATTTTATCAGATTTTTATGGACTGATTTTTAAGTTATGGATGTATGAAGTTAAGCTTAGACAGGTGCACAGTAGCGAGTATTTGCATCCTTTGAGGATAGAACATTTACTTTTGGAATTCAATTGTGGAAGAGTATCTGCTTCCAACAATTTTTCTTGTGAAATTCTAAAATTTGCTGCTCTGTGGATGTATTAGAAGCCCTAGATATTCCTGTTTTGCCCCTTAAGTACACCTTTGCCAACACTGGGGTGATGTGGCAGCAGCTTTGCTTGAAGTAAGAGATCATATGTGCACTCAAAAATATTTCACGTCTACGTCTACGATTGATTTAACTATTTTTAACTAATTATTTTAAAGTTTAAAGATTTTTACAACGATTTGATAAAATTTTAATAAAAGTAAATAGCTAGGACCAGTGCTAAAGCAGACCAACACCTTTTTGATATCTTTGATTGATCTATCAAGGGAAAGGAATATGAATCTATAGCTACACAATCTTATCTTGTTTTTAGCCTTGTATGGAACATATATAAAATAGCAAACTTTATGGTTCAGTGATCTTTCAATTGGACTTTCGTCAAGTTAAGGATGAGAAATGAATGGGATAGAGGAAAATTAAGGGATGAACGGTGTCTAGTTTTGAACGAAGTTTCGTGATAAATTAAATTTTAAACTTTCGTGATAGTTTTAAGTACGCAAAATAAAAGCAAAGTGAATAGTTCTCTACTTTTTTTTTTTTTTGGGGGGGGGGGGGTATCAAGCTTGGAGTTGGAGGTGACAAATAAGAGTACTAAACGTACCATGCATGATGGCGCCGTATACGTACGTACCGCATGCATGCACTTGAAGTATCTTACATAAAATATCTGTATATATATTATATTCCATTATTTCTTTTAGTACAGCACCGTACAAACAGCACGTGTGTGTATATACACACCCATGTATATATGTATAACCGTATTTGTATATGAAGCAAACTTACACACAAAGAAACACCGACCAATACGCGATCTCTGAATAACTACACGACTGGATATTGCAGCTCTAGCTAGCTACAAGTAGGAGAACATAGTAGGTACGTAGTATATGTATCATGCTACGCTTTATTGCCATGCGTGCATGCATGCATGCTAGGGAATAGGCCGGGATAGTTCGATATTATATATAGTTAAGCCTGGCGGCGGCTGGTGTAGGGTCCGGTGAACCTCCGGCCGCCGGAGCCGGCCTGGCGCTGGCAGTTGAAGTAGACGGCGGCGACGGGGGCGCCGAGGTTGTAGCGGCGGGCGAAGGCGCGGGTGTTGAAGTTCTGGCGCACCGGTGGCGCGTACACCGTCTCCCTCCCCAGCTGCTGGAACAGCACAAGCACCATCCGGTGGATCCCCGTCGCCGGGTTCGGGCTCTCGTAACACACCACCTCCTTCCCTGCATGCAGATCGATGCATCAATTCACTCGATCGATCGACTTCGTTCTCATGCATCAAGCTAGCTAGCTAGCTAGTATCCATGGCGCTCCAAATCATACTCATATCAATTTTCATTCTACCAGCTAGCTGAACATACATACATACATACATACATACATACATACATACATACATACATACATACATACATACATACATATATATATATATATATATATATATTTGATTAATAATGTAAATGTGTTTATAGGTACCTACCGTACGTAGCATCTGTTGAAGCTGGGATATCAGTCACCATCCTGCATTCATGGAGATAAATTGATCGATCAATCTCTAGTTAGCATTTTCTAATTTCAAGACGATATCTAGCTAGCTGTACTATCGTGGATCAACGGCATTTGTAAGTTCCATGAATGAATTGACCAATCACGTACATCCATATATATAAACACATATTTGTCCTGACCTAGCTGACACGCGTGCTACATGCATGCATTATATATGGATAAATACATGCATGCACCATTGTGGCCGTATGTTTGTACATGTGCAGCGCATGCATATGTACACGTACAAGGGAGCTAATTACTGTAAACTGCTCACCAGTGCAGGTATTCCCTCAGGGTCGGGTTGCTAGGGTTAGGGGCGTCGGGATCCACCATGACCTGTAAACGTGTACATATATTTGCATTCATAATCAGTATATATGCAGGCATCTAATGCAGATTTCTTTCCACAATTAATGGAAATTAGTTCAGAAACATACACACACACAAATGGTATGAAATTAATTACCAGAGTGTACGCTGTGCGAAGGTCGTCTCCTCCAACTTCGACCACCGGTCTATCTACGACGGCCGGCGCGCGAAGCTCCATGCCACTGACAATGGGGCTACCACCGTACATGACGGTCAGATCTACGGTGCTGACGAAGGGGTCCAAAACATCTCCGACAACACGCCCCGTAGCCAAGGATCCATTGGCCATTTCTTGCTATAGCAGCCGCTATAATATTGGAATGAAATGCGACTGTTGGAGATAACAGTGATCAGATTGAGTATATCTCTCTCTCTACAGGAGATTGGTATATATGCTGTGTATGTGTGTGTGTGTGTGTCGTCGTCTTTGGCTGAAGCAAATTCTTGCTAGTAATTGGCACAAAGGTATACAAGGGTTATGTGTGGTATTTATAGGTAGATTGATGAGAAACCGCCGACCTATTAGCACCGTCTCACACATGCAATTCTCGTTCTCCGGCCTGCCCTTTGGTGATAGTTTCACCTAGATTTTGACAGGTGATGATTTTTTAGCTCATTTCTAGGACGGAACTCATAAGCAACTAGCGAGAGGATTTTTTCCTTTTAACAGCCGGGAAAACAAGGATAAAGCTACATGCCATGCGCCTCTAACATGTGCTGCGTGTGCATGCCTGTGTGTACATGTGTATACATGACATGCAGCATCAAATGTGCCATATGTATGATCTCAAGAGGCCTGTGAATCGAATGACCTTTTTATTTGGAATAAGCTTAAAATCTTTGGGAGCCCTGGATATCACTAGTTATTCTCAAGCTTTCCCGGGTCAAATGTAATATATATTCTCTTCCGCTTTCTATTGGTTTTCACGTATCCTTTTAGTTGGCCCCATGAATAAAGCCTATAGATGTGCATCCGTTCCACTGGGATTTAAACCATATATACAAACCGGTTAGCCTAAATACTATTCTCTAATTTAATGTTAATGGCAAAATTATGTGATGTATAATGACATCAATTATTGTCACTAAAAGTTATTATTATTAGTTGATAAATTTATAATAATACCATTGATCTAAACTCATCACTACTGGAAACAGCATCTTCACCGAATGCTCGAGAGTTCGCCAAGTGTTCTTCGTCGAGCGTAAAATGGGTTTGTGGCACTCGGTGGATCTTAGTGTATGTATCCACCGCCCTACGCTTGGTACGCGTTGAGTTCACTGATTTTACGAGTCACCACCCACTGCACAACAAGATCGTGCGTATGCGTCGTTGTCTATATATGTTCAATACAAGACCATGTACGCTTGCTCAGTTAAATTTTAGCGTACATAAAAGAGCAAACAGACGTGTGTACGTTCCCATTGTGCTATATATATATTTGGAAAAAACATAAACACACACACATGCAATGTACATAGACACAGATCAAGATTTCAAAGTAAAACTTTACTGTATAGGTTCAAATCAAGCCACAAGTGGTGTGTTCCAATTGGCGACTGAAACCACGGGCAAGGAAGAGTGCAACTAGCTAGCTAGGGTTACTACGCATATATACTTTTCCTTTTGGATATATAATTTGTTCATTTTACAACTGGTGTACTACATCATATTTATTTACCCTTTTACAATTAAGGAAAAATGTTGTACATATATAATTTGTTAGGGATATATTGGCGGCGTTTGTGTCTTGTGCGAAAGCATGCAAAGTATGGTTATTATCACGCTTAATTAGATGATCTTCTTCTTG
>KE372831.1:165829-177694 GCA_000418225.1 Zizania latifolia | reverse complement strand
TGATTCTGACCTAGCATTTTCTCCGTTCATAAAAGTAAATTATACATTTCGTCCATGATGCAAACACACTACTACAAAAATCATTTTTATACCCAACCAAATTAGTTTTTGTACATGCGGTATGGTTTGGCCAGGCGCCTACAATCGAAGCCTAGTGGAAATATCGTGTTTCCACATGCGTGTGCCAAACAAGCCACCTATGGAAATATATTTTTACATACGGTTTCTTAAGAATTTTCATAGGCGGTTCTTTAAGAAAACCGCATGTGAAAATATATTTTTACGCATGGTTTTGACCGTTTGTAAAAATAAATTTTATTAGTCTAGAAATATTATTTTTTTCATGAAAAAAACATGAGAAAATTCCATATATACCATTGAAAGTTCACCGGTTCTCATATATGCCACTAAAAATTTATTATTCTCATATATGTCATTGCTTTAGTTTTTTTATCCATATATGTGATTGCCGTCAGTTTCAACGTTAGTTAACATTAGTTTTTTCTAAATGACAAAATTTCTCTTAGCTCACAACGCAGAAAATCAGGGATGGATAAGGGGTGTGCACGAAATCACGTCGTCGTCGTCGTCGTTGCGGAACCCACACCCGCTCCTCACCTCTCCCCAACCCATCCATGATTCCCTGCGTTGTGAGCTGAGGGCAGTTTTGCCATTTAGAAAAAAAAACTAATGTTGACTAACGTTTAAACTAACGGCAGTGGCATATACGGACACAAAAAACTAAAGCAATGGCATATACGAGAACAATAAATTTTTAATGACATATACGAAAATAATAAATTTTTAGTTGCATATACGAAAACTGGTAAACTTTCGGTGACATATACAGAATTTTCTCAAAAAATATAACACCCCAAGGCTAGGATACACATGCGGAATTATCTTACCATCCCACCTCGAATTGAACCCACAATCATAGGCCTCACACAAAGCCATCTCATCATCTCACCTCACACCAATAGCTAACAACTACCAAACAATTTATTCTTTTGATTCTTTTTAGTTGAATATTCAAACGAATATTTTGACTCAAACTATTTCAAATGAAAGAACTTTCAACTACAAATTTGTAGATCTTGTCGAGATATACAATTTTCATATAAAGTTTATTCACATCTGACTTCATGTGAACTAGCTGTGATTTTTAAATAGGGCTAATTTTGTTTTTATAGATGGTTCTTATATGAACCACGTGTAGAAATAATGTTATTTTTATAGTCAATTCTTTTAAGAAATCACCTATAAAAATGGTGATTTTTACAAATGGTTTTTAAGCAAATCTTTAAATGAATACTTGGGTCCTAAATGATCTCAAATGAAAACAGTTTCAACTACAAAGATATCTACGAGATATACAATTTTTATAGAAAGTTTATCTTCAACCGACCTCATATAAAATAATTATGAGTTTTAAACATCAGTTTCTTATGTGAAACACATGTGGATATAAAGCTTTTTCCACAAATGCTCTCTCAAGCTGATCGCCTATAGAAATAAGGTTATTTACATTCTTAAGAAACCAGATAGAATAGTGACGACGTTCATAGGTGGTCTGTTAAGCTAACCACTTTTAGAAATTGGCCAATTTACATAGGTGGCCTTGTTAAGTCGACCATGTGTAAATTGGTTTCCACATAAAGGTTGAAACCGTCCGCCCCTCTCCTCTACTCTCTAGCCTCTAGGTGATTTTTTCTCGACCGCCTGTACCGTGAAAGGATGTGCCTACAAATATCCTTTTTTAGTAGTGATGATCGATTTCTCTTGACTTAAACCAAATTGAAGCCATGGCGATCAACTGTTGAACTGAAGTCGGATTTGTTTTGTAAAGTGTAAAAATTGTTTCCTACATTTATTGTTTTATGCATGATTACATTTATAAATAACAATTATGGGAAATATTCTTTACTTTCCTAATGTCATTAATTAATTAATTAGGAGGTGAAAATACATTTGTCAATAACCATAATAACATGGAACACCATTAAAAGAACTCATTGTACTGTTTCTCTCATGTGAAATTCCTCCTATGATTGGACAAGTTCATGGATATTAACTAAGGGCATGAACAACGGTCTAGCTGCTATCTATATAAACTTAAATATCATATTTAGATATTATAGCGATAACTCGTACAACAGGTTGTCTATTTGATAAATTTAAATAACTAATGGTTTAATTCTATAAATGACATATAGAGTCCATACAACGACATAGACAATATAATATTATCGGTTAGATTATCGTATGCTCGTCAACAGATGCCATTCTTCTCTCTTCCTTAATTCTCTTTCATCCACCTAGCTAGCTTGATCAGTAAAAAAATATATGACATGCATCTTTTCCCGGACGCTAACATCCACTACCGGAAACTATCGGGTGTCCAAGGGTTTACCGAGGGTTAAACTATAACTATCAACATACAAGTAAGAGTACAAGAAACACGTATCAAGTTTATGTGGCAACCTATCTTCTAAAGCTGTAGGAAATTAGCACATTCCCAAAACTGGATTCTTTCTTCACTGGATAAATAACTGAAGTTGACACAACACAGACAGATTCAATAAAGCGCAGACTATATATATATACAGAAGCAAGCATTGCATGGCCGGCTTGCTCATATCACAAATTTCCTCACGTGCTGCCTTTGTTTTTAATTTTATTGTGCTGGTCCTTCCCTGCAATAATCGTTGTGCTTGGGATGGCCATAGAGGTCACATCGATGGGGTGCCTTTCGAATAAAATCAGAGCTTCGCTTTCCTATTCATGGTGACCATGAAAACCTACCGCGTGTGTACCTTGGAATGGATCGTGGCAGCCGTATTTTGACATTTTATCACTGGATGTTTCATTGTCTAGATCATGAGATTGAGTTTATATCTTTAGAGTTTAGGCAGAAGAAAAAGCTACGTGTGAGACAAATAGGGGGTAGTGATGAGAACGACTAATCCTTGAAATTGATATACTATGTGCTCGCGCTAGCTAGTTTTGTCTTCCTCGGGGTGACCTGCATCCATGGCGGAAAAAACATGTGCTACCCATGCCATATAGCATGTATGGTATCTTATCTCAGCAAGCACGAATATTAGAAAGGAAAGATGACACTAGGTGCGAGATGGTGACGCCTTGAACAAGTGTACAATAACGGGCGGTGCGACGGCGAGAGTAAATTTGTGTAGCTGGCACTATCTATTTATCACTCTAGCGAGATTAATAATCTAACAAATCTTTCACTATGGAAACCTAGCCACATTTTGCCGAGTGCCCTTAACACTCGGTAAAGAGTTCACCGAGTGTTACACTCAGCAAATACGTTTGCCGAGTGTCTTTTATCGGACACTCTACAAACAAGTTTGCCGAACACGCGACACCCGACAAAGAAAATTGTCTAACAGTATCTACGGGGACGTGATAGCCGGTTTGTCAAGTGCTGAAAATTGCACTCGGCAAACAAGGCACCTGAAAATAAAAAACCATGCGGCAAGGCGTAGAGGGGCGACGAGGCACGGCGGCGACAGGGCGACAGGGCACCGACGCAGAGGGCCGTAGCGGCGAGGCGAGGCGCGGAGGGGCACCAGCGTGGAGGAGGGCCGAAGAGGGGCACTGTCGGGAATATGATCCCGGGCTACCACCCGAGTGGTTTTAAGCCGACCAGTCAATGGTTAGAGCCAGCCAAGAGGACAATAATTGGGATCTGAAGGCGTCCGAAACCAGCACTCGGGAAAAAAGCCCTCCAGACCACATGTATTCAGACGGTCACCATTAAGAGCCAGGCCGTCATTAATCTCCATAATTTCATAGTTATTAGCGTGGTTATCCTTTGAGTTATTACTCACGATCTGACCGTTTATGTCATTAATAGGTTATTAGTGGGGATTTATTCATCATTTGTAACCCCTGATCTCTCCCGTATAAAGGGATCGACGAGAGCCCGAAAGAGGGGGGACTCATACAATCTGAAACATTCATACGCTAGAGGTTATTCACACCCGAAGCTTATACCACACACATGATTATGGTTATTATCCTCCGGGAGGTCCGAACCTATCTAAAATCCCTTGTCTCTGTCCCTTCGATTGAGATAACCATTAGATCATAGCACTGCACTTCCCTTAGCCTAAATAAAAACCTCTTTGCAGGCACCCCTGTAGGGTATTGTTGTTTTACACAACGACAGCTGGCGCGCCAAGTAGGGGAAAGTGCGTTTGTGTTTTTTTCAACTGATCCAATGGCTGTTGTCTGCAAAATCGGCACTCAGGTTCCCGTTGGAACTGTGATCACTTTCGGAAGTCTAACTTTCGTTGGTGATTATATGCGCCAATTGGTGCCGACTACTGCCGCCCCGATGAGGGCGAAATCTTCACGCACTGCGATAGTGCGTTCTTCGGTCCCCAAGGCGTCCGAGCGCCCAGCTCAGCCCAGGGCACCAGTTACGACCCTTCGGGCGTCCATGCGCCCAGCTCCGTCCAGGGTTCATCTACATCACGCCGCCGATTCGCCCGCCGACTTCATCATCTTCGCCGGACCAGAAGGGCGAACGGTCCAGCGGTGTCAATTCACCAAGGTCGTTTCCAAGCGACCTCGCCATCAGGCTGTATCGGTTAAACCGATGCCTTCTCCAAACGTCATCATGATGGTCATGGGGGCTGTCTTTGACAACGAGCCTTCTAACTCCGCTGAGTCTAGCACTCACCGACGCCAGCGCCACGAGCGCAATGCTGCTCGCTCAGCACGTCGCGTGAGAGTCCATGCTACGGCCGGTGCCTCTTGCCAAGGCGCTTCAGACGCCTACACCATAGATGGACTTTGAAGGTCATGCCGTGTACCGCACGCCGACCGCAAACCTCCTCACCATCGAAAGGGCGCTAGCTGCCCTCCTCGACTCGCCTGAGCTCTAAAGGGCTTGAGCAATGACCCAGGCTGTTGCTGCTCAGATTATTGAAGTGGCGCCGCCCGCACGATCAAGATCGCCAAGGCCATCTCCACGGCCGAGGCGTTTGTCGGCCAGATCCCGATCCTCGGACCGAAGGTCGATATCCCGATCGCTCCAGCGGTCGGAACGTTCGCAAGCTAGATCCCAGTCTTCGGACCAGAGGTCAGCGTCCTGACCGTCCCGGTGGTCAGAGCGTTCGCCGACCAGATCATGGTCTCTGGACCGCATGTCGCCTCCCCGATCGCTCCGATGGTCAATGCGTTTGCATCTGCGCGAGCGTCTTGGGAGTTCCTACTCGGGGGACGCCCGAGAATACATCAACCAAGCGTGGGATGCGCGTAACACCATCTCTCGTCGCCGCGGTGAACGCGAGCGCCGTGAGCTCCGTCGTCGAGATCTATTCGACCGGAGTTATGGTACGCTTGGGGCTAACCGACCTGACACCGACATTTCACGCCACGATGACTTTCTAGCCTTTTTCGAGCGCCTTCGTCGAGTGGAGTAGCCCCAAAAAATTTCTGCCCAACGGGAGTTGTGTCGTACAACAGCAAAACCGACCCCTCACAGTGGCTATGGCTGTATTACACGGCCATTCGCGCAGCCGAAGGGGATCAGGACGTCATGGCTAATTATCTCCCCGTGATGTTGACTTTGGCCGCCATCAGCTAGCTAGCCAGACTCCCGGAGAATTCTATTAACTCTTGGGAAGAGTTATGTGATGCTTTTATCTCCAACTACCAAGGAACTTGACAAAGGCCGGCCTCGCGGCACGACCTACGCCAAGTACGCCAAAAGGACGGCGAGTCCCTAAGGGACTACATCTGTCGCTTCTCCGAGCGTCGGAACACCGTCGCTAGCATGTCCAACACCGACGTAATGTCCATATTCGAAGATGGTTTGCGGAAGCCCTCAGAGTTATTTCGCTATCTGGTGATGCACGAGCCAAGCGACCCTAGGGCGATGATCACCATCGCCGAACAATTCGCCAGCGCCGAGGATGTTGAGCGGGAGCAATTGCACCCGAAATCTTAAGAGTCCGACAAGGCGAAGAAGAAGAAGAAGGATCGCTGCCAGTCGCCTTCACGCGATGATCGGGACAAGCCCGATTCCTCCTCCCGCAATCGGAACAAAAAGAGGAAGGGCAAGGAGATCATGGTCACTGATAAGGATTCCCGACCATCTAGTCGGAATAACTCGGTATTGCAGGAGCTGCAGAATCAGATGGTGAAAGAGGCGGAAGCAAATCCCCGGCGAGACAAGCGTCGCCGGGATGACAAGAAAAAGAAGTCCAAAAAGGACGATGAAGACGCCGAAGCATCTCCAGTGGCAAACGACTTCCAGGAGCCTACCCGAACGGTCTCCATGATTTTTGGTGGCGCAATCGCTGCCGAAACCAAGTGTCAACAGAAGCTACTGGCCCGCCGCGTCAACGCCATCAGCACCGAGCCAACCGAGCGCCTACGGTGGTCGGAGATCCCGATCTCTTTCAGCCACGAGGATCAGTGGACGGACGTCCCCAAGCCGGGACGCTTCCCTCTGGTCGTCGACCCGGTCATCCTCAAGGTCCGCCTCAAGAGGGTGTTGATTGATGGCGGCAGCGGCCTCGACGTTCTGTTCAAAGGGACGCTGGCCATACTCGGCATCACCGAATCCTCTCTCCAGAAGACGGATACGCCCTTCTATGGGATCGTCTCAGGGAAGGCCTCCATACCACTCGGCACTATCACTCTGCCGGTCACGTTTGGTACTCGGGACAATTATAGGACCGAGCATATCAAGTTTTACGTCACCGACTTCGAGACCGTCTACCACGCTGTTCTTGGGCGGCCGTCCCTCACTAAATTTATGGCGGTATCCCACTACGCATATCTTGTCCTTAAAATTTCTGGACCAGGTGGAGCCTTCTCCGTGAAGGGGGATGTTGCCACCTCGTATGCCTGTGAGCGAGATAGCCTCGCCTTGGGGGAAGCCACGGACATTTTTGTTCGGATAGAGGAGATGGTCCAAGACGCCAGGACGACGCCGACCATAAGTATGGAGCTCCCGACCACCACACCATCTACATCAAGCTTGGTGCCCTCGCCTGCTGAGTACAAGAGTATTAAGCTCTCGGACGCCGACCACTCCAAGATGGCGCTGGTCGGGACAGCGCTGGATCATAAATAGGAAAGTGCGCTCGTCAGCTTTCTCCGCTCCAACATTGGCATCTTCGCCTGGCAGCCATCTGACATGCCTGGCGTACCTCGGGAGCTGATCGAGCATGAACTCCATGTTTACCCGACCGCCTAGCCGGTCAAACAGAAGATGCGCAGATTTACTCAAGATCGCAAAGAAGCCATCAAAGAAGAAATCGCACGCCTGTTAGCAGCAGGATTTATAAAATAGATGTATCATCCTGATTGGATAGCAAACCCGGTCCTTGTAAAAAAGAAAAATGGGAAATGGAGAATGTGCATTGCTACACCGATCTCAATAAGTGATGCCCTAAAGATCCATTCCCGCTGCCGCGCATTGATCAAGTGGTCGACTCCACTGCCGGAAGTGTTCTTTTATGCTTCTTGGATTGCTACTTGGGCTACCATCAGATCAGCCTGAAGGAGGAAGATCAAGAGAAGACATTATTCATCACCCCATTCGGCGCCTACTGCTATACATCAATGCCTTTTGGACTGAAGAATGCAGTGGCTACGTACCAGCGGGCCATTCAGCGTTGTCTGGCTGATCAGATCGGCCGCAACGTTGAGGCTTATGTGGATGATGTCGTCATCAAGTCCAGAAGGCCAGAAGATCTCATCGCCGACCTCCAAGACACTGTAGACAACCTCCGCAAATTTCGATGGTGGTTTAACCCAGAAAAATGTGTATTTGGAGTATCGACCGGAAAGCTGCTCGGGTTCATCGTCTTCAATCGAGGAATTGAAGCCAATCCCGAGAAGATCTCCGCAATTTTGAACATGGATAAGCCTAGCAGCGTCAAGCATATCCAACGTCTTACAGGATGCATGACATCGCTTGGTCGGTTCATTTCCTGACTAGGTGAGCGCGGAATGCCCTTCTTTAAGTTGCTAAAAAAAGAAGGTGATTTTGCCTGGACACCGGAGGCCGACCAAGCATTCGTCGACCTTAAGAAGTTTTTATCTTCTCCGCCTGTCTTGGTTGCGCCGACTCCTGGTGAAACACTCCTTCTCTATATCACCGCCATGACCCATGTGGTCAGCACCGCCGTCGTCACCGAGCGTCTTGAGGAAGGACATGCCTATCCGGTTCAAAGACCAGTATATTTCATATCTGAGGTGCTCGGACCATCTAAAGTCCAATACACCCAGGTCCAAAAGCTGTTGTATGCCATCCTCATTACCGCCCGGAAGCTCAAACATTATTTTCAAGCTCACTCGGTGGAGGTGATCACTGAATTTTCACTCGACGATATTTTACGGAACCGAGATGCGACTGGTCGGATTGTGAAGTGGGCCATTGAGTTAGGAGAATACACTCTCGACTTTAAGCCACGCACTGCCATCAAGTCCCAAGCTCTCGCCGACTTCGTAGCCGAGTGGACCGAGATTCAACTCCCACCTGCAAGTGATCTCCAAGAGTATTGGGTCATGTATTTTGATGGATCACTCAGCATTGACGGAGCAGGAGCTGGAATTCTCCTCATATCCCCTCAAGGTGAAAAGTTAAAATATACTCTCCAGCTATTATTCATGGCGTCTAACAATGCAACCGAATACGAAACTCTCCTTAATGGTCTGCGCATCGCCATTGCCCTAGGGGTTAAAAGATTAATGGTGTACGGAGATTCTAAATTAGTTATTAGTCAAGTCAACAAAGATTGGTCTTGTACTAGCGAGAAGATGGATACTTATTGTCAAGAGATCCGCAAGCTAGAGGGAAAGTTTAGTGGCCTTGAGTTCCATCATGTCTCCCGGGACGAGAACTCGGCTGCTGACTTCTTGGCAAAGCTAGGCTCGTCCAGAGCCCCTATGTCGAGTGGTGTTTTCCTCCAAGAACTCTCTAAACCGTCAATTCAACTTAATGAAGATCAGCCTTCGGAGGCCTAGCAAGCCCTATCAGTTTTGGTCATCACCGATAATGAAGAAGACTGGCGAAAGCCGACCATCGATTTTATCCTCACTGCCAAGGCTCCTAAAGATAAAGATACAGCAATTCATCTGTCCAGAAGGAGTAAACAATATGTTGTAGTGGGATCAAAGTTGTATAAGAGAGCAGCTTCAACCCGAGTACTCGTAAAGTGCGTTAGCAAAACAGAAGGCTCAGAAATTCTCAAAGAAATTCACTCGGGCATATGCGAAAATTATGCCGGTGCTCGGACTCTGGTCGGCAAGGCCTTCAGGTCAGGTTTTTATTGGTCGACTGCTAATGAAGATGCCAAGCTACTAGTTCGCAGCTGCCGAGGTTATCAATTTTTCGCCAATCAGCATCATCTCCCTGCTCAAGCACTCCAGACCATCCTGACCTCATGGCCGTTTGCATGTTGGGGGCTCGATCTAGTCGGACCTTTTCTAAAGGCCGCCCAGGGTTATGATCATCTATTTGTAGCCATTGATAAGTTCACCAAGTGGATAGAAGTGATGCCGCTAAGGACAAGCACAACCAAGAAGGCTGCAGAGTTCATCCAGGGCATAATATATCGTTATGACATTCCTAATCAGATCATCACAGACCTTGGAACTCAATTTATCGGCAATGACTTTTGGGAATTCTGTGAGGACTGGTGTATTGAAGTCAAATATGCTTCTGTTGCACACCCGAGAGCTAACGGTCAAGTTGAAAGAGCTAATGGCATGATATTACAAGGGTTAAAGGCCAGAATATTTGATTCCCTCAGTAAATATGGCAATCGGTGGATGAAAGAATTACCAGCTGTTCTTTGGGTCTTCGTACTTAGCCAAGCCGAGCTACTGGTCGGACTCCATTCTTCCTTGTGTATGGGTCGGAGACCATTCTACCGGTAGATATGTTGCATGAGTCCCCCAAGATTTAGCATTATGAAGAAGGTGTAGCCGAGCAGACAAGAGAAGAGGACATTAATAGTCTTGAAGAAGCTCGTCTAGCAGCTGCAATACAATCCAATCGATACCAGCAAGGATTGTGAAGGTACCATGACCGTAATGTACGTGGTCGGTCATTTCAAGTGGGAGATTTAGTCCTCTGCCGAGTACAATCAGCAGTCGGTGCCCACAAGCTATCAGCTCCATGGAAAGGACCATCCATCATCTCCGAAGTCACCCGACCAGGATCATATCGCCTAATTCGTGAAGACGGTCGAAGGATTGTGAATTCATGGAATATTGAACATTTTCGGCGTTTTTATCCTTGATAAAACAAGCTAAGTTATTATTTTCAATAAAGATGTTTGATTTTAATATCATTCGCCTTCTTTCATTCTTTTTGCTTGATCCCCGAGTGCTTAAAGTCTTATCGTTTAACTTGGAAATCATGATCCGCTCTGATCGGGTTAAGTTATTCTTTTTGCCCGCTCGGGGGCTTGGCTTAGTTATTCTGTGATCTACCCGACTGTGTTTTATGACGTTTTGCCTACATGTGACGCCTATGGTTCAAAATAGCGTGCACGTGGCTCAAGTTTCCCTATGCTATGAACCTAAGCTATAACATACAGTCGAACGTTCATACTAAGTGGTCGGGTACGAAACAAACTTAATATAAAAAAACGACATTGTTTCATTGCATCAAAATATATACAATTGCATGTTGTCTATATTTTTTTCCTTCTACTCGGCAGGTGCAGCTGGATAAATCTCAATGTCTGAGACTAAAGCAGTGGTTGTATCCTCCACCTCCGCGTAGATGCGTGTCACGTCGGAATCCTCGATGCTCGCCGGCCACCCCGCTCGGATGTAGTCCAAACGAGCTGTCGGATACAGCGCTCGGACAATCCCGAGGGTGTGAGCGGCCGCCGTCCGAGAGAAGTCCCGGGTTTGATCTCGTAGACGTGTGTCCGCTCCCTTAAGCCAAGCGAAGGACTCCTCCGCCGACCAGACCGTGCTGGATGGCACCTCATCAATCATCTTGATGAGCTTCTCGGCACTCGCCCGGTAGCGGTCCCGCTGCACTTGAGTGTTGGCCAAGTGTTGCTCCAGGTCGGCGAATTGGGCACCCACCCGCCGGTGAAGTTCTGCAAGCAGAACATAATTTCAGGAAATGCTTTAATAAAAGCAGAGTACTAAAAGAATCCGAGTTGGTGGTCCGTACTTTTGTACTCACCCGACCACTTGTTAGTGGCTGCCTCGGACTTCTTGAGCTCTCCTTGAGCATCGCCACCTCGGCAAGGGCTTCATCCCTCTCGGCCAAGGCATGTTAGGCCGTAGAGACCGATTGGTCCGCCATGCGGGTAGCCGTCTCAAGACGATCTTGAGAAGCAAACCACTCTGTCACGCAAGCACTGATTAGCACACTCGCAGAAGAAAAAGATAACGATAAAAGGCAGTCGGGACGCTTACCGTGAGAGTGGAACTCAAGTTGCTCATAAAGGATGCGATTGTCCTTCTCCAGTTTTGCCAAATCGGCATTTTTATAGGCCAGCTGATCAGTTAGCTGACTTACCAGTAGCTGCAAAAAGATGATCAGTTAGCTGACTTACCAGGAGTCCTTCTCCAGTTTTGAAAAAGATATGAAGGAGTTGCATATGTACATTATATGTATGAAACTAACACTTACAGGAACACTTACGGTGGACTTCTGGTTAAAACAGTTGAGTACCCCCAACCACTCGGCCATGTTTTTCTCGACCACCTGGGTCGGGTCGCCAACAGCCATACCAGTGGTCGACTGAGGAATCGCCTCGACCCTGACTGGTGTGGAATCGACTATTGGCGGTGTAGAATCGGCCACCACCGGTTCTGCCGAAGGCTCTTCCACGGCAGCCGTCG
>KE372831.1:78157-95925 GCA_000418225.1 Zizania latifolia | reverse complement strand
GCCAGGGCTGCGCTGTAGCATGCTGGAGAGAGAAAAAACCTAGATAACTGGACCTATTGGGCTTTTTTATTTCGAATATCTGAATATGAGTTATCCGGATTATCCGAATCCGTATCCGTATCTGTCGGATACCAATGATATCATATCTGTTTCCGTATCCGAAAAAAATATCCGAATCCGTATCCGAAAAATCTGTATTCGAAATAAAAAAATCTAGATCCGAATCCGTTTTTTTGGATTCGGTCGGAAACTATCCAAATTACTTTCACCCCTACTTATGAACCTGCTAAAAGAAACAATGGAAATGAAGCCTATCACATATGTTACCAAGGAAGTCACTAGAGTTAAGTGACCACGTGAAGATGTCAAAAAAGCTATCTATAGTCAGCAAGACAACCCGTACGCTCGGCTTTATCTTGATCCATTATTTTGTGAAGCTGCTAAACCAGATGAGTTTGATATTTGGGTCGTATATATGTCAACCGGAAAATTCACAGGATTTCGACATCTTAGATTTGTTTTTTCATGCTATACAATCTGTTCAGTATAAGAAAGCTACAAAAACGTGACCGATCATGCTCCAACTTGAAGAGGTACTGTCTTTTTTCTTTTGTTTATTTATAAGAAAATTTTAAGATACGATTAAATTATTCTGGATCATTCATTATTGATAATCTAACGGTTCAAATTTAAATAAGATGATCTATTACCTCCTATAAAATAATAGCTCTTATGAGATAATATGTTAGATTTTCTTTCTTTTTTTCTCTTCTCACATAGCCATAGTCGTCAGGTCTCCATCGAACGACGGAGAGCTCACCTCGGCGCCGAATGAATAGCCGCCGTACTGTGGACACTGGACTTGCAATAATCTTGGCCGGAGCATGGAGCGATCGACGACGATCGACTATCCATGTTTGAAAGCCAAACAATTAACAAGCAAGATGTCACGATATGATTAAATCGGCCACCATGACGCGTGCAGATTTGCTGTACTCCCAGTCCCAGAAGATATATGGCCGTGACGTGATCATGCCGGCCTCATGCCTGACTGAATGCAAATTAACGACAACGACCGAGCAAATTGACGTCGTCATCGTTTTCTCAGGTATATAGTGGCCACGACGACAATCTTAGGTTGTGGTGTGGAGATCATGCATGAGCATGCGACGAAACGACAAAAGTAAGTGGAAACATGTATGCATCTATATTATCAGCTACATACGTTGCAACTGTCGCTGTACACACACACAGCTACTACGATTAGTGCGATATATAATGTGGGGAGGCATAGATAGCAAGCTCCGATCCGTGGATCGATCGAGAGCCATATGATGATTTGATGATATAGTTCCACATACATAAGCTAATTTACTAACCTAAGATGCATCTTTACTTTTAAGTAGACATATATATAAGGAATATATTCTCTGCACGCAAGTTTTCTGTGTATTCATGGTGCACATTAATTATAAATATTACTAAAAATCCAAAAAATATATAAGTACTTTTAGTATTTCTCCACCTATATATAAAATTAGATTTTTAAGTTTATATTCATTATATATAAAGAGTAGGACAAACAAATTTATGACAATTTTATACTCTTAAAAGTGATATATTTTATTTTTTGTTATTCTAAAATATAATAAATATTTTATTCATTATATATAGGTGGAGTAAGACTTGAAATATATGTACAATTTTTTTTACATTTTCGACGACATTTATTAGTTGGTGTGTACCATGGTTGCATTGTATGGAAAACTTGCTTCCACGCGATATTTTTCCAGATATATATATATATGTCACAATAAAGAATAGTATAAAAAACTACGAGATTGATTTTAAGAAATAAGCATGCATACAGTCTAAATATATAATTGCTCTAAATGGAAAACTAATAATTTCGAAGACATTTCACAAACACAGGCTATATATATTGACTCGATCGTCTACATATTTAACAAATAGTTCAGAGATCTATGGTTGCCGTTCGTCTATCTAATCGTGTCTTAAGAGGGGATAAGTGACTGTACAGTGTACACGCACCGATCGAGTGCTACCATGCACGGGTCAACGCCGCTGGATCAATGGATGCAGCATCTACATAGCCCTGTTTGGGGACATTTCGACGACTACAGCTATTCTTACGAACAGTTCAAATTTATTTGAGATTGTAAAACATAATAATTATAAATTTTAAAAATGAACTAATATCAATAACTTCAACTTTTTTAAATTATCAACAGACGTCTTCTTTATATTCCATTATCCCTTGCATATATCGAACCCGAACAAACACAACACACAAGGGATCAGAAAAAGTTAGTAATCTGCATATATCGAAGCATGCTTTCGTCGGACGAGTGATATACAACATCACCGGACGTGTCATAGAGCCCAAAGCGATCGGCGAGATGGGCTTTGGGCCCATCAGTTGGGCCACCGCACGAGACGGGCCCGGATTAGTGGGCTTACCTTACCGACAACTCATGGGCCAAATCAGCCGTCCCTCGCTGATCAGACGGTCCACACATATGCTGCCGTACGTCTTGAATAAACGACCAAAGAAAAGGAGCAAGACAGTCTTGATTCGCTCCGTTATTTTTAGTGTCAGTACTCCATTGTCAGAAGAGTATTATACATGCTCCACAATATTTGTCGATCGATTATTTAAGGAGATGTACATCGACTGCTGCATGTGAAGCATTCACGCTTTAATTATCTCTTAATAAATGTTTTGCAAGAGGAAAATAGCTGTTTTATATAGTATCCCTATTATTAAATAAGGGCATCTTGAAGGATTCATCATTAACTTTCTCTGTGCACATGGCAGCCTGTCTGTATGAAAATCTCTACTTTGTGTAAACAACTTTAGAGATAGTTGCGGTGGTTAATCTGCCACCTATATACCATCAACATTAGTCATTAGAGTTAGTAAGATATTTTGTCGATGAGTAAGTACTCTCTCGGTCTAGAATATATTACATAATTTTTTGGCACGTTTTTAATGTAAAACTTTGAAAATTAATTTCTTTTACAATACATCATTAATAGCTATAAAATTAATATCAAATAAAATTACTTTCATATACGAATTCAACTATATCACACGCATATCACAAAAATATGTGCTTTTAAATTAATTCTTAGTTAAAGTTAAAAAGATTGACCTTTTCAATTATATGCACACCTTATATTATTTCTAGACAGATAAAGTATATTATTTGTTCATATGGCTTAGCTAGTTGATATTTTGCACGTAAAATAGTTTTGGTTTTTTAAGTCTATATTTTTGAAAATATCTTGTAATGCACGTTTATTTTAGTATGTGTGTTTTGGGGGTTAAAGGCATGCATGCTCACACACGTAGAACTGTAGAAGCACGGTTGGATTGTGCTGGATGCAATATTGAACAAGTCAACGTGACAGTTGGTGAGGTTTCACCGTCCTCAGAGGCCGTCCGTAAAAGCATCAAATCAATCATCCAGATACGCTAGCTGCATGCAAGTAGTACCAAAAGCAAGAAGCTTCACCGATCAATAGAGCGGCCTTAATTATTGTCATCGCATGTTATGTTAGTTAATTAGCTTGACAATTAATTAATCTTGCTAATTAGCATCTTTTAACGGAGACAAACGAATGCGATCGACCTATACACGGCCTAGTGAATAGCTAACTAGGAGTCGATGCATGCATCATACATAAATGTTGCTTGCTAGCTGCATGGCCAGTGGCCACGTATAAATTTACAGTTAATGCAAGCAGCTAGCCAAAAAAATCAATTACTACTAGGTACTAGCTAGCTAGCTAATGCCCCCCGGCCAGTACGTCGATTAGCTCGATGGCAAGTGGCTAATTGTTGTCATAGTTAATTAACTAGTGGTAATTAAGCATGGTATCAATTATAATGGGCAAGGTCGTAGTTAATCACTGCACGTAGTATATGTGCATGCAAAAAATGGAGGCCGGCCGACTAGCTAGATAGATAGGTTTGTGGCAGCTGGGTCGCTGTCGCCGGTTCAACAATTTGGTGGCCTCTCCATCTCAATTAGATGGCAAACTCGATCGTCTCCAGGTCACCTAGCTAGATCGGATCATAATATCTTCCGATGGCAACTGGTTATTACTGTAGCTTCTAGATGGTGCATATATATACACACATATACATATATATACATAACGTGCATGTTGGACCGTTTCTTGTATTTTGGAGGATCAGTACGAAATAACAGTAAGGATCCTTTAAAATTTCTTTGAAAGTAATATAGAATAATATTTTTTTATTAATTAATTGAAAAACTACTCAGTACATCCGTAATACATAATACCAATTCACAACACTCTAGTAGACTCTAATAAATCTTGCATCAGCCAAAACACAGCCATAACCTATCTTGAATCACATGTGAACGCAAAACAAACAAGTCATTCTATAAATAAACTAGTATCTAAAAATTCACCCGATTCTTACAAACCAATTGTTCAAGATACCTTTCAAAATAACTTTCTTACATATATATTGTAACGACATGTCCCGGAATCGGGAATATCGTCGAAAAGGGACGAGTCGGTACTTTATCGAAGACGAACGAATACAAGATAAAATTATTCCATTCGGCAGTAGTTTCATTGCAGACATGCTTATTACATCACTTAAGTCTTACATAGCTGCATTTAGAGGCATACCTCGCAACGGCAGACATTACATAGATCAAGCCAAAGCGAAACATAACATAAGCATAAATTACAGTCTAAATCCTTTACTTAGGGACTAGGCCCGAAACCCTAATCTTCTGGGTCTTCAACAGCAACGTCGTCACCGTCTTCTTCATAGTTCTCCTCATCTTCGGGAAGATTCGCAAACTCTGGGGTGGGGGTTGTAAAAACAAGGATGAGTACTCGAGAGTAATCAGCAAATCTTGGAAATAATTTATACATGTAGGATACAAAGAGTGGCAATGGTTCTCAAAGAAATACAGTTTAAAAGTTCTAAGTGCTTATACCCGTGGGTAGAGGTCCCAACCTCTAACCGCTCTCACAATAGTAGTAATATAATTCAATAACTAAACCAACTTCCACAATTCGCCAACCCAGGATTGCTTTTCAACAAATCCCAACATCTTTTTCAACAATTCCACATATCACAAACATCATCTCAACTTCTCATCTCTTATGCCATTCCTCGGTACTAACTTGCCCATCCATCGGGAAAGTATTCCCATTAATATCATACTCTCAACCCAAGTTAAATTTTATCGCTCAACTAGTTTTAACTTTTCACATCTCTCTATGAAGTCTTTCGACTTCCCGCTCTACACAGGAACATTGCCAGCCATGAAGGCCAGCCGTATACCTAATAGTATACTCTGGTAATGCCCCAACCCTTTCATATAGTTGAAAACAAGTAGAAACACTACTCTAGGGAAATCATCAAGACACTTGCCCATATCCGTGGGCACGGCTGTTCGAACATGTTTTACTCCAGCTGAAGGTGTACACTTTACCCTTACGACTCAAACTCACTCCGCTACCCATGACGTAGAGGAGGTTCGGGATAAGGCCTTTCCGAAGTAAACCTAGGATACTCCACTGCCACCTAGATAGATCCTCGATCAAAGATCGGGAAGCAGCGCTTCCTTCTTCTCCCTTGGAATCCCGCGGGTGCTCCACTTCTAACTCCTCAACTCGTCCACTGGCCATAGCCTCGACACTTGTGCCTGTTAGGGACTTTGCAAGTGAAACCTCGAGCCATCCCGGTGATTCCATATCTATCGACAGTCGGACTATCCTAAATCTACTAAGTACTAGCCTAGGGGCACCTCTCACGTACCTGTAAGGTTGCACGAAGTTGTGCTCATGCTATTTTTCAAGGAATCGGTCCTTAACAATTTTGCAATAAAATCAATCACATCTCAACACCACACATTTAGAAAATCACATCATCACCCAATCTACATCTAGTTGTCATGTTTTTAGTATGAGTGTGTGTATGTGTAGTGCACCTATTTTTCAAGGAATATGCTAAAAGCAATTAAAAGAACAAAGTAAAAACAATGGATGTAAAAGTAAATCTTAAGGTGACAAGGTGAAACATGGTATTCAATAACAAGGAGGCTAATTTGCAAGTTTAGATTTTAGTTGTCATAATTGCTCAAGCAATCGACTATTAGTGTACGTGAGTGCACAACCTAATCATGCAAATATAAGTTTTAAAAACGTCACAAGCATTTCATAGGTTTAAGAATGTTCAAAGGAAGACTTGCCTAGGGTTGGGTCAAAATCGGGATCCTCAGCTAAGCGGTCTTGAGCAGTGTTGGCATCGGAAGCTGTACCATGTTGAGCACACAATGAGGAAAAATAATTAAGAAAACTTATAAGTCTAATTTAAATAGTGCCAAAATAATAT
Organism: Zizania latifolia; assembly: GCA_000418225.1. Taxonomy (NCBI): domain Eukaryota; kingdom Viridiplantae; phylum Streptophyta; class Magnoliopsida; order Poales; family Poaceae; genus Zizania; species Zizania latifolia. The sequence continues at coordinate 89,513 of KE372831.1, read as the reverse complement.
TGGGATTTTTAGAAAAATTTTGGTTCTGGAACGGAGTTGTTTGGAGCTAAAATAGTTTTTCTAAAGTTTATTTTATTTTCAGAAAACAGAAAATAACACTGTTTAAATGGGTCGGTTCGATAAATATTTCAAAAAACATTAAATGACACTATGCAACTAGGCCAGCCGGTGGGATCGCTCGGCCAGGCCGATCACGTGGGGACGCGTGGCTATGGCTGACACGCGTCGGTGCGACGCACGGTGCATGCGCAGGCTGGCACGCTAGAACGCGGAGACGCTGACGCGTGGGCCCAGGGCAGTGGCACGGAAGCCACGTGCAGGCGTGCGTTATGGCGCTGACAGGTGGGCCACGCCTGGTGGCAACAGCGTAGGTGCACGGGTCATGCGTAGTCCACGCGTCGCCACGCGGCTGACGCGAGTCGCAGCCCTGGTGGCTGGCGGGTAGGACCGACGCCGTCAGTGGCTAGCATGTGAGGAACGGTGCGCAAGGCCGGCACACGGTGGTTCTAGCGGTGAGTGGACCTCGCCTGGTAGCGATAGAAAACAGAGAACAGCCTTCGGCCGAAGGTAGAAGAAGATAGTGGATGGCCAGAACTTGTCTAGAGCATATCCGATGGCCACGAAAATGTAATAGCAGGTAAAAGAGACTAAGACGAACACATTCTATGGTTGGATTTTCAATTAGGGCCACGGATTTACCAAAATTACAAAGGGGGCAAAACGAGGGATGGCCGACGCACAGGACAACGACGAAGCTCCGGCGATAATCGATGGCACTTTTCATGGGATTGATCTCACTAGGAACCTAGCTGTAGCCTCTGATCAAGCTATGGTGCGATGGTGCGTGGCAAAGACGATGCGCGGCCACGGCGTAGGTGGCGTAGCAGTGCGGGCGCACTGAGCGCGGCGCTAGTGGCGTGACCTGCTGGTGCGATGGCGCGGTCGCTGACGCAGGGAGGCATGGCGCACTGGGCGCAGGCGGTGTGGCGCGCATGGCGCAATCAGCCCGGTGCCCAGGCGCAGTCGGCTGGTGGCAGAGGGCTGCCAGCTGTACAGTGCTGGCAGGAAAAGAGAAAAGAAAAAGAGAAAGGGGCAAAGAGGAAAGCTGCACCTTGAGAAAGGAATTTTGAATTTTGAATCTGAATTAGAAGGAAAATTTTAGATTGACATGGTGTTGGGTTATGGGGAGGCTATGCTAGCGCTTAATTTCAAAAATTTACCCTGTTAGCCCAAGAACCATGCATGTAATAGAATCATGGATCGTTACCTTAAGCCTCAAGACACTCTCGAGCAGTGGAAGTAGAGTCGATGAAGCGCATCCTCGAGCTACTCCTCCCAGCTCCGTTCGTTCGTGGGCGATCCGGCGATGAAGACAACGCGATCCTATGATCCGATGATCTCCACGGGAAGAAGACGAGCACCACTATTGGAGTAGTGCCTCCACGGTATCCACACGTCCGAAGACAGGATCACCTCGCGCCGGCGTGCTAGCACCTCTCACAAGATCAGGGGAGATCGATCACAACACTTGCGATCGAGGAGAGAAGAGAGGTAGCGGCTAGGGTTCTCAACCAAGAGCAATAGCAGCAACAACCAGCAACCTTTTCGTGCTTGCCCCACCTCTCTTTATATAGTGCCCTGTCATGGGCCTTTAATCTGTATTAAAGCCCAACAGATCTAATCTGCCCGTCTGGATCGGAAGTTCTGGCTCTAACCAGAACTTCTGAAAATAACTTTCTGTATCGAATTTATTTTGACCCGGAACTTCCGGTCTAACCGGAACTTCCGGTTCGTCCAGGTAGGCCCAGAACTTCCGGTCCAACCGGAACTTCCGGCCCCTCCAGAAAACCAAAACTGGGGCTGGCTCGAAACTTCTGGATCCTCCAGAACCCGGAACTTCCGGCTCTCAGCTAAAACTTCCGGTTCCCCCATAATTCTCTTGGGTACAGTTCCATCAACATGGCTCTATAGGGATGGCAAATTTTTGGTACTTAAATACGGAAATAGGGTATTTGGTATGGATACGGGTATGCGTATATATGTATATACGTATATACATACATGGGTTTGATAGAGAGGTAAGTTTGAATTCACTGTTTGAATTGAACGTTTGGAGTGAAGCATTTCAAATTTTAGAATTGGATTTGAATGATTGGGTTGGGAAAAGAGTGATTTGATCGGATGATGAATAGTGTTTTCATATATAGAATAGTGTTTACTCCTTGATTCGAAGCACATTTATGTTGGCACCAAGATTTAGAGCAAAATTTTGGATTTCAATTATTGGGCCTAGTTTCAAATAAGTTTTTGAATCGATTCAGGAAAACAGATTTTACAAACCTACCCCCCTTAAGAAAATCTCGACCCGAGATTTCTAGGTTAGGCAAATAGCTCCGGGTACTCAGCTCAGAGATGATCTTCTCGCTCCCAAGTAGCTTCATCATCAGAGTAATTACTCTTTTGTACCTTGTAGAACTTGATCACCTTTCGTCGAGTCTGACGTTCCCTCTCTTCAAGAATACGAAGCGGGCGCTTTTCATATGTCAGATTCTTTTCAAGGGTCACACCTTCAAGGGGCACTTGCTCTTCAAGAACGCGTAGGCACTTCTTTAGTTGAGACACGTGGAACACATTATGCACATCAGCCAAGGTAGCAGGAAGCTCTAACTGATAAGCAACTTCACCTCATTGGGCAGTGATAGGATATGATCCGATGTACCGTGGGGCTAACTTTCTGGAGATACCAAATCTCTTAACACCACGCAGGGGTGATACCCGTAGGTATACATGATCGCCAACTTCAAACTCAAGAATTCTGTGATGATGATCTGCGTAGCTCTTCTGTCGGCTCTAAGCAATCTGAAGACGGCTGCGGATGATCTTCACCTAATTTTCAGCTGATTCAATGATATTTGGCCCAAACATCTTCTCATCACTTTTATCATACCAACATAGTGGTGTCCTACATTTTCGCCCATATAATGCCTCGTGCGGGGACATCTGTATACTAGCCTGATAACTGTTGCTATAGGAAAATTCCGCATAAGGCAAACTTAGATCCCAACTGCCTTTTAACTCTAAAGCACAAGCTCTCAGCATATCTTCCAGAATCTGATTTACCCTTTCTGTTTGACCATCTGTCTGAGGATGATGTGTGGTACTGAAATTTAGGTGAGTATCAAGGGCTTCATACAACTGCTCCCAAAACCTTAAGGTGAACTAGGTACCTCTATCAGATACAATCCTCTTGGGTACTCCATGCTGACAGACAATATGACTCATGTACAGATTGGCTAGCTGCTTGCTATTATAGGTAGTCTTGACCGGAATAAAATAAGCAACTTTGGTGAGGTGGTCCACTATTACCCAAATAAAGTCATATCCTCGTTGAGTACGAGGTAAACCGGTGATGAAATCCATACCGATCTCTTCCCATTTCCACTCGAGAATTGGAAGTGGCTGTAACGGTCTAGCAGGTTTTAGATGTTCTGCCTTGACTCGTTGACAGATATCACAATGGGTGACATAGTCCATAATATCCTTCTTCATTCTGGAGCACCAAAAATATTCTTTCAGGTCCTGGTACATCTTAGTACTCCCAGGGTGCAGAGAGTACGCCGACTGATGAGCTTCAATGAGAATCATATCCTTGAGTCGTCTTTCATCGGGCACACATATACGCTTTCCCATCCATAGGGTTCCTTGATCATCAACAGTAAACTCAGGACATTTCCCTTGAAGTACGTTTTCCTTGATGGTTTTAATTCCTTGATCTTCAAATTGGGCATCTCTAATCTGGGACTCCAAAGTAGGTACCAAGTCCAATGTATCCAGGGTACCAGGATGTACTATGATGAGTCTGAGCTTCTCAAAATCTTTACACATCTGTTCTTGTGCAGTTCCTACTATTACCATGTTGCAATGTGTTTTTCGATTTAAGGCATCTGCCACTACATTGGCCTTACCAGGATGGTAGTGAATGCCTAAGTCATAATTCTTGATTAATTCTAATCATCTGCTTTGCCAGAGGTTTAGGTCTGTTTGGGTGAAGATATACTTCAAACTCTTGTGGTCAGTATATACTTCACACCTATTGCCCATCAAGTATTGTCTCCAAATTTTCAACGCATGCACTACGACAGCTAACTCCAAGTCATGAGTCGGATAGTTCTTCTCATGAGGTCTTAATTGTCTGGATGCATAGCATACAACCTTCTAGTTTTGCATTAAGACACATCCTAAACCTTTTCTGGAGGCATCACAGTATATCTCAAAATCATTCCGGATATCTGGTAAAGTGAGCACTGGGACAGTAGTGAGTCTTTTCTTTAGCTCTTGAAAACTATCCTCACAGGCACTAGACCATTCAAATTTCTTCTCCTTTTTCAACAGCTCAGTCATGGGCTTAGCAATTTTTGAGAAACCTTCTATGAATCTCCGATAACATCCAGCTAACCTAAGGAAACTCCGGATCTCAGTAACATTGGTTGGGGATTTCCAATTCACCACTATTTCAATTTTATCGGGGTCAACCTCAACACCTTCGGTAGTAATAACATGTCCTAAGAAGGCAACTCTGTCTAACCAAAATTCGCATTTCGAGAATTTGGCATACATTTGATTCCCTTTCAGTCGCTCTAGGACCAGGCGTAGATGGTACGCATGTTCCTCCTGACTTTTTGAGTATATCGGGATGTTATCAATAAATACCACTACGAATTTATCTAAATACTCCATGAAAACCTTGTTCATCAAGGTCATGAAATATATTGGAGCATTGGTCAAACCAAAAGACATCACAGTGTATTCAAATAGTCCATATTTGGTGATGAAGGAGGTCTTGGGTATATCTTGAGGTCTGATTTTAAGTTGGTGATAGCCTGATCTGAGGTCTATTTTAGAGAACACTTTAGCTCTAGTGCCCAGGCGCAGCCGGCTGGTGACAGAGGGCTGCCGGCTGTACAGTGCTAGCAGGAAAAGAGAAAAGAAAAAGAGAAAGGGGCAAAGAGGAAAGCTACACCTTGAGAAAGGAATTTTGAATTTTGAATCTGAATTAGAAGGAAAATTTCAGATTGACATGGCTCTATAGGGATGGCAAATTTTTGGTACTTAAATATGGAAATAGGGTATTTGGTATGGATACGGGTATGCGTATATATGTATATACATATATACATGCATGGGTTTGATAGAGAAGTAAGTTTGAATTCACTGTTTGAATTGAACGTTTGGAGTGAAGTATTCCGAATTTCAGAATTGGATTTGAATGATTGGGTTGGGAAAAGAGTGATTTGATCGGATGATGAATAGTGTTTTCGTATATAGAATAGTGTTTACTCCTTGATTCGAAGCACATTTGTTTTGGCACCAAGATTTAGAGCAGAATTTTGGATTTCAATTATTGGTCCTAGTTTCAAATAAGTTTTTGAATCGATTGGGGAAACAGATTTTACATATATGGAGATATATACTCACTTACTGAAAAGATAGCCGATATCAAGCGATGGATTAACCAATCAAGGCGGGTTGGCATCAGCTAGCTAGATCAGGTCACACACCTGTACCTAGGGATGGATATGGATATCAAAATATCTGAATTATCCGTATTCGTATCCAAAAAATTGTAAATATAGATATCCGTATTCGTATTCGAATTAAATGCGGACGATAAACGGAAACATCCGAATTCGTTTTACAAATATGGATATAGAAATGTATATATTAATTTATGCTGAATGTGGATATGAAAATGGATACATCCGTATCCGTTTTAGGATTTCGCACAGATTAAACTTTTAGGGACTCAGGATGACATGGCATCACTGTATTAATATGTGTGGTTTATTTATTATTTATATAATTATGAAATACTTAAGTTAGTGAATATTAATATGTGTGGTTTATTTATTCTTTATGTAATTATAAAATACTTAAGTTAGAGAGGGTTTTTTAGCAATACAAGACAGTAAGATATTTGTAACTTTGCTTGAGCTTGAAAATTTTTCTACAGTCAATATACAACATAACTTATTCTATGTAAAAATTTTAATTTTTTTAGGTCTGTTTGCTATTTCTAATTTATTAATTGTGTTTCTAGGATTTAAATTGAAATAGGTGAAATTTGAACTGCAAGTGCCTAAAATAATGCAACAAAATTTATAGAAAAATCATATTCATATTTTTGAGCTCATTTTTAGTTCTTATCCACTAAATTGAAAGAATTTTTGAAAAATCTATGTTGTGACACTCCATCGGTAAAGTGGAGCTTAATAGTTTTTTAATTCTAAAAAAACAAATAAAGTCTAAAAAACACGAGACTTGTCATGGTATTATGATATTATATTTAGATGCTGTGATAAAAATTTGAAAATATTTCAAGAAAGTTGTCACATAGGATGTTAAGAAATCGGAGATTCTTCGAGAAGGAATTTGGGTTTAGAGAAGAAATTGGTTATAGTTGAAAGTATATCGATGGTTAAATCTTTGTTTAAACTTAAAACTTTTTAATAATCAAAATATAATATAACTTATTTCATGTAAAAATTTGGTATTTTTTCGGGTCAGTTTACTATTTTTAATTTATTAATTATTTTTCTAGGATTTAAATTCGAATAGGTGAAATTTGAACTGCAAGTGTCTAAAATAATGCAACAAAATTTATAGAAATATCATATTTATGTTTTTGAGTTCATTTTTAGTTATTATCCACTAAATTGAAAGAAATTTTGAAAAATCTATGTTGCGATACTCGATCGGTAAAGTGGAGCTTAATGGTTTTTTAATTCTAAAAAAATAAAATAAAGTCTAAAAAACATGAGACTTGTCATGGTGTTATAATATTATGCGTAGATGCTGTGATAAAAATTTAGAAATATTTCAAGAAAGTTGTCGCATAGGATGTTAAGAAATCGGAGATTCTCCGAGAAGGAATTAGGGTTTAGACAAGGAATAGTTTATGGTTGAAAGTATATCGATGGTTAAATCTTTGTTTGAACTTAAAACTTTTTTATAATAAAAATACAACATAGCTTATTCCATGTAAAAAATTGGTATTTTTCTGGGTCAGTTTACTATTTTTAATTCATTAAGTGTGTTTCTAGGATTTAAATTGGAATAGATGAAATTTGAATTGCAAGTGCCTGAAATAATGAATCAAAATTTATAGAAAAATCATATTCATATTTTTGAGTCCATTTTTAGTTCTTATCCACCAAACTAAAAGTAATTTTGAAAAATCTATGTTGCGACACTATGTTGGCAATGTGGAGCTTAATGGTTTTTTAATTCTAAAAAATCAAATAAAGTTTGAAAAATATGAGACTTGTCATGGTGTTATTATATGATACGTAGATGCTGTGATAAAAATTTGAAAATGTTTCAAGAAAGTTGTCACATAGAATGTTAAGAAATCAGAGATTTTTTGAGAAGAAATTATGGTTTAGAGAAGGAATTTGTTAGGGTTGAAAGCAAATTGATGGTTAAATATTTGTTTGAACTTGAAATTTTTTTTACAATCAAAATACAATATAACTTAGCTCATGTAAAAATTTGGTATTTTTCTGGATCAGTTTACTATTTTTAATTAATGGTTTTTAATTTAAAAAAAATCAAATGCAGCCAATGCTTTGTCGCCTATGTTTTTTCGCTGTTTTGCTTTGCCACCTGTGTTTTCACTTTTCACGTTGGCGGTGGTGGCTTGGCGCGCCCACTCCCTGTGCGCGCACCACGCAACACACCCGCGTGGCCCACCGCCTAGGCGCCCACCGCCCAGTCGCCCTGCGCGTTCCACCGCCCACGCCCTGTGCCCGTCTACCCGAGCCGCTTTTTTCTCTGGTTTGGTTCAGCCATTCTCCAATCTCACTTCCTTTCTTTAGGGTTTGAGTTCCTCTCCCCTAATTCCCCTCTCCCAGTCTCACCATGCCGTTGCCACCGTTGCCGTCCACGCGCCGCGAGGGGCTCCAGGCCCAGGCCCCCGTCCCCGCCTCTGCTGCCCCCGGCGTCGAGAAGAAGGTGAATATACTCCTCTATTCCTCACTCCCCTCCTCACATGTCTACTAGCGTATGGAGGGTGTGCTGCTACAAGTAGTTCTAGTTTTTCATATGCTGACAAGTGACTCATTTTTGGGATTGCGGAGGTTGGATTGCCTATCCTGTTGACAATTTTAGAGTTTTAGTTAGTTGGCATAGTCACAAACTCTTTGTTTTCCATGGTGTGGATGTTATGTTGCTTGTGACCTAATTGTGCATATCAGCTCTAGTGCCATGATATCTGAAATAATTAAATAAATGATCTAATCACGGGTTTTGGAGCTTAGGGCCTGTAATAATTATTTATTTGCCTTTTTCCTTTTAGTGCAAATCTTGCAGTTGTTGTGGGGTAGGTCTTGGTAGAATCGTAGAAGCACACAAATGAGCTGATGCTATGTTATATCTTTATAGTTATGAACTTGTGTTATGTTTTGTTATATTTATTTTTCTGTTGGATGTAATTGAGGGTCTAGTGCTGTGGCTGAAGCATGATTGAATGTTAAAAATATCATGAATGAATATTACAGTGCTGTGGCCATTAGTTTTGTGATTCTATCTTGTTAGTGATGGAATTCTAATTATTTGGTAGGATATACTAGGACTCTTGGAGCAAATTAAGAGACAAGTGAAAAATATCAACAACGATGGTTTCAAAAAACACAAGATCATCAAGAAATAAGCAGGTATATCCATTATTCTATTTGATGCCATTTTTGCAAACAATTTAAGCCTCATGGAATCAACAACGATGGTTTCAAAAAACACAAGGTCATCAAGAAATATGGCCTCATGGAATCTTGAAGATAAATTATTTACATTGACCTTAGATAATGCATCTTCAAATGATATTTTTGTGGACATAATTATTTCTACTCTGAATAATAAAGGTAGTATACATTATGGTGGCAAGTTCTTCCATGTGCGATGTGCTGTCCATATTATTAACCTCATTGCTAGGGATGGTGTGAGCACAATTTCAAATGCTATTGCAAACATTCGTGCACTAGTCCTTACTGTTAAGAGCTCACCTATGCAAGAGGAGTTGTTTTTTAAGCAAGTTGCTGATCTAGGAGTAGTAGAAAGAGGTATTTCTTTAGATGTGTCCACTAGATGGAATTCAACCTACTTAATGCTAGCTGATGCTTTTCACTTTAAAAGTGTTTTTCAAAGGTTAATTCTACTCCATCCCGACAAATATGGTCAGCATGCTCTTTCAAGAGAAGAATGGGACAATGCTGCTGCCCTATGCAACTGCTTAGAAATATTTTATGAGGTCACTAAACTTCTATCAGGATCTCATTATCCAACATCAAACATGTTCTTTTCAGAATTTTGTGAAATTAATATCAAGATTATTGAGTGGATGAGAAGCAATGATAACTTCATTGTTTCTATGGCAAAGTCCATGAAGGAGAAATTTGACAAGTATTGGGAGAAGAGCAATATTGCACTAGCTGTAGCATGCTTCTTAGATCCTCGGTACAAGATGAAGGTGGTTGAATTTTATTACAGTGAGATGTCAGATGATTATGGATTTAATGATATGTATGAATTCAAAAAAAAATTGCAGAAGCTTTATGAATCTTATTACTCCATGTATGATTCTTCTAAAACTATTCATGTGCAACAAACTGAAGTTAGAACTGCTAGAACTTCTCAATGCTATGTGAACTTAAATGAAGAGCCAAAGAGAAAAAGATTAAGTTCTTTTTTAAGGGACAACACTGAGACTGGCCATGAGCAAACTGAGTTAGATCGGTATAGCAATGAACCATTGTTGAGTTGGAACGAAGGTGACCACTTTGATATTTTGAGCTGGTGGAAGGCCCATGGTGCAAAATACCATGTTCTTGCCCGAATTGCAAGGGATGTTTTGGCTATTCCTGCATCAACAGTTGCATCAGAATCTGCATTTAGTGCTGGAGGAAGAGTTGTTGACAAGTATCGTAACCATTTGGACCCTCAAGTTGTTGAGGCACTTATTTGCACCAAGGATTGGATAAAAGCATCGAGGAAAGGTAATTGTCACTGCTATACTTCTCACTACTATATGTTTGTTGTCTAGTTACTAGATTAGTCATCGTTGATTTCCACCACGTAATTTTTGTCTATTTATTTCAGATCAAAGTAGTGTATCTTCCATTCTTGATGATTTAGCTACTCATGGTATAAATGGTAAAGTCCAGAAAGATGGAGGTACACAAACTTTTTAGCTTGACTATATAATGATGTTAGTTTTAGATGATCGGATTTATTTGGTTATATATATCATCATTTGTGTTGTAGGTACTCCTGATGCTGTTGACATAATAGATGGTGATGATATTGTGGATCTAGAAGATTAGGATTGTTATTTATTTTTGATTAATTTTTCTCTTGGTAACAACCTGTGTGGTTCTTGTTGGTTGGCCTTGTGTATGAGGAATTTCAGTTCAAGACTCTGTGTGGTTCTTGTTGGTTGGCCTTGTGTATGATGAATTTTAGCTAGCGTTGTTCAAAGACTCATTTTGCGTATGGTTTATTATGTATCACTACTTGTTATTAATTATTATTCCAATTTGGTATATTGGACACTATCTAGAGACCTGATGGATTTAGACATGCACTTATTGATCCAGCCATGCAATGCTTGAAGGATGCAACGCTGCTCGCTGCATAGAATTTCTGAAATCAAAAACATGTATTGAATTCTTTTTGCTCAATTTTGATTTTCAAAGTATAAAGTCTTTCTATCTAGAATTAGATTGATCAATTAGACCATAATTTATAGTCAATAATTCTTATATTAACTGCTAATTTGGTATACTCCACACTTTGGACTTTTGGAAAATTTGCGAAACGATAAACATCCGAATGCGGATTCATTTCAAGTTAAACTGAGTAAACATCCGAATACGAATTCGTATTCGAATTATCCATTTTATATTCATATCCGAGAATATCTAGATTCGAATTCATATTTAAAATAAAATATGATAAATAGTGATATCCATATTCGTTTCGTGTCTGTCCGATCCTGTCTGTGCGTGTTCACCGTGGTCCTGTCATTTCCATGCTGCCACGTACGGACAGGCCGCTTTTTGACCAGTACGTACTTTGCTGGCGGTGCTCGCGTTAACTTGTCGATATATCCATCCACCAAATATGCCAGTTGGAACAACACGGGTAAAACTGTTGCTCCTGTCGATCTGTTCTTCTTATCAGTACAAGCTTTTCCGTGAACTAGTCGGTCGATAATAAGTTGGCTGCTGCTGGCTACGTGCGTGTGGACGTGTCCGCTAGCTAGCTGCAGAAACAATGTGGTGGCAGCAGCTGTGGATGATGCATA
>KE372831.1:55677-75867 GCA_000418225.1 Zizania latifolia | reverse complement strand
GCCCGTGTCGCCAGACCTCGCGCCCGGCGCTCCGCCGTTTTGCCCGCTTGTTACCTCGGTTTATCCCCGTTGGATTTCAATCTGCTCCACGTGGCTCCTATCCAGAGGAGGGCCTCACAGATTAACATTTGAGGCCCTCCCCCATAGAATTTTTTTCCCATTATTTCGTATGTCTTTTACTTAATTTATTTTTTATTTTTGTAACATATATTATCTCTGTTTCAAAATATAAGTTATTGAAGTTTCTAGTAAAGTCAATAATTGTAACTTTTAACTAATAATTAAACTAAAAATATTTAGTTTTAGTGTTATACATATTATATTTAAATTGATATTTGAAAGTATTTTAATATGTTATTATCTTAATAGTTATTTATAATATATAGTGAAAATAACTAATGGTTAATATTCTATATTACAAATCATGTAAAAAATATATGATTTATATTTCAGAAGGAAGGTAGTATATGTGCAGTTTCACTATTACTATTCTTTGAGATTTAATTAAATAAACTACACAAATGAAATTCTAATTGATGCTATGAACATGGTTATTCATGGCTTAAACATACAAAGGTTGGCGGTGTCAATTACATTAATTCTAGAATGCATGCTCATTAAAAAAGAACGGATCGGCATGTTCATATATACAAAATAATCAACATGGCACAACTTTGACTATTCAATTTTTTTATAAATAAAAAAGTAACACGACAACTATATTACCAAGGCTAGCTTTTGTTGCGGTAATTAACCTTGTTTGCATCTATATCTCCAAAGCTTACATTTTTAAAACAATAATTGTTGTCATGCATGTTAACCTATGTTGGACTGCATAATCATGTCATTTGTGGCTGGACGGATTAATTAGTTTGCTTGATCTGTCGACTCATAGTTAAACCTGGCTGCAACTAAAATGCTGGCCGACTATATCTGAAGCTAGCAGGCATATATATGTGTGTGCAAAGATCTGAATGCATGCCGAGAAATAAGAGAAGGATTATCTCGCATCCAAAGTAATTAGAAACGGGCGGTCCATTAAAATCGATCGTGTCTAACTGACTTCATGTATTTCAAACTGCTCGGATGAATCGATTGAGGTGTTCAGAAGAGCAAAAGTTTTGAAAGTAGGAAAGAAATCATTCTTTCACCAATATATGTGTGTGAAATTTACTCAAGTGGGATGAGTGTCTAAACTGACTTCATCAAATGGATGTGTACTCTTACAGATTTGGCAGAGTGTGCGGTATAAAAACAAGTTGCCAGAATCAAGAAATTCGATTAATTATTCAGGAGGCATATCAATTAGTACTAAGAAAAAAAATAGCCATGATGTACCGTTTTATGACATACGTAACACCCATTTTGCTAGAACTAGATTCTTAAACTAAATACATAATATAAGCTAGAAAAATTATGTTTCAGTTAATTTAATTAACCGAGTGTTAGTTGTTCATGCTGGCATCACCACACGTCATCAAGCTTTTGGAGGGACATAGGAAGCCACTTGCATGCACACCGTCAAAACAATAATATTTCTCACAGTAGTGATGCTGTGTAGCTCGTACAGAATAATTACATTTCAGATTCTCTGCATTATGCATCAGCTAAGATTCATTCATAGCGCAGCACATGTATTTTTCAGGTGGTAGTACAACTAAACTGTTTGCCGTTTTCTTCAGAAGTTTAATCCCATGAAGTAGATTCGCCCTTTTATTTTATTTTTTCTTTTGAGGGGAGATGTCAAGGGAATAGAACCCACACACATCACGATCATATGTCATAATCCTTTGTGAATGATACGGTATAAAAAGAAGAAAATACTTATACCATATATCGTATTATAAAAGGTTTCTTATTCGTCATCTGAATAGGATTTCTATTGTCACATGAATCCCTATATATATATATATATATATATATGATAAGAGCTCCCTCAAAAAACATCTTAACTTAATCTCAATCCAATCTCAAGATCTCTCCTATAATCTAACAAGAGGAGACGACAACAGAGAGGCTACGCCAAATCCTCCAGCTACATCCAATTAACTTGTCTAGATTTATATATACCATTATAATTGTAATAGAACTAGATACATTCCTATATTGTTATAATATAGTAAAGAATCCCTCAAACATAACATATGACACATCATATTTAGGTTGTAAATATATATAAATTATTGTCCCGCTGAGTGTATCTTGCATATTCTCTTATCTCGTTACCCTGTTACCCTCTACAGTAATTTTTATAATTTAGATCTTTTTTAAAACTTATTTTACAAATAGACCACTAGAAAAACTTATTTCAAAAATAGACCCAAAAAGCTCGGCGCCAATACCATTGGCGCTAACCTCGGTGCCCCGCTGGCTGCTGGATCATAAGCAGTACTATTGGATTGATAAAATGTCGAATATAGGTACTTGTAAGTACCACTCCCTTGCCACATCATATCCAGCAGCCAGCGGGGCACGGAGGTTGGCGTCGGCGTCATTGGTGCTAACCTGTTAATGGTCGGCACTAATATAATAGCATTGACACCGAGCTTTAGGTCTATTCCTACAATAAGTTTTTTTAAGGATTTATTTGCAAAATAAGTTAAAAAGGTCTAAATTGTAAAAATTGATGTTACCCTCCAAATCTTGAAGCTTTTCTGATTACAGGGTGATGTATAGTTGGGCCTTTAGCCTTTCGAACAGCCCAGGATGAGGTTTCTGATTGATGGTTTCGTTCTGGACCTTCAAAAATATCACAATTGCTTGTACTCCTCCGACAAGTAAGAATATGAAATCGACCAGACTGATCAGTGATATATATATTCTAGCGGTGCGCATGCACAAACAGGGGTAAAGCCAACATGTATATTAATTTATGCATGCATGGATATAAAGTGATCAGAAGCTCCTTCGAAATGTAATAAATTACAGGCAAGAGTGTGTATATATGTGCGGGCCAGTGGATATTTGACCTACATTCATCAGCCTAGCTTGCTAAAATAACTTATCGTAGATTCTTAACAGCCAGCCACCACATGCGTCTTTACTTCATCCCGTTGTAAAATATAGTATATTTTATAGTTTAAAATTTATTCCAAATATAATAATTTAGCACTTATAAAATATTATTTCTTTTATCTCTAATATATCTGTGATACTCATTATTCGACACAATCGCTTGAAGGCACATTGACCCTTCCCAAATAGCATATTATATTTTTTTATGCATCTCCTTAATACATGTAATTAAACATAAAACCTAAATGCTACTGTCAGAGTAGTTTCTTTATCATGCATGCACGGTATTTGCACTTATCTTTACCAGACCGGCCAGGAGTTGGACATGTATGTACATGTGGTATGTACAGTACAACTTAGAATGGTGGGTCTCCAAGCACATTAATCTGTGTGGCCAGATGTACTCAAAAGTAGCTCGGTTTTATTCATAATTGTAATTAGTACTCTAGTCGATAACCCGTGTATATATTTATTTATAGGTGCTATTTTCAAATTTGGAATTGATAAAAACAGAGTTAGACTTGGTTTGGAGTCCTGATTTTAGTTTTTCTTGACAATTTACTGATTTTAAATTTTGGGATTAATAAATATGAAGCGGTAATCGGGTGGACTGTCTGTTTTAATATTTTATTAATATAATGATGCCAAGATTTGAAAGTAATAATTACAAAATTATAACCAATATGAACTCTTTTTTTAAATCTAAGTCATTATAATTCGGATCCACTGATATGGATGGCCAGATGTGATTAACGTGTGAATTTTTTACAAGTATAGACTGAATTATTTTACTTTGAATTTTGTTCACAAATCAAACTGCAATATTTATTTTATTGTACATATAGATAATTAACATGATAATTAAATTGTTCACGTTATAATATGGATATGATCTACGATAATTAAATTGTATAGATATTTTTTCTCCAATTAACATGATAGTTTTTAAGCGCTAGAGTAAAGACGTACGGTGGCTCATTTTCGCTCTATCTTTATAGATTTGTGACCATCGGGTCGATTTCCATAATACCATTATTATATATGTGTATGATCCTCTTAATTAAGAAAAGAAAACAACATTTGCAAAATCCTTGTATCCTAAACAAGACAGTGTATATACATCGTTAATTAATCGCTCTATTATAACAGAGCAATTAGTAGTGCAAGCATATAATTAATCAGGGCAATGAATTGAACGGAGGAAAAGGGCAAATTAAAGACTAGCTAGGTAGCGCAAGTGTGTACTCCTCGAGTCTAACAACTTGGGTACTTAACCAACCAACCAAAAAAGTAACTAACCGATCGATCGATGATCGTATCATATCACTGGCCGTCAACCGTACGTACGTTCATCAGCTCACTCGAGTTGATGATAATTATATCAATACATCAGTTGAACCTGACACAACTAATGCCAAAAGTACAAATCGATCGAGCTCTAAGCTAGGATTTTTGTAGTTATATATTTCGGACCCCTGCGAAAAAAATTATTTCAGTGAAATATCTAGGTTATTCACGCAGGCTACACAGTTTTCTCTAATTCAATCCCAAAATCAACAGTCTTTTTATGCCAGAATTTTCTTTGTTCTCTTCTTTTTGTTAACAAAATGCTGGCAATATTTCATATTTAGTTTAAAATTTTCGTCCAAAATCAGCGAAATATTCGGTAATTTCGAACCCCTGAGAATTTCTTTCAATCGAAAAAGGAAACCTGTACTAATTAATACGTCACTAGGTTAAGTAGTAATTGCGATTAACAATAATTAACGAATTTTGCAAACGGCGGGCGGCCACGGGCCACTACGGCGCTCGCTTAATTACCACTTTCCCATCTTCTTCATCAGAGGACGAGAGAGAAAGAGAGCTAGAGAGAGAGAGAGTGAAGATGGCAATGGTAGCTCAGCTGTCACACTCTCACTCTCTCTCCACCCACTGGCCACTACTACTAAAACGAGCAACCCCCAACCCCTTCTCTCTCACTCATCATCATCCACCTCGCACCATCTCCCTCTCGCTCGTCGAAGCTACCTCAGCTCAGCTCACTCCTCCATTGCTGTAGCGAGCTCTGGTTAGCTAGCTAGCTAGGTGTGCTGCTGCTGCTACTAGGTGTAGTAGCCATTGGCAGCAATGCCGGAGCAGGAGGTGGAGGTGTGCAGTCCGGCGTCGTCAGGGGGAGCGTCGTCGACGGCGTCGGGGCCGGCGTCGCCGGGAGAGGTGGCGGCGAGGCAAGGGGGAGGAGGACGGGAGAAGAGGGCGAGGGGTGGTGGTGACGGGGGGAGGCACCCGTCGTACCGGGGGGTGCGGATGCGGGCATGGGGGAAGTGGGTGTCGGAGATCAGGGAGCCGAGGAAGAAGTCGCGCATCTGGCTCGGGACGTTCCCGACGCCGGAGATGGCTGCGCGCGCGCACGACGCCGCCGCGCTCGTCGTCAAGGGCCCGGCGGCGGTGCTGAACTTCCCGGACATGGCCGCCGCGCTCCCGCGCCCGGCGTCCGCCGCGCCGCGCGACGTCCAGGCCGCCGCTGCCCGCGCCGCGGCCATGGAGCCGCCGTCCCTCGTACAGGTCTCCGCCGCCGCAGCATTGCTGCCCTCGTCGTCCGTCCCGGCGAAGCCTGCCACCAAGAACAGCTTCGCCGGCGGCGCGGACGACGAGCTGGAGGCGATCGTCGAGTTGCCGCCGCTCGACGAGCTTGACGCCGCCGAGTTCGTCTTCAGCGCCGCGTTCCACGACAGCTCGGTGGAGCATCTCTCGTGGTGTGACCGGCCTATCTGGATCGCCGACGTCTTCGGCGCGCACGACGACCTGTTCGGCCTCGACGCCGACCACCACGGCTGGGCCCAGTCGGTCGGTGCCCTCTTGTGGAACCTGTAATAGTCGCTAGTTAATTACCAAGCAAATTAACACCTAGCTCCTTTTAATCACCTCCCTTTTTTCCTCTTTTCCAAATCTGTAAATAGATTTGCAGCTCTCTTTTTTTTTGCAGGCAGGTTTAATCATCCTGCCTCCTTTTGATTTCCCTTTTTTTCCAAGTGTCCTGTAGCTTTGCCTTTTTGTTCAGTTTGGGGCTCTTGTCTTCTGAATTTGTCTTCCTTCTTGCCTAGTGGCTCAACCAGAGTGTGTCAACTAAGCTGAGTCATTAATGGCATGTATAATAAAAATAATTGCATGCATGAATGCACTGCATTTTTAAGTTAGCAATCAATATTGTTAATTTTGCGCCTATATATAACTCCTCAACCAGTACTATTATACAGCACCTAGCTAGCAGCTACCTGCATGTATATATGCAGTGTGACACTCTAGGGTCAATTGTTTAAGCGACAGCTTCCAATGGCGGCTTTAATTTACAATTGCCATCAATTGGCTAACTACCTAGTGTTCTTTGAAAGAACACGAAGGTCCAAGAAGCTCAGGTTTATTACAATTGTTCCAATATTCTATCTAAAAAAATTATACAGTTTAATATTTTGAGAAATGTGCCCAGACTTTGAGCCATTAAAAATGAACGGGCCAAGTAGTAGTACCACCACCATGGTACCCTCAACCAATTCAGCTTAAGAAGAAAAACAAAAAAAAATGTAACTTTTTGTTGACTACAGCTTGATGATCATTATTTGAGCCGCAAGTATATATATACACACACGGTGCTGCACCTTGATTAACTTGTGTTGTTTGATTAATGGATTAATTAATCAGGCAGCTGGTACGTAAGGTGCTGTTTTCGGGAGGGTGAAATAAAGACAGCAACAAGATGGCTTGATCAATCCCTGCACCCCAAGTATGTCGCCATGCATTTCCTTGGTTGTACGTTGTCTGTTCCTTCCTTTGCCATTTTTTTGACAGCCACACTCCTGCACAAATTATATGTGGCCATAATTCTTGTGGTTGGAGAGAAGCTAAGTGAGAAGGCTTAGTTTCCAAGTGAACAGTGTGCAATTAGCATATGGCGCGTGAGACATGCAGAGTTTCAGGAAAATTAAGAGTTTTGGGCACGCAGGCAGGTCCAAATCAAGTGGGGGGGATAGCTACTGTAGCTAGCTCCTCTCACTCCTGCAGCCTTGTCTGCAGCTCATCTGCACAGTTTTTGACTTTCAGATGATGTGCGGAGCCAGAGAGTTTCACACGGACCACACGCGGATATGCGTGTGTGTTTGTACGTATACACGCACGGGTCGATCTGTACTTGCAGGGAAAACCTAGCTAGCTGGAAACGTGTAAGAAAAGATGGGATCTAGCTAGCTGTATATATGGCGAAAGGTTGTGCAGGCAGGCACAAAGTTGTGGTGAAAAGGGTTTGTCGTCTGTCAGGATCAGGCTAAGTCAGGCTCAGTCAGGACCATGGACGATATGAATGAATGCATTTGCATATATGAGATGTGCTTGTACTGGACGCTACGTACACTCCTGGCTCTTGCCAAGTACTGGGTTGACTGCAACAGTGCAAGTCTTCTTCTGCCAATCTGTATGTATCTAGGACTACGGAAGTGTTGTGTACTTTATTGCTTGTTATGTGTCCACGCTTTTTAAACCACATGTTGGTTGAAATTGGGAATGTGTATGCTGTTTTTTTCGTCCTTGACAGGCACATTGTTTTTCTTTCAATTTTTCCCAGATGGGTGAATCTGTTTCTTATATTCTTTTTATTGGTCAAACAAATAAGCTATGAAAACATATCTTATAATAGATGTAATGGTACTTATTTATATCAAAATTATTATTATTTATTTATTTATAAGTTTGATCAAATCGAAATAATTTGACTTACAATAAAACTAAAAAAAATAAACTTATTTTATGATGGAGATATTAGTTTTTTATGAAAAAACAAGATAAATGTCTACTTTCTACTAGAAGAGGGCCGGCCAGCCAGGTAGGTACGTAAATCAAGGTGCATGTTTGACGGGCGTTACGTGGCAATTAATCAGGTAGCTGGTAAATCGATCGAGGAATGCAAGTTGGATCGAACCATCGACATCGTTCGATCCATCTCGTTGTCTAGTGTCGGAGAAGTAATATGGCTCGCAGCACGTCGCATGCCGCGATGCATGTGTGTGCGGCCACGTACTGTTCGCCGCAAATCAAATCAGCACACAGTTTGCCACAAGCAAGGCAGGGCATCGATCGCTAGCTAGCAACCTACCTAGATCCATATGAGCAGTAGTATATAATATGGCGATCGAGCGACGAGACGTACGTGTGGGAGCTGCAGTGAAGCGAGGCGCCGCTAGCTGCAGATGCATGCACGTCGCCATGCATCCACCGCTCGCTCTGTCGTCTGTTCGTTCGACCGATCTCTGGCCGGCCGTTACTTGGCTCGATCGGCAACATGCGCATACTAGCGTATGTGCAGCGTGTCCATCGATTGTTACGTCTTGTCACATTAAACATCTCGAGCTCTCGATCCAACGAACGCCATCTCTCCATCTATGCGATGAGCTATGTATATTGTCGTCGTCGTGGATTATGTTACAAGCTCAACATACTTAACTTAGGAGTAATATTTTTATATCTACATATTTAGCTCTCTAAAATCTAAGCTGCAGTGAAAAATAGAAATGACGAAAAAACCCATAAATTAATTTTTTAAATTTAAATATGGCAAGTTGTAAATCCAGTTATTAATTAGCGTACATTGTTACGAATTAGTTAGTGATCGATCAGGTCGTTGCATCTGTACATGTGTGCAAGAGCATGAACACTTGAACAGTGCTTTTAGAATCTGGCCTGGGCATGGAGTGATGCACTGACTGGCAGAGATGTCACGCACACGTCACTACACTGATGGGGACAATGGACTAACCTGGAAGGAATAGAATTACATAAACTGATTGTCTTGCGTAGTAGCTAGGAATTAGAGGGGTTGTAACAACTATTAATCTGTTTTTTACCGTCTAGTCTAGATTACGCTTTTCTTTCGAGGAATTTTAAAGGATTTGCGTGCTAGTTAGTATCTTATAAAAACAGTGGGTTTCATCTATCGCTATCTAATCTATGGTAACATGCACAATTGCACATCAAAGGGCAATGAATTGCCACGGTGGATAGATCACACTTTCGTCACTATTGCTACAGTCCCTTCCGTTCAATCTTCATTTCTTTTAACCCTGTAGCCTTCTTTTCCAAGACCATTGTACAGTGTGAACACCTCAATTTAGACGTGCTTCTCTCGTTTCCATAATATAATTGATTTGATTTTTGAAAAAAAAAACTTTAACTTTGACTCATTTTATAAAAAAAATATATCATCAACTATAATATCAAATTAGTTTTATAAATTCTATACCCTAAAATATATCTTAACTATTATTATTATATTAACTTAATATTATAAATACTAATATATATATATATATATATTAAAACGTAGTTAAAGTCAATTTTTTTAAAAAATCAAACAACTTAGTATAATATTATAAAACGGACGTAATACTGTCAAAAATTTTCTAAGATAAAAAGGACAGTCAAGGCGACATTTAAACCATCGGCCTCGTACTTTCTTACCGTTGAGTACATATATATATACACACACACCAACGACACATAAATACATAATATATTACTCGTACGTATTGACACTGTTCCTTTGCGGCTCGCTGAATGGGCTGTTAATTTTAAATTACAGCGCGTGTCACAAAAGCTCCTTTCGTACTACACAAGGGAACTCCTATATTTGACATGCACGTATATATGTTGCAATGCAAGTTATTTGCAGCTTCGAAGAGAAGGAATTACTAACATATTGCACTGGTTGCCCTAGCGTTTTTGCTACTGGCACACTTTGCAAAAGTACTCCATGGATGTTGATCCATTTACCGCAATGCAAGTAAATTAAATCGATTGGTAATTAGTGTTAACTCACTTTAATTTACTAGACAAATTAAATAATACAAGTACGTACTCTATAATTGTAGCTAGCTAAGCTATACTAGTGCCCTGCTGATGCAGATGGTCAAGTGGACTATCACTCAGCAGGATGCAAGGAGTGTACTATTAATTGGTTAAACTAATGGAGGCCAATAATTCCAGGGCACTATGCAGCAGGCAGCAGCGATTGTGTTTGTGTGTGCGTGTGGATTCATTTATAGCTCGTCGTGAAAGTCGCTGGGCGAGAAGAAAACTAAACAGCACATGAACGTGATTGAGGTTACGATAATTGTATAAAATTTCAAATAAATAAATTTAGTGTTACAAATTTGATAAACCATTTTAATTCTTGACAATGGTTACATAAAATATTTTTAAAAAATACACGGTTTAATAATTTTATCGAGAAACGTGTCTGCTTATAAGAGGTAACCCTGCTGCGCTGTGGTTTACTGAAACTTCTGCCCAAACATTTCAGTGGCCGTGTATACTTGTTCTGCTGTCCAGTCAACGTGAGTATATAGAAAGTAGTACAGTAGGAAACAGTAAGCTGTAGGGATAAATTGGGTAGTTGGGTGGGGTTGAGTGCTAAACTTGGTACTTCAGCTTCTTCCTAGATCAGTTGCAGTTCTGGAGAGGATTCTTATTCTATAAACATAGAACTCGTCGTGGCCTACCATATATCTCTCTCTAGATCACTAATTTATGTCCTTATACATTTTGCCCGTCGTTAGTTGCATCCATATTTGTGTAATTAATACTTTCTCAGTCTGAGAATAGTCTTAGAATGTAACAAAATATGACTTTAAAATTTATCTTAAATGTATCGATCTAAAAAATTACTTTCGAATTCAAAGTATTCATACTACCTCTAAGCTTGTTACTCATTACTCCATACCCAACTACTCTCGGGACAATACTCAACCACACAAGGAGGGTATTATGATCTTTTTACTCATCTCCATAATACATGTGTCCAAATTTAAAATTTGTTACATTTTAGGATGGAGGAACACTACTGGAAAGCTGAATTTCTCTATTAGTCAATTTCCCTGTCGGTTTTTAGATAACCGTTAGACCAAATGAATTTTCCTATCGGTAAACTATAAACCAACAGGAAAATCTCTGTTTTTCTGTTGGTGATTAAAATACCATCAGGAAAATTGTGTCGCCGATAGAAAAATTATGGTTTCCAATAGTGGAAGTATAATATAACTAGCTGATTTTTTTCACTTAATTGTACAAAGTTAGGTGCTCTAGCTAGCTTTTTTCCAAATTAAGGTTGTATTTGCTCTACAACTTTTATCTTTTTACTAAAATACAACTGTATTTCTATACATTTGTCCTATCGATATAATATATATTTAATTAATCTGATCCATTATGATATATGTAGACCCACTGTGATCTACTGAATATTTTTTATTTTCCTTCTTTTAACAGTAATTTCTACGCCTCTAAAGTAAATGTGGTGCCTATATTCACCCTGCCTTAATAATACAATAGATATATTAAACTAGCTACAAAGAAGTGAACAATTAAAAAACTGATAGGAGTTTATTATATTGTGAGGTACGTTGGTGATAGGGGAGAGTTGGGTCGACCAGTCAGGAGTAGTCAAGTTTTGATGGCGGATGATCGAGGCTGCACTATATAAAAAGTATTTCCTCAGCTCCATCTTATAATATAGCAATCTAGTACTGAATAAGATATTTTATAGTACAACGAATCTGGACAGTGCCTTCAGATTCATTGTACTATAAAATGCCGCATCCGATACTAGATTGCTATATCATGGTAGTGAGAGAGTAGATCAGGAAGAAAGGGGAAGGGATGACCATGCACGAATCTCAAAGTAATTTGATCCATTATTTAGAATTTAAGCACCCGTAGGCCGTAACCGTACCTCGTCCAATAATTTCCATGCATATTTACCGGTCGGCTCCTCCGTGAGAAAGTCTCCATGAACAGATAGTCCTCTACAATTTCAGCATTGATGTCGATCCATCCAACAGTGCTGGTGTGCTATCGATTCCAACCATAACATTAATCATCGATCGATCCATGCATTCGTGGATAATGAGTACGGTTAATTTGACCAGTGTAAGTAGGTTAAGTACAAAGAGTTGTGCAACCGCATGAGCACACACTCTGTATTATTTCTAATTTCATATATATAAGTTATTTGAGTATTTTTTTAAGTTGTTTTTTCAAATATGAATCGATGTATAACTTCTACGTACTTTTTATCTTTTATTCTATAATTGTACATGTCAAATAAATGCTACTGTCTTACAAATAAATAACTTATTTTTTAAATCAAAATAAATTAAATTGACAATGTTATTTAAATTGATTCGTTAATTATTGTATACAAACATAAAACAACATGTATAAGAAACCGGTACAGGCTACACAAAGAGCTGGCCTTGCCTTTTGTAAATCGAATTGTGCGTACGAGTGCGTGCCCCTAGCAGTTTACTGTTGTGTAGATTGGTGATTGATTGATCTGCTGCTTATTTGTTTGTTTCAATTATGGCTTAGATAGCTCGATTAAGGGCAATCCTAAGACACCACAAAATAAATAGTTTTCATACTTGTTGTTTCGTATAGATATTATATATAAATTATATCCCTAATATACAATATCTTTAAAATAAATTCTCATCTAATCATATATTTTCTCTGTCCTTTTCTTCATCAATCATCTCTTATTTTTATTGGTTCTCTAAGCTGATTTCATACTAATATCATTTTTTACATAAATACTAATTAATGTTATATAAATTATCCTAATCATTTCATTGGTTCTCTCCTAACTGTATACATTTTTCCTGCGTGCTTTTGTCGGGCATACTAGCTATATGAAAGGGTGATGCATGCATGCGTACGTGTAGGATTTTTGGAGACTTTTATCTCATATTCGAAGTAAGAAAGATAATTACATTTCGACCTCTGCTTCTTGGATGCGTGCACGCACACGCACACATATAGTCTGAGAAGAAATATTGTCAATTAATCGATCCAGCTAGATTAATTTCTAATCCAGCAAGATTAATTGCATTACGGGCGTACAGTAGCAGCTAGTGACACTGAAAGAGAAATGTGTGTGAAACCTCGTGAGTGAATTGGCCGGCCGGCTCGATGGTTTGACACCGGCCGTCGCCATCTATCGAATTAAATCGTACGTACGTCCATCTTGTGATGTGGTCCAACTACCCGATTTTCCTGTTGGTGACGCACAAAAAAGGGCACCACGTGTGAATACGTCTCCAGCCGCTTTGCGTATATATACGGTATACCTTTGACCGTAGACGACAAGACGACCAACCAGAGCTATCACAAGATCCTAGCTACCTATTTCCACAAATGTACGTATATATGTACGGTCTATTTATACGTAGCTCTACCTAGATACTTCCTTTGACGTGTCGTCTAGCTTATAGAAATTAAGCTACGTACGACATGTATACGCTACGTATACCTCGAGAGTGAGCTGGAACATGAATAATATATTGTCTGGAATTAAATTAACCTACTGGGGATATGGAATGTGAGTTATTTTTATAGTCTTTGAAATGTATTGAGCGAAATTAAAGGTACGCTGTCCCATGCGATACGCAGAAATATATCCATCGAAACGATGAGATCGACGCTGGAAATTATATTTCATTACAAATCGATATGCATGCATGCATCGGTAGCCGAATACATTTACTGTAGAGGCTTGATTAATTTCTACTTTTTCAGTATTACAAAAACTTTACTTATAAAATAAAGTTAATAAATTAGTGATAGGAGTAAAATTAAAGCATCTTTTTTAAGTAATAGGTACATAGTACCGACACTACTTAAAAAACCTACTATAAGTAGTAGTCCTTTACTATCGGTTTTGTCTAAGCCGGTAATAAAGAGGTATCACTGTTGGTTCGAAAATACGAAGACGTTAAGATTTTGAATTTGCCTATCATTGCCGGTTCATAAACGCTACAAGTGACGGTTGTTTTTTAACCGACACTGATGTTATAGTACTGTATAAATTGGTGAAGCCTTGATGACCAGAACAATGATATTATTGTGCATCTTCCTTCGTAAGGTCCTCCTCAACCTACTCCTTCTACTCCTACTCCTCCGTGAATATGTTGCTTTGTGAATAACTCAATAAAGAGAAGGCTATTAGTACGAGGGTTTGTTGCTTTGCGAATATATATGTTGCTTTGTGAATATATATGTTGCTTTGTAAATATATATGTTGTTTTATAAATATGTTCCGTTTGTTTATTAGGGTTTACGCAAGTATTATTATATTTTTTTCATCGTTGTCAAATATAATATGAATTAGGGACATGGCAAGCATCCCAAGTAATTAACAGGACACTTCCGCCGGACAACGTGCTTCCAGTAGTAGGTGGATCCCTATGGTTTCGACTTATGTTCCTGACAGTTGCCTCATAAAGATAAATCATTACGCCTACAGCGGGCGTCACCGGGTTTATATATTGTATATTGTATATTTTGTTTATGTGCTAATAAAACTAACAAACTGATACGATATTATCTTACTGCTGTAGTTTCTATCAAAAAACTTTGGTGATATCAATAACATTCACGCTGGTGACACCCTCAAGATATTAACAAGAGATGGGTGCACCAGTAAGGTTGAGGTTGGGAGCTATGGAGGCAGGGTATGCCTGCACAAAGGGTGGCCCATGTTTAGTAAAAGAGCTGGCCTAACAAAAGAGGACTATGTAGTAATAACAATAGGACATGCCCCATTGACTATTATGACCAAATTTTACACTAGCTTTAGTGATAAGAAGACCGCAACGGCCACAAAAATGGAGGACAATGATAGCGGTATCTATAGCAAACTAACATTACTTACTAGACATGCATATTTTGTTTATGCACTTAAATTGATTTTTTATAATGTCAGGGGAGAGTCCTAGCAATGTTGCGAAGAAGAAGGGGAAGCAGATAGCCAGTGAGGTCAACACCGACCAAATAGACTAATTGAATCACATCTGTTATTTTGGCAATCCAATAGATGTAACTCCAGCAAGGAAGGCTCTCCTGTAAGGCATCTCGGCAGGTTTATCCTCTGAGATTCGATTATATGTCTGCACAATAAATAACTCGATCATCAATAAGAAGTCGGTGGTAAGCTATTTACACATGTCGGTGGTTAACTCAATCATCTATGTACTTGGCCTTATCTAACTATTTTTGTTTAAATTTTATTGTTATAATACTTTTCAAGGCAGTACTGTGAGAAGTATATCACACCTCAGCTATACCAACAGATCACCGAGATTCAAGTGGTAGCAGCAGGGTCTGAGACAGTCCCAATTATGGTATATAAATCCACGGATGGATGATGCTACCTAACTACTGGTTTTAGCCAATTTCTTTGAGATAACACGTTAGAAGTTGACATAGTATGCGTCTTCCATTTCAACATCAACAATGATACAATTAAAGCTGTCATGTATGTGGTGTAAACCTAGGGTATGATGTCTTCCTATCCATCTTCCTTTTTACACTAATAAACATGGGGCATACTGTACTAATTCTTTTTTCTTTATGGAGAAGGAGTACAGGGTGACCATAAAAGATGCTGCAAAACTAGACATGTACAGCCTTAAGCAATTCATGGCAGGTAGACAAAGAGAATCTCCGCAGGACATTATTCAAGCTCTTGATATCGCTCTTAGAGAATGCCCTAGTGGAAGTTAGAAGTTAGGGAATGCTCTTATGGAATTTTGTTGTAGCTATGTAATTTCTTCGAGATAACGAGTTAGAAGTTAATATATGTGATATTAATTTAGTTATGAATCTTCTGTGATGAATTATCTGTGTTTTGTGATCAATTATCTGTGATGTGCTTTGAAATGTTGGATATGTTGGCTGCCAATTATTTTTTTTAAAATGATCATAATATTAGTGACGGTGATAATAATCACCCGTCACTAAAGGGCCCTTTAGTGATGAGTGACATTACGACCCGTCACTAAAGAGCCATAACAGGTGAGCCGATAGACTCCTTTTTAGTGGCGGGTGAATATTGCCGTCCGTCACTAATGATGTTACATGGCTGACGTGATAAGAGTGACGGGAGACTTCCCCGTCTCTAATAAAGGTTATTACCCATCACTAATAGAGTTTTCTATAGTAGTGTATGAGCCTTTGATAGCCACTGTCCTCCAGAATGTTACTCTAGAAAGGCAATTGTTGTACTCTCAGAAGCAACATCTATGCCCGAGAGAGAGAGAGAGAGCAGAGATGATTTAACTGTGCGCCGTAGGGTCTTGCCTGCTTCTAAAGCTTATCCTTGTAATAATTTTTTTTCACATTTGAACCTTATGGAAATATATATGCGCACTTATGTAAATTTGTTGTGATTATAATTGTGTAAATTTGTTCCAGTTTAACTTAATATATATTGTATTAATTTGATTTTAGATTTTTGCGTGCATAAGATTCGTGTAAGCTATACATATAAATTCAACATATATATATATATATGATGTAATACTATGTGCTTTAAATATAACATATAAGGAGATATGCTCATTGAATTGAATATATATAGGTTGGTGACACTTTCAGTGGCAATTTCAAAATTGGCACAAATAGTCATAGACTATTAGTTCCGACTAATCAGTAACGGTTCAAAACTCACCACTAATGGCAATTTGAACACACCACTAATGGCGATTTGAACCACCACTAGTGTGAACCGCCACTTCTTGATTTGCAAACTGAGTGTAGATATGGAGATATAAATAAAATATTTTTGATAAAAGTTGTAGAGTTAGAAGTAAGTATTTTTTTTGTGACAAGGGGGTATTATAGGAAAAAGATGAAGCGCCTTAAATGAATTTTTGTTAGTTACTTGGGAATATATCTATGGAGCAATTGGTCTAACCAAATTAAAGTTTGATTAATTAGGGATTCTTTTGGTTAAATACACCAATGTTCCTTTCTTTAATTTGGAGGACTAGGTTCATACCAGTACAAAACATCAAATAGAAGACATATTTATATGTGGCGATTGTTTTAAAAAATAATACAAATAATATTTGACTAACAGTACCGCTATTAGAATACCGATTGCACGAGGTTTAGGTCCCATTTGGATGCAAGAATGTTTCGGTTTCTGGCTAGAATCACATCCAAACGGTGTTTTTATGAAGTGTTTCGAATCAGAAACGTTTCTCTTTTTTACACTAGAAGGGAGAATCAACTAAAAGGGTGTTTCACACCGATTCTAGTTTATTTCAGGAGAATCTAGAGCTGTAGCCAAACGATTTTATAAGTGATTTTGATTTAGATTTCAAAAACATTTTTAAATAAAATCTAGATCCAAAACGTTTATCTGAAAATTTAAATCCCTACCAAACTTACAAACGTACCCTTAGAACCGGCACCGGAATACCAGTGCTCACATGTACAAAATTAATTCTTACAAAGGAGAAGTGGTCTTGGTCTTACGGACCCACCACATGTAAAACGCTACACAGCTACCAATCGGCTAACAGTGAGAGACAGTACCATTATTAAAATTTCTGCCAAGTCATTGTCATCACGTTAATTTGGACAACAAAATAAAGTGCCAGTCTGTGTTGTAGCCAACATGCTACTAGTATATATATACACACACAACCGTAACGCTGTTTACTCTGCAGGCATGCATGCATGTGTGTATATATTATAAGTACACAACAGTGGAGTAAACGTTGTTTGTGACATGTGTATATACTGTGCGCGTACGTGCATGTGTGACAGTGATCTCGGCGTCGGATGGGAGGTAAACAGTTAGGGGACACGTTGCACGTACGTTTCCATACAATCTCACGTTCACTTTGCATATTTTAAAATAAGGCGCGGAGCCCCCTTCAGCCATAGGGTTCTAGTTGTCTCAACCCCTTCTCTTTAACAAAGAAATTTTAAAAAATAAAATTAGGGTTTATTATCTTTGATTAACCATGTGTGCATTGATCTACGTCTAATTTGTATACCTTCTATCACAGAAATCAGCAAAAAAAAAATTGATGCACTCCTTTCGCTAGCTGCACATCTGTTTTAAAACAAGATACACGTACCAACGCATATATATGCTTCAAGTCGATTTTAGGTCTTCGGGTGAAACGTCTATTTAAAGATTGTCTCTAAGTGCTTGAGTAATTAAAAATGGAAGTCTATCACGTGTTGGATCTGGATACTGAGTTGAGTTACATGTACTGATAAAGTTCAACACAAAGTTTAAGATAATTACGAGAAAATAAATAAAAATCCACCTATCCTCCAACCGTTGTGACATGGTTAATTTTCCAATTAGAGTTTAGGATGTTATATGCATGGTATTATATATATAATTATATATGGGTACGTGAGGGAGTTGCATCCACTAGATGCGTTTCACGATACTTGCATTGGGAGGTGTAGACGAGGTTAGGACCATGCACATTGGAAGGTAAGTAGAATGTTTCGTACCTCGCAAAGCACATAAACAATTTCATATATGACGTCGTTCTCTCCCCATCCTTAAGCCCTATGAATCTGCTTGTTTTGGCTGAAGAACCACCGGCAGTGAGATCTGTGAAATCCGGCCAAGACCAAATGTCAAGAAAAAAGTCATGTGTAGGCTAGAAAATAAAATATGAGCAACATAATATACGGAACAGACAGCTAGCTTCGCGTCCGTCTTCGTCTAGCTAATCTAGCTTTAAGGACTTCTCATGCATTATATAGATTGATTACCAATAATTTATTGGCTGCAAGCGGAAGAATCTGAATGTATCTCTTTCAGAAAGGACCTATACGTACGCACATATGTTGACCTAGAAATCATTAGCGGGATTTTTCTTTCACAATCTAGCCCTTGTTACAAACATTAGCTTTTTAAAAATAGATCGAGATTACTTACAAAACTTTTTTTTACCCCAAAATGGCGTCGTCGTATATATATATCAATATATGTTCATAGCAAGGCGTCAGATTACGCTGTGTAGACAGACGACCCATGCATGCATGAAGTCGGCTGGTAATGATATTCCACAAAACATCTTATGTGTGGTTACCCGGCCCCCTGTACACAGTTGCAAATCATATGCTGCATATGCGTCGATCGTGATATACACTACACAATCTACTAGTTACAGGCCCGCGTATTGCAATTTTGCAATGGAGAATAGCGGCAGATATATCGGGTTGGTTAGGCCGGTTTTTTAGTTTAGTCGGTTCATTATTCAGTTTGGTTGCTGATTAGGATAGTTTAGATTTAAAAAAGTTCCTTTGGGATCTTTATACTTGTAACAACTTTGTTTTGCAAAGGGCAAATTTGGGAAAGCTAGTTCGCACTGTATAGGCACAGAGTCGGCAACAGTGGTCTGCAGGGGGAGGCGCGCACGCATCTGATCCGGCTCCGGGAGCAAGCAGGCGGATGCAGTGTCCAGGAAAGCGACGGCGACCAAGACGCGGTCTTGACGACGTGACGCGCGAGCAGACGTCGGCCGGCCACACGCGCCGCTACTGTACAGCCATTGGAATCAAACACGCTAGCTACATACCTCAGCTCGCTCGCTCCGGGCATCGCACGCGCCCTAGCTACCTCGCTCGTCGCGCGTCGTGTCGTCGTCGTCCACGTAAAACATCGCGTCGCGTCGCCGGCGGGCCCCGGCGGCGGGCGGGTTTCGCGCGCGGCACCTTTAATTTAATTCGTGCGCGCCAGCTGTGTGCGCGGGCGCCTCGTCGTACGAGCGATCGATCGGCCGACGGCGACGTCACGGCGCCCCGCGACGGCGACGACGACGCGCGCGCGTAGCACTGGAACTTTCGTACGCTGCATGCACCGGTGACCATACATGCATGCGTGTAATTACCACTAACAATGAATTTAATTATCCAACGGATTAATATGACACTTGCCATATATATATATATATATACACTGCTCATTACAAATATGAGTTGCTGATTATGTGATACTATTACAGATATCTTTTATAATATATTATCTGCAAAATTACTTTTAAACACGAATCTAATAATATCACATACATGCATGACACTAAGTCACTAAACATATATGCTATTAGCCTAATTATTAGTTAAAGATTATAAATATTTACTTTACTAGATAAATCCGTAACTTATATTTTCTAACGAAGGAAATACTAATCAATACTGTCTGCAATTGATTAATTTGTTTCTTCCAGCTCGTTGAATCTTCCAAAGATAGATAGATAGATAGATAGATAGATAGATAGATAGATAGATAGATAGATAGATAGATAGATAGATAGATAG
>KE372831.1:13023-38160 GCA_000418225.1 Zizania latifolia | reverse complement strand
GATAATCCTAAGCTACCCGATCTAATTAAGACGCTCTGCGGTGGGAAGTTCCTCGCCGTCTACCGCCGACCTTCGAACCGACGCCACTACAACCGTGCAATGGCATCATCCTCTTCACCGGCCAAGCCGGAAGGTAACCTGAGTCCTAAACCTAATGCAAACAAACACACGTACATATCAATCGACATCGAGTAATAAATTGACTCGATCAATGTTCACTGAGCCGTCGAGTAGGCAGCATGTCACCACGCATCGATCGATCGATCGATCGATGAAAAAACAAAATATTTTCTTGATCGCCTATTTAATCGTCAACAATAGCTTAATTAGTAGCAATATTGCTAGATACTCCAGCTGTTAAATTAGAGAGTGAGAATTATATCAAAAGATATCATCATGATGCATGCATTTATGTTTTACTATATTACAATCCAATCATGTCGTCAATCGAATTCCCGGCTGATCAGCGATTAGCATATCTCGTGAAAGTGACATCCGGGCTCCGTTTCTTCGCCTTGTTTTGTCCATTTCTTTCGATCTCCCTTTAGTTTTGGTTTTGTCCACGCATATGATCTCATGAATAGGGCTCTCTTGTTTGCTTCTCCTTTTAAAACTACAGATGCTTTCTCCCTATTTCCTCCTTTTGAGTTCACATATTGTCTAACTTACTTTTAATAAACAATTCCATTAATTAATCCTGCGCAATTCAATCAAACATTTTTCATAAAAATACATAAAAAGGACTGTTTTCATAGATCGTACTGTATCACATGCTCAGTTAGTAATTAAACCATAAGCAGTACATGTGGGCATGTGGTGGCTGCATGCAGCTGAGGAAAAAGATATCAATTAATTAATTAAACAGCGAACCTAGCTAGCTATATAGGTTTGAATAATTAATTATTAGTCAGTTAATAAATTTGGTTATTTGTTGGGCTGGCTGGCTGGGTTGAAATTAAGAAAATAACAGCCACGTATATATATGTCTCGTCGAAATCGTATCAGAGCTGGGCCTGTCTCGGTACTGCTTCCAAAAGGCCAAAAGCAAAGCTTCAAATATCGTCATGTATGCATGCATGCACAATGTGCATTAATATTTGGATATATTTGAAGTTTTTTTAAAAAAATTAACTAATAATTAAGGTACGTACAAACATTTATTTTTTTTCTATGAATATGCTATAGTTGAATTCGGATATGAAAAACATATTTATTTGATATTATTTTTATATATAACTATTGATGATATATTGTAAAAAAATCAATGTGTAATATTTGGCTATATTTGAGGTTATTTTTTAATTTTAACTAATAATTAAGCTAAAAACATTTATTTTTTCTATGAATATGCATGTTATAGTTGAATTCGGAAAACACATTTATTTGATATTATTTCTATAACTATTGATGATATATTGTAAAAAATGAATGATCAAAGTTTCATGTTAAAAACCGCACCAAAACATATACATCATCTTATATTATTAGTTGATAATTTTATTTGCTATAATTAACTCAATCGATATGATTGCAATATATATAATCCATACCAGCATCGACCCAAACGAAGAGATCGGTCAATAAATGATTGCAAAAATCTTGCAATATATATACAGATTTCGTATCATGATTCTATGATATGATGACGATGGTGAAGTGGCAGCATATATATATCTGTCGTACGGCCTAACTGGTCAAGCTCATGAATGCATGGAGTCATGAAGAGAGGTATGGGCTCCAACAGGATATATCGAGGTCGATCGGCGGCAGATGCGATCTCGAAATTTCGGCCATGAATGATGTCGGATATGTATACATTTCGTCGTACATCGATCACGTACACCTCGATGACGTACATCGCGTACATCATATCACATCGTACGTACATAACTCTCGATCGGCTTCACCATCAAAGACGATGCACGTAGCTAACCAAATTAATTTGCACAAGAGGAATATACCTAGGCAACTATGTACGGTGACCGTGTCTAGCTCGTCCGCTTAAGTTTCAGTGAGAAAGCAACGAAATTCATAGGAAAAAGTTTTTTTTTGAAGAATTCAGGTTTTATAGCTAGCAAAATAGTTACATACTCGCTCGAGCGACAAAAACAGTGAGTTTGGTTTTTTTCCCCCTAAGTGATCAGACACAACTTTGACTAGTCAGCTTTTTTTTGTAAAAAAGGAATTACACAAGTGTAACATCATGAATTAAAGATTTTGATATAACAAATTTGACTATACCATATTCATTTCTCTGAAACTATATTTTATATGATATTTAGAGTAAAAGTTAACTTATATTAAATGCATCCATTCTAAAACAACACATTCACAACTAGAGAACGCGTCATTAGTACCAGTTAAAAACACCCCTTTAATCATAGTTTTTGAACTGGTATTATTCATTCGGGACTAAAGGGGTGACACATTAGTGCTTGTTATTATGGGTGAAAGTGATTCGGATATTTTTCGACCATATTTGAAAAAATGGATTCGGATTCAGATTTTTTTATTCGGATACGGATTCGGATATGGATTATTATTTTTTGATACAGAAACAGATATGACATCGATGGTATTTTTGGCAATGTATTTATGTTTTAATTATTGTTTTACCTTTTTAATTGCATGTTATTCATTTATCATGAGTAAAATCATATAATTAGCATACAAAATACTGAAAAATTACAGTAAATTTATTCGATGAAAGGGAAAGAAGAAAGAGGGAAGAGGAAAGAAGGAAAGGTAGAAGAAGGAGAAAAAAGAAAGAAAGAAAAGAAAAAATAAAAACAAAGGAAGAAATGTTTTTTTTTAATTTAGAGATTTTCTAAGATTACTCGGTCTGTAGCATCCTACGTGACGACTTTCTCGAAATATTTTTAAATTTTTATCATAGCATCCACATATCATATCATAACATTATGACAAGTCTTATATTTTTCAGACTTCATTTGATTTTTTTAGAATTAAAATACCATTAAGCTCCACGTTGCCAATCGAGTATCACAACTTAGATTTTTCAAAATTTCTTTCCATTTATTATTTCATGCACTTGCAGTTCAAATTTGACCAATTTCAATATAAATCCTAGAAATACACTTAATGAATTAAAAATAGTAAACTGATCCAGAAAAATACCAAATTTTTATATGAGATAAACTATATTGTATTTTGATCATAGAAAAAGATTCAAGTTCAAATAAAGATTTAACCATCGATTTGCTTTTAAACCCAACACATTTCTTCTTTAAATCCTAATTTGTGCTGAGAGAATCTCTGACTTTCTTAACATCATAAGTGACAACTTTCTCAAAATATTTTTAAAATTTTATCACAGTATCTTTTTATCATATCATAACATCATGACAGATCTCGTGTTTTCTATACTTTATTTAATTTTTTTATAATTAAAAACCCATTAAGCTCCACGTTGCCCATCGTATGTCGTGACCTAGATTTTTCAAATTTTTTTTTAATTTAGTGGATAAGAACTAAAAATAGACTCAAAAACATGAATATAATTTTCTACAATTTTTTGTTTATTATTTCAAGCACTTGCAGCTCAAATTTTACCAATTTCAATTTAAATCCTAGAAACACACTTAATAAATTAAAAATAGTAAACTGATCTAGAAAAATACCAAATTTTTACATAAGATAATCTATGTTGCATTTTGATCGTAGAAAAAGTTAAGTTCAAACGAAGATTTAACTGTTGATTTGCATTTAAACCCAACACATTCCTTTTTTAAATCCTAATTCGTCCTTGAAGAATCTCCGACTTTCTTAACATCGTATGGGATAACTTTCTCGAAATATTTTTAATTTTTTATCACAGCATCTATGTATCATATTATAACACAATGACAGGTCTTGTATTTTTCAGACTTAATTTGATTTTTAGAATTAAAAAATCACTAAGCTCCACGTTGCCAATCGAGTGTCGTAACCTAGTTTTTTCCAAATTTCTTTTAATTTAGTGGATAAGAACTAAAATTTAACTAAAAAATATGAATATGATTTTTCTATAAATTTTGGTTCATTATTTCAAGCACTTGCAGTTCAAATTTCACATATTTCAATTTAAATCTTAGAAACATACTTAATGAATTAAAAATAGCAAATGGACATAGAAAAATGCAAACTTTTTACATGGAATAAGATATATTGTATTTTGAGTGTAGAAAAATGTTCAAGCTAAAACCAAGTTGCAAATATCACATAGACTCAAAATATTTTTTCACACAAAATGATGACTCATTTGGGTTTACCGAGTGTTTTTTCAAAAATATTTATTCCTATAGTGAATGTTATATTTTATTTAGGATTTCAGAAAGAAATGGGATCTTTTAAAAGATTTTGGAATTCAAAAAAATTCTAAATTTGGAGAATGTTTATTATCTACTAGACAGTTTTTTCTGATAAATATCCGTAATCGTATTCGTATCCGCTCCGTATTCATATCCGATAATATCCGTTTCCGTATCCGTATCCAGAGTATCCAAATCTGAATCCGAATCCGAAAAAAAATATAAAAAAATAATATGATATTACTAATATCCATCCGTATCCGATCCTTTTTCATCCCTACTTGTTATTCAAGCGCTATTAATACACATAATTAGTACCGATTACACTCTCTAATCAGTACAAATATTTGTTCCTTTAGTATCGGCTAGACATCTCAGTACCAGCTGTACATCTCAGTCGGTACTAAAAAGGCATAACTTTAGTGCTGACTGGACATCTCAGTTGGTACTAAATATACATTTTCTTTAATTTCCATTGAAATTGTTCTTAGTTATCTAGTATAGTTTTTCGTTTCTTTTGTTCGTATGTTATTTTTTTTAGTTTTACATTTTAGTCGCCAAACAAAGTGTAGAAGTTATGGTCTATATATGAAAGATAAGAGCAATATATACAACAGTTTGTTACATATACCTAGAGTTCTAACTTCTAACCCAAAAACCTAAGTCCCTAAATCACTCATCGGCAACATCCTTCTTATCTTCCTCGTGGTCGTCGCCACCGCCATCGTTGTCGCTGTCTTCACCATCGTTGTCACTACCGCCATTGCTATCCTCGCTGCCACTGGCGCCGTCCGATTGCTCTTCTTCTTTTTCTTTGGCTTCTTCGCTTCATCATCTTTATTGGACGACATTTCAGTGGTAATGGCATCGATAATGTTACAAATAGCGATACATGTTCTCACTTCCAAATCAGAGTCTTCCGCCATTTGTCTAGCAGCCTTCAAATTCTCATCATTTTGGACAACACGCTCAATGCAAGAATCGTTGGAGGTTGTGGAAGCCATGAATCAAATCTGCGCACACGCAAAGGAAAATAGGTAAAATTGATGCTCCAAGAAACAAAATAAACATAGAGCTAGCAAGAGAACATACCAGTAAGGAAGAGAACAACGGAGAATAAGGCATAATTGAGCACGACAGAGAACAAGAGAACACCCCTCTTAATATAGTCGTAATGTCAACTAGTACTAAAGGGTCAAGGGCGCTATTACCAAAATGACACGAGCGAAACTTTTAGTACAAAGTCGTACTTTTAGCACCGGGTGACATTATCAACTGATACTAAGGGAGGTCGAAGCGATGGGCACAATTACCAAAACAAAGCACGTGGAACTTTCTGTACAAAGTCATTCCTTTAGTATCGACTAACATTATCAACCGGTACTAAAAGTTAGGTGGACGCATTTACCGATACAACACACGCGAAACTTTCAACACAGTGCCATACCTTTTGTACCGGTTGACATTATTGACACTATCTCTATTTATATTCCTATGAAACAAAACACTTCGTACAAAAGCATCGACGCCATTAATGAACTCAGGCCCCAAGATCATTGTACATCCATGAGCGGTCCACCAGCATATCATTATAATTAATCTCATATAATTAATTTGCATATACATAAACCTGCTAACATTTAAGATTGACAATAATAATTCAACTACATCACATCTTGACCCATCGTTGTTTGCCGCCCATATCCTTCTGGTACTTGTTGTAACCTAGAGAATCTACCTTCAGAACGTTCCATAACTATAATATATTAATTCATTAGTCTAGTATTTTAAATTTTTATTTTAAAAATATGCACAACACTCATACAACAAATTATCAACATATATATTTTATTGCCCACATCTAAAAATATTAATTAGTTAGTTTATGTTAGCGTAATTCAGAATTACGCAATAGGTTCAAGTGTTTAAGAACCTCGAAGGGTTCGAAGTGCTTACTAGGGTTCGAACAGTGTTCTAGGCCTTCGAACGGATAATAACCTTAGAGCAAGAGTTGTATTGATTACTACTCCGTGAGTTCGATCCCCCTTATCCCGCAAAAGGGAGGGTATTTATAGGCACAGTTACTACAGGGTAATACAAAGTTAACCCCTATATCTAACCGACTATTATATCATGAACGGTGAATTTACATAGGGGTTGTTTAGTAACCCTCCGTATGAATGGACCCGAACGCATGTTTTGTCGGAGGGGACAAGAATACCGAGGTTTCGAGGCCACTGTCAGGCGGTCTCAGAGGCTCCGCACCACGCAGGCCGAAGGGGGCTTCGGCATGCTAGAAGGCTTCGACATAAATCTAACCATAGCATCGACCTGCTCCTCCGAAGGGGGCTTCGCAACCGCTATTATTAGAGCCCTGTTAGGGTAAAGTAATTTCCCCCAATAGTAGCCTCTCGCACGTAGCCCTTCTATCGAAGGGGTAAAGCACGCCTTCGACAAATAACACTTCCTTGCAGCTTCCTTTGGAGCCTAGGGCTTCGGAGCCCGGTCCAGGGCTGACCTTACTTTGATCATTAAATCACTGGCAGGAGTTGATGGGACATCCTCAGAACTTCAAACGATGCTGAGTGCGACCAACGGCCTAGAAACGAACCGTCGCCAGGCTGAGGTGCTCAGCCCTATTTTACCTTGGCCCCACCAATCATAGACTACGGAAGACACGTGTGGGGTGGTAAAAAATAGCATCGGGCGGAGCGCCGTGCACTTTTTACCGCTTATATAAGCCCCCTTGCGCCCCAGGGATTATTACGCGCACTAGCATCCTTTAGCCTTTGCTCCCAATCTTGCTCCACTCTGAGCTCTCAGCCCTTCGCTTGCGAAGCCCTCAGCTTCCTTAGCCTCCCTTCGCTTCCTCGTTAGGGTTCAAAGTAGACTCGCGAAGATGCCGAAGAAGGCTTCTATGGCCAAAAGCCTCCCCCTCTGCGGTGGCTCCTCCGTGCAGTTCCAAGCTACGGCGGTGACTGCGAAGGCCGCTACGAAGCACTATGGGCCGCATGACCTTCGGCCTCCAACAGAGAAATTCGAGTAGACCTTGGAGCTGAAGAAGACAAGGTCTACGCCGGACTCCACCAACGATGCATGTGCCGATAAGGTCGTACAATCGGTCGCCCTCTGCACCTCGAAGCACGACATCATCCTTGCCCTAAGAGATGACGAGGTGGTGGTTTTTGAAGCTTTCTTCGAGGCGGGGCTCGGGATCCCAGCAACGGAGCCGCTAGGCGAGGTGCTCCAGATGTACAACCTAGAGCTCCCCCAACTGTCTCCAAACGTCGTGTCACGCCTCGTCATTTTTGAGTGGGCCATGAGGGCGGAGGGGTGCGAGGGCCGAGCGAACGTCTTCGCGGCCCTCCACGATGCGAACTGCCAGCCCAAAAGGTGGACCTGCGAAGATAGAGTCATCAGGGCCTTGGCCTTCGGCAGCGTCAACTTCCAGCTCCGCCAAGAGTTTAATGACTCTTTCCTGACGAGGGCTTCGAACGATCGATGGTACTCGAGGTGGGACCTAAATTGGTTTTACATCTCCGTCGAAGCGAACTTCCTCCTTCGCAGTACCAACGCCCTCATCTCGTACCGTCGCCAAGCTCAAGTGGCGACGGATTGGGCCATCATCAGGTCCTAGGTCTAGCTTCTGCAAAAGGTGGCCCGAAGGATAAGTATGAGGGACCTCACGGAGGAGTTCATTACCCTCTAAATCAGCCCCCTTAGGCATAGGTAGCCGAAGGGCGTATTCACGGACTCCGCATCGGGCGAGCTGAAGGAGATCCCTTCGGAGTTCATTGGTAAGGCTTCGAAGCCTAATTCTTCAAATCTAAGGTCATTCGCTTAGTCATCTTTATTATTTTGCTTCATTGAACTACAGCCAAGCGGGACATACTGACGCTGGAGGAGGCGAACAGGGCGGTGGAGCGCATCGTGGACGCTCTGACCGTGAATGAGCAGAGTCGATGCCTTGCCCTGGTCAAGTCTT
This sequence comes from Zizania latifolia, assembly GCA_000418225.1. Lineage (NCBI taxonomy): Eukaryota > Viridiplantae > Streptophyta > Magnoliopsida > Poales > Poaceae > Zizania > Zizania latifolia. The sequence goes on along the minus strand of KE372831.1, from coordinate 29,865 downwards.
AGGAGAGGTACAATCAGATATGGATCCGACTTGGCGCCGACGAGGTCCCAGCGCTCCCTGAGCTCCTAGACCCCACCCCTCTCTAGGTGATCATGGCCTAGTGCTGGCGGGTTCTGGAGAGCAGTCCGGACCTCCGCCCGTAGTGCTGGCGATCATGGCCTTGGGGGCGAGGTCATTGCCGCCTCGAAGCCTAGCTCTCTAGGTGGGGATCGAAGAGATCCCTTCGTGGGCGAACTAGGAGACGGAGGCTCCACCGGCTCCATTGGAGATAGACTGAGGTGACCTCTTCGTTCCCCCAAACTGTCCGGACCTCTCTCCAGTCACAAGAGAAGTCCTAGGTACTTTGGTAGTTCGGGCCTCTTGGCAGCCTTCGTCGCTAGTCTGCTCTTGACTTAATATTTTTCTTGCAGATGCTACGGCTGGCGTCGAAGGGGACCTCGGCGACCACCAAGACGAGGCCATCGTCGTCATCGATGACATGGAGGGATCAAGCAGCAGCGAAGGGGGTAGCAGGGAGTCCCATTAGGGCTCCTCCGCCGAGGAAGAACGATGACGGTGACGAGGAGGCTGCTGCTCTGGCTCCTTCGAAGCCCCGCTCCGGAGGGGGCAACGAGCTGCGTCCCCTTGCTGCGTCCCTTCATCTCATCGGGGGCACCAGTCAGAGACATGGTGTCCCAGTTCCTTCGTGGTAGCGAGGGCCTAGCAAGCAGCGACTTCGTAGCGGAGATGGGTCACTACCGCCACGCTGACCTCACCGCAGCCGCCGAAGAGGCTCTACTCCAGGTAATGAGATCAAAGACTGGTTCGTCAGACCCTTGTATTTTTTCTTTGTTTTAATCTTCTTGTGCCGTAGGCCTTTGCCTTGCTTCATGGGGCCACCCTTGCCATCGAACACTCGGAGGACCTCGTAGCGAGGGACATCCGGAACCTTCGACGACAAGCTTCGGATGCCACCCAGTGCCATCAATAGGCCAAGGCGACCGTCGAGGGGCTCCGAGCCGAAGCCCAGAAGGAGCACGAGGCTAGGGCGGCAGCGGCTTTAGAGGCTAAAGGGCTTCGGCAGGCCAACAAGTCCCTAGAGGCTAAAGTCGACCGACTTCGCTCCGCCAATCTGGCCTTAGAAGCCGAAAAGGCCGAGGCCACCCAAGAGGCTGACAAGACCATCGCCACACTTAGTGACATTTTGGGGCATTTGGGGATCGAGTACCGGACCCCAGTTTTGACGCTAGGGACCCCGTTCAGCATCGCCTCGGCTTCCTTCAGGCCGCCCTCCGTATAACCGAGAATACCTTGGTGGGCTTCACTCAGACAGTGGGGAGGGTCATCGACCAAGGGGTCCTTCGGCTGCTTCATGAAGCCAAGTGCCAACACCCCATGACAGCGACCTCCATCGGGAAGGTCAACTTCGGTGGCCCCCGATTGATTTCACCTGCTCCAAAGGTTGCCACGGCTTGGCGCCCGCTTCAAGATTCTTGTAATGCTCAAGCGTGGGAGGTGGCCCTCGAGCTTCAGCACGCCGTTCGACGTCGATGCGCGGGGCAGCACTCTCCGCCTGCTGGAGTGAACCCTCCTCCTCCAAAGGTATAGATTTTAGGCATCCCTGTAATACTTAGTGGTAGTACTATAATGTAAATTCGCATCCAGCTTATTTAATGAAATACAGGGGCGTTTTTAACTTGTTCTGGCTCAAGATACAAGTGTTGATGTTGATATCGAGGTACTCGAGGCCTCAGAGGTACTTCGTCAGCAGTGGATAGTGTTCGAAGTAGCTAGATCCGAAAACCGCTCTCGGTTCAAAATACCGCGCGGCCCCACGGGCGAAGTTATACCCGAAGTAGCCCAAGAGTTATTAGCCTCATAAAGGTTGAGCCCCTTCGCAGCTCATCTTCTTCTCCCGACTTAGGCGATTTTGATGAGGCCATTTCTGAAGCCGGAGGGGTCCAGCCTTTGAACGTGCTAGAAACGGGCAATGATAAAGCGCTAGACTTTTTGGTCTTCGATTCGGAGCCACCTGTGACTCGGTCCTGGGCTGACCTCCAGGAAGAGTGAAGGGCCTTACGAGCTGCGAAGTGAGGTCACTCCCGTGGCGGTGAAGGCTCCTCGAGCCGAGGGGGCCCTCGTCCTGGAAAGAGCAATAAGAAACGAGGGTCCACCTTCTCAACGACGCGTGCTCGCTAGTTGTTGGGTTTTGATAGTGCTTTTTCGTAATGTTTGTAATCGAAGTGTCTTGATGCACTTTGCATTTGTACTTATGACTTCATGTTAATGAAATTCATTCTTGTCTAGACTTCGTATTTGTATTTCGTATTTGTAATTTATACTTCGTGCGGATTCATTGCTGTCTAGACTTCGTATTTGTAATTCATACTTCGTTTGAATTTGTCGTAAAGACCTATGCCAAAGCACATTCCGATCGGATGCATAGGTGCTAGCCTCCCTTGCGCGTAGCGTTTGTGAGGCTCGGTGGGAAGCCGGTGCGCATAATATTAGTTACGTCAGTGCGCTTTATGTATGCGAAGGGTTGTGCTCGGCCAGTAGGCTTCGAATGCTAGGTCGCTTCGGACCTATGTATATGCTTCGAGTATTGACTCAGAATCTATTTATTTGTTTTTACCGCTCTGGGCACGGAGGCGATTTGCAGCAGTAATGGTGGAGTGGATCGCACCGAAATTTTTAGGGTCCAGAACGGAGCCCAAAGTCAGTACCGTTAGCCATACTCGGGGAGCGACCCTCGACCATTGAGCTTCGGGCTTCACGGCTGTACTTCATTCATGGGCAAACATGCACTTCATGTATTAGCGTTATTTATTTAGATGGGAAGCAATGCTTCGAAATTCTGCATGAGTTAAAGTAATGCTTTGGTTTTATAGCAGTCAAAACCATGCTTCGGGATTTTATCGGACAAAACCATGCTTCGGTTTTGTAGCGGGCAAAACCATGCTTCGGTTTTGTAGCGGTCAAAACCATGCTTCGGTTTTGTAGTAGACAAAACCATGCTTCGGTTTTATAGCAGGCAAAACCTTGCTTCGGTTTTGATGAAGTAGTTCTTTGGTTTTTTATAATAGACGAAGCAGTGTTTCGGTTTTTTTAAGGGGCGAAGCGATGCTTCGGTTTTTTTTTTGTAAATGATGAAGCGATGCTTCGGTTTTGTAGGAAGCAAAGCAATGCTTCGAGCCAAGGGGCGCTTGGGACCCAGAGAGACGTATCGAGGCAGGCTCGAGATATAGTAGTCTCGATTTATTTTACTTTCTCCCGAAGGCGCTGGGAAGCTATAAAGGTGGAGCGGATCACACCAAAAATTTGTTTTTAAAGTTCAAAGTCTAGGCCTCGAGTTTTTTTGTGGTCACCTTCAACTCTTTTGGACGCTTCGAGCTGCAGCTCGAGGTCTTGGTTTTTACCGCTATGGGCCCGGATCACACTAAAATTTTAGAGTCTTTTGACGGAACCCAAAGTCAGTGCCCTCAACCATACTTGGGGAGCGACTCCCGAGCAGCGGGCTTCGGGCTTCACACTAGAGTGGAGTGCACTCTTACGCATGTTAGACTTTATTTGTTGAAGGGAGTGCCCTTGGCCGAAGGGGGACTTCCTAGGTTGAAGGAAGGCCTGCGGAGGGCCCCGCAGCCCCTGGGAAGCCCTAGGCCGAAGTGGGGCTTCCTAGGTTGAAGGGAGGCCTACGGAGGGCCTCGCAGCCCCTAGGAAGCCCTAGGCCGAATGGGGGCTTCCTAGGTTCAGAGGTATGCTTCGAAGTTGATTGTGCAGATTGTGGTAGAAAGGCTAATTTAGAACTAGGCTCCCCACGAACAGCGCCAACTGTTGGCGTAATTCATAACTACGCAACAGGTTCAAGTGTTTAAGAACCTCAAAGGGTTCGAAATGCTTACTAGGGTTCGAATAGTGCTTTATGCCTCCAAACGGATAATAACCTTAGAGCAAGAGTTGTATTAATTACTACTCTGTGAATTCGACCACCCTTACCCCGCAAAAGGGAGGGTATTTATAGGCATAGTTATTACATGGTAATACGAAGTTATCCCCTATACCTAACCGACTATTACAGCGTGAACAGTGAATTTACATAGGGATAGTTTAGTAACCCTTCGTGTGAACAGACCCGAATGAATGTCTTGTCCGAGGGGACAAGAATACCGCGGTTTCGAGGCCATTGTCAAGCGGTCTCGGAGGCTCCGCATCACGTAGGCCGAAGGGGGCTTCAGCATGCTAGAAGGCTTCGATATAACTTTAAACGTAGCGTCGACCTGCTCCTCCGAAGAAGGCTTCACAACCGCTGTTATTGGAGCCATGTTAGGGTAAAGTAATTTGCCCCAACATTTTAGTATTTACATTATAGAGTTCAAAAATATACACAACTCTCGTACTACAGATTATCAATGTACATATTTTTGATTTTATTGTCCTCATGCATCCATAAATATTAATTAATTAGTTTAGTATTTACGTTATAGAGTTCAAGAATATACGCAATCAATTTATTACAAATAAGAGCAATCTGAGCAATATGCGTAATATTACAATCAAATTATCACAAAGTATAGAGCTATAATGGTTATCCATGAAGAACAAATTAACACAAACAATCGAATAAGAGTACTTAAGTATATTTAGTGTATCTATAATTCATGAAGAGCAATTAATATGTACAAACACTAAATCAACAATCCATGAGGAGCAATGCTTAGAACATGTAACGACCCATCCTGGATTTTGGAAATATCATCGAAAGGGACGAGCCGCTACTTTATCGAAGACGAACAAATTTAATATAAAGTTGTTCCCTTCGACAGTAGTTTCATCGCAAACCTGCTTATTACAACACTTAGAGTCTTACAAAGCAGTATTTAGATGCATACCTCGTAGCGGCAGGAATTACATCATTCAAGGACACAAAACATGCATAAACTACTGTCTAAATTCTCCACTTGGGGACTAGGCCCGAGACCCTACTCTTTAGATCTTCAACACCAACATCTTCTCCATCATCCTCGTAGTTCTCCTCATCTTCTGGCAGATTCACATACTCTATCTAGGGTGGTGGTGGTAAAAACAAGGGTGAGTACTTGAGAATACTCAGCAAGTCTTGGAATTTGAATATAGATGCAGGGTATAAAGAGCGGCAAAGGCTTTCAAAGGAATATAGTTTAAAAATTTTTAAGTGCTTAATCTCATGGGTAGAGATCCCAACCTCTATCCACTCCCATAATAATAGTATAAGTCAATAACTATCCAATTCTCTCATCTTCACCAAACCAGGGCTGCTTTGCAACAAATCCCACATTTATCTTGTCATCAAATTCATCAAACCAAACCATCAATTCTCATCATCACCATCTTGACCATTCATCACTTATCATCATTCACTGGTACTAACTTGCCCATCCGTCGGGAAAGCGTTCCCCTTAATCGTTCTCTCGATCCAATCCATATTTTATCGCTCAACTAGTTTAATTCCTCACATCACTCCCTATGAAGCCTTTCGACTTCCCGCTCCACTTAGGAACGTTGCCGGCCACTAAGGCTAGCCGTATACCCACCGGTATACTTTGGTAACGCCCCAACCCTCCCACTTATTTTAAAAACAGCAGAAACACTACGCTAGGGAAATCATCAAGACACTTGCCAATAACCGTGGGCACGACTGTTTGAATAGTTTATACTTCAGCTGAAGACGTACACTTTACCCTTGCCACACGAACTTACTCCACTACCCATGACGTAGGGGAGATTCGGGACAAGGTCTTTCCGAAGTAAATCTAGGATACTCCACTGCCACCTAGACAGATTCACTGTCAAGGATCGGGAAGCCTCGCTTCCTTCGTCTCCCCTAGACATCCCGCGGGTGCTCCACCTCTAACTCCTCAACCCATCCATTGGCCATAAGCTCAATCTCGTGCCCGTTAGGGACTTTACATGTGAAACCTCGAGCTACCCCGATGATTTCAGATCCATCGGCAGTCTTTATATCCTATACCCACTAAGTACTAGCCCAGGGGTACTTGTCACATACCCGTAAGGTTGCACGAATTGGTGCTCATGCTATTTCCCAAGGAATCGGTCCTTAGCATTTATTTTCATGATACTCAATCAAGTTTCACACAACACATTTCTACAAAAGCACATCATCACCCAATCTACATCTACACGTTATGTTTCATATATAAGTGTGTGTATATGTGTAGTGTACCCATTGTACAAGGATTGGGCTATAAAGCAATAAAAGAATTTAAGTAATTACAAGGGATATAAATGTAAATCCTAAAGCGACAAGGTAAAACATGGTATTCAATAACAAGGTGGCTAATTTGCAAGTTTTAGATTTTAGTTGTCTTATTTGCGCAAGCAATAGACTATTAGTGTACGAGAGTGCTCATCCTAAGCATGCATATATACATTTTTAAAACATCTCAATCAATACATGGGTTCAAGAATGATCAAAGGAAGACTTGTCTTGTGTTGGGTCGAAGTCGGGATCGTCGGCTAGGCGGGCTTGAGCGGCGTCGGCGTCGGAAGCTATATTGATATTCACGCAATTAGAAGAAACACATAAGAAAAATGATAATTTAAGTTTTTAATTAGTGCCAAAATAAACTTGGGCTTTTTAGAAAAATTTTGGTTCTGGAATGAGGTCATTCGGAGTTAAAATGAATTTACTAGAATTTTCTGAGTTTTTATTTATTTTCTGAAAACAGAAAAGTCACTATTCCTAATGGGCCGAAACAGAACTATTCTGGAAAATAAAAAATATACTGTGCTTCTGGGCCAGCCGGTCGGCCCAGTTGGCCGGACCGGACGAGCGGCCCGCGGAAATTTAAAATCCTGAATTTAGGAATTCGACAGAAACATAATTAAATCAAAAACTTAAATTTTAAAGTTGAACTCTGGATTTGATTTTAGTGCCAAAATAAACTTTTCTCTAGAACAAATAGTAAACACTAATTGTCAATCCAAAAATACTATTCATCCTCCGAAAAATTCAATCTCTAAATCTGAAATTGATCGTTCTTCCATTCAAACATTCTTGTTGACACCTCTACTCAAATCCACAATACATCTTCCGTATCAAAAAAACACCGAACGCGAGTTAGGGCTCCCTAATCTAATTACATTCAATATACACTATTCCAAATACGAAATTTCCCCTTTCAAATTAGGAAAACTGAAGATAAGGTAATCTAATTCAAATTCTTATATTACTTCAAACCGAAAACACTATTCCTCATCTAAAAATTTCCCCTCCAATTTTATCCTCCCTTTTCAACATTTATACCCTGTTTACAGCATGAATTGAGTTCTAAACCACTCTAGTTTGAAATTCTAATCCCAGTCAAAAATAGAAAGTGGAATCAGCCACAAAACTAAAATTTTCCGGAAGTGGCACCTAGCTCCTTACTGCTATTCCGAAAGGAATTTTGCCCTCTTCCTTCCAAAACCATCTCATGCACCAGAGCTAGCTCAGTACTCCCTTTGAATTCCTTCCTAAAACAGCCCCCTTTCTCCTTGCCACTACCAAAAGCAGTCTCCACCTCTCACTTCTGCAGTTGCACCATGCGCCAGGATCCTTGCCGCATGGACCAAAGCTGAATACTTTTGTTCTTCTCCTGTTTGTGCGCCTGGTTCACAGATCTTTTCTTTGGCTTCTTTTCTGTTAAGCTAATGAGCCACCGTGCACTATGTCTAGTGAAGCAAGCGCCTAGCTTTGCCCATCATAATCCAGCGCCAACCTCTCGCCGTGAACCACTGTTGGCAGCGCATGGCGTCACCAACAACCGCCCCTGTCCGCGCGTCGCGACGAGTCGAGGAAGCGTAGCAGCCAAGCGCCTACGCCGCATGTGCCGTCCGTCCCAGGGCCGCCGAGCCGTGGCCGTGCGCCCTCACATGAGCAGCACCGCAGCCGCGTATCGGGCCTGCACTGCGCGCGCGTGCACGCCGTACTGGGCTGCGCTGCTCGCGCCGGACAGCCGCGTGCACCTGGAGCCACGCCGTGGCCATGCACTCGCCCGCGCCAGTGCGCGCGCGACCCACCGGTCGACCCTCCGCGCCGGTGCGCCAACCCAGCGGCGTCGCGCCGGACCGTTGCGCCGCACGCCGAAACCCCGCCGTCCGCGCCGGCTCTCCCGCACTAGTGCACCTCGCGCCGCGCCTGCTCCTCCGCGTCGCGCCACCTGCACCGGTGCGCCTGCACGGGACCACGTGCCCCGCCGTCGGCCGCTTTTCGCCGGATTAGCCACGCCGAAAGGCAGGGCCGCCAGCGCCGCATCGTGCTAGGACTTCACGCCGGAAGTGTGACCCTGTCGGTCGCCACTCCCCGCCAAACGACCGGCCAGTCAAGCGCCTGAGCCATTCCCCTTTTCCGACGTCATCGTGTCGCCATACCACGCCAAACCTTGTCGCCGGAGCTCCTGTTTCCCGAACCTTCCGCCGCTCCTTTAAATACCGTGACCCCCCCACTCGTCCCTCACCCGACTCCCACTCCCTAAACCCTAGCACCGCCAGGAGCTCGAAACCACTTCCGCCGCCGCCGATTGTCGCCGGAGCTCGCGACGTCGCCATCACCCTCCGTTCCGTCGAGCCCGAAAGGTATAACCCCAGACCGATTCCTTGTAGCAGTAGCATCTTTGAGTACTGTTATACATGTTCCATGCCTCTGCCCGTTGCACTGTACACCGGAATGCGCCGGCGGCGAGAGCCGATCAAACATGGTTCGTGTCTCCCGTCGCCAGGCCAAACCGAAGCACTTTTCATAGATCTGAGTCCTCAGACCAGTTCCTGGGGACTCCAATCTGGTGAAATGTATCCCCGTTCGTCGCCGGAGTTGCTCCGTTGCCTTCTAGGATGGCCAACCCGAGTAGAAACCCCCCCGCCCTCTACATTCTGGAAGATACTTAGCTCTAGCACCAGATCCGAACCGTTAGATGTGTTCTCCATACACTGTTGTAGATACTGTTTAAGTTTCATGGCAAACGGAGTTCTGGAGAAGGAGAACGGACGTCGAGAAACCTCGGCCGACCGTATCGTCTTCTTCCTCCAGCCGCCGGCCATCTCTCTGTTTTGTGCCATTGACCGGTGGGGCCTGCACATCTGCTGGGCTGGATATTTCTGTGCCATGTCCAGTCACTGTGCGCCGGGTCCCACCCGTCCATCGTGCGCCAACGCGTGGCGTCCGGGGGCCGACGCGCCCGCGCGCAACCGCTCACGCCTGCACGCGGCCCCTGCGCCGCTGCTCAGTGACGCACTGCTACTGCCACACCGGGCCCGCGCGATAGCGCAACTAGCCACTCCGAACAGCGCGCTGTCCAGTGCGTCCCGCGCAAACCGCTGCTCTGAGCCGCTGCCGCATGGAGCCCACGCGCCAGCCTCGCTGCGCGATCGCGCCGCTGGTTCCCGCGCACACGCCTAGCGCCGCCAGTGCGATGCCAACGCGTGTTGGCCAAGGCGCCCGCTACTGCGCGCTATCGCACGTGCCCGCGCACGCACGGCCGAGCGGACCGAATCAGCCGGCCCGTTAAAACAGTGCAGTTTTATATTTTCTGGAAAATGATTTAATCCGGCCCACTATGCACAGTAACTATATTATGTTTTCTGAAAATTAAATAAACTTTAGAAAATTCTAGAAAATCCATTCTAGCTCCAAATGACTTCATTCCGGAACCAAAATTTTTCTAAAAATCCCAAGTTTATTTTGGCACTATTTAAATAAATTTTAGAGTTTTTCTTGATTATTTTATTTCTTGCATGTAAGTTTAACGAAAAGCCGCCGACACCGAAGAAGCTCAAGACTACTCCGTTGAAGACCCGGATTTTATTTTCGAAGCAAGGCAAGTCTTCCGTTGATCATTCTTGAACCCATGCAATGCTTGTGATGTTTTAAAAACTTATATATACATGATTAGGTTACGCACTCACGTACACTAATAGTCTATTGCTTGAGCAATTATGACAACTAAAACCTAAACTTGCAATTTAGCCTCCTTATTGTTGAATACCATGTAATACCTTGTCGATTTAGGATTTACTTTTACACCCATTGTTTTACTTTATTCTTTTAATTGCTTTTAGCACATTCCTTGAAATATGGGTGTACTACACATACACACACTCATACTCAAACATGACGACTAGATGTAGACTAGATGTGTGGAAATAAAATTGTTTGTGTTGCAAAATTGTTAAGTGTGGTTGCACTCAATGTATAAGAACCGATTCCTTGGGGAATACATGAGCACACCATCGTACAACCTTATGGGTATGTCAGAGGTGTCCCTGGACTAGTACTTAGTGGGCTTAGAATAGCTCGACTGTCGATGGATATGGAATCGTCGGGATGACTCATGGTTTTACTTGCAAAGTCTTTAATGGGCATAAGATTTGTGGCTGAGGCCAATGGTTGTGCTTGAGGAGTTAGTGGTTTGGAGCACCCGTGGGATTCCAGAGGACAAGAAGGAAGCGTGGCTTCCCGATCTTTGGTTGAGGACCTGTCTAGGTGGCAGTGGGGTATCCTAAGTTTGCTTTGAAAAGGCCTTGTCCTGAACCTCCTTGCCTAGCTAGCAAGGAGTAAGTTTATTTTGCAAGGGTAAGGTGTGCGCCTTCAGCTAAAGTATAACCTATTCAAACAGCCGTGCCCACGGATATAGGCAAGTGTCTTGATGATTTCCCTAGCGTAGTGTTTCTACTTATTTTCAACTACATGGGTGGGATGGGGCGTTACTAGAGTATACCCTTGGGTATACGGCTAGCCTCTGTGGTTGGCAACGTTCCTGTGTGGAGCGGAAAGTCGAAAGACTTCATAAGGAGATATGTGAGGAGTCTAAACTAGATGAGTGATAAAATTTGGCTAGATTTGAGATTATGTTAATAATAGGAACACTTTCCCGGTGGATGGGCAAGTTAGTACCGAGCAACGGCTTAAGAGATGAGATGTGATGAGATGAGAAGAGGTTTTGTGATGAGATAGATTGATGAAAAAGATGTGGGGTTTTGTTACAAAGCAAATCCGGTATGGTGAAAATGTGGGGAAATGGTTTAGTTATTGAATTATACTACTATTGTGGGAGCGGTTAGAGGTTGGGACCTCTATCCGCGGGTATAAGCACTTATAAGTTTTAAACTGCATTTTCTTTGAGAATCATTGCTGCTCTTTGTATCCGTCATCTATATTTTATTCACAAGACTTGCTGAGTACTCTTGAGTACTCACTCTTGTTTTTACAACCTCCACCCCCAGAGTTTGTGAATCTTCCCGAAGACGAGGAGAACCTTGAAGACGAAGGTGAAGATGTTGCCGATGAAGAAATAGAAGATTAGGATTTTGGGTCTAGTCTCCAAGTAGAGTTTAGACAGTAGTGCATGTCTGAGTGTTGTAATGCTTCCGCTGGGTTTTTGTAATGATTGTTGTTACAAGATATGTCTCTTTAGTAGCTTTTGTAATAGTTAATTGTTGTAATAATCTTTCTGTAATGTACTACTGCCGAATAGAACGAGATCATCTGCGATATTTTGTTCATCTTCGATAAAGTACCGGCTCGTCCCTTTCGATGGTATATCTGAAATCCGGGACGGGTCGTGACAGAATGTGGGCTGATTTCTGAATATCTTCTTAAATATGTGCTGAGCAGAAGTTTTGTCCTGGGATTTTTGTCCTGGAAACAATTTGAGTATCAGGTGTTGCAGGGATATGCATATGCTTCAACTTTATGCCTAGATTAAAACACATGTAATTAAAGTTTTGCAAAGTAGAAGAAGAAAAGAGTAGGCATGGCTGAAATGCTTTGTACGACTAGGTTTCCTATACTCTTACTGACTGCTGAGGCGATGAAAACTATATATATTTGCTGTGGGGGCCGGGTTCAGAACGGATTGATTACTACATTTAATTCTGTAGTCTGGAAACCGCTCGATCAAATGCTGATTGCTGAGAAAAGGAATTGTCATGGCGACAGTATTTCAATACGGATGTAAGGTAATATCAGGGTTTTCAGTAATGGTTCAGGCCACAAAAACTGTTGTAACTAGTGTCTACTTAGCACTGTTTTGCTCTTTCAGGTCATCTTCCACTTGTACGTATAACGAAGAGAGTAAAAAAGTAGCAACGAAACCGGGCATATAATATATACGTACGTAGAAATTAAGAACGACATATTTATTTATTATGTATGCATGCAGCTCAAGATCGATGGATCGATCTTGGTTTATTTTAAGATAGGTCATGGATGATGGCGTACGTAATTAGCTTTAGCTAGCTAGGGTTGGATGACGGAGGGGGACCAGGTGACGTGCACCTCGATCTGGCCGTACTTGCCGTTGATCTTGGCGGTGTCGGTGCCGGGGAAGCGTGGATTGAAGGAGACGAAGCCTAGCGCGATCTGGCCGTCTGGGGAGGGGTCCCTGTCTCTGTCCCACAGGTCGGCGTCCACCTTGAACCGCCGCGACGACCTTCCTCTTGAGAGGTACGTAGGTGTTGCCGTGTTGGCCGACACACCAACATCTTCGTTGTCCCCCCTCTTGAACAGCTCGTACTGGAGCGACTTGTTCCACGCAAATGACTTTATCAATTGAAACTTAATTTCACATATGTTGTCGTCTACGAGTAGTAGACCTGTTCGAGTCATCCGCTGTGTATATATACGTCGTCCCTCTGTTGTCTAATTTATTAGCTTAATTTGACAGAGGTGATTATTTGTCAACACTTGAACAACAAGTAACTAGTTCGATCAGATGACTTTATTCAGAAGCTAGCCCCGTGTGATCATACGCAGACAGCTACTTCTGGCAATGCAAGATTTCGTCAAGATCTTGAACAGTACTAGTTGGATCGGAATAATTGAACAGTACTAGTTGATTTCGGCAGTTCTCCTGCTGCTTCTTAAAAAAAAGGCGTTGCTACCGTGTTGATCGATTCTGGCAGATTTCGTACGTCCCAGAAATTAATGCACAAGGCTAGCTCAATCAGAACATATACTTAATATAATTAATCCATGTATATATATGTCGATGCCTGTGAGTTCATGCACAAGTGTACAACTAGTACTGTTCAATTATTCCGATCCAAACCAAAGCTTTAGGAAGTTAATAATTAGGATCAGAAAAGACAGCTGGTAATTAGGTTTATTTATAGATCAATGGAGGCCCTGAACCTGGTGAGCAGCGTGGCCACCGTCGTCAAGATCGTGCAGGACATCACGAAGGCGGTGAAGACGGTGAGCCGGAACCGGAAGAGCTGCCAGGAGCTCGCCGAGCGGGTGAATGACGTCGGCAAACTCCTGAAGGAGCTGGACACGGACGGCTCGTTGCAGTCGCCGGCGGCGGCGGCGGCCACGAGGAGGCTGGTGAGAAGGCTGGAGGAGGCCCTCGGCCGCGCGCTGAAGCTCGTCCGGTCCTGCCAGAAGGGCAGTGTCGTCCGTCGTCCCTACAGCCTCCTCGTCGGCGACCGGATCGAAGGCGTGAACGCCGAGATCGACCGCTGCCTGCTCGACCTCGGCATGGCCAACCTCGTCCTAGTCTCTCGCCTTGATCACAAGCTAAATGCCGCCGCCGCCGGTGGTGATCCAGCCACCACCGATCATGTCACAGAGGATAACTACGAGGACGACAAGATGGCCGTTTCTAGAGACGTTGGTGACGATAATAAGTCCGAACAAAACGGCAACTACGAAATGGCCGCGGCCGCCGTCGAGGTCACATGCGTGCACCAGCACCAGCGCATGCCGCCGGCATCCTCTCATGGCTACCACTACTGTACCTGCATCCATGGCCCCGCCGGTCGTTATTACCAGCTAACGCCGGCGTCCTCTCATGGCTACCACCACTACTGTACCTACATCCATGGCCTCGCCAGTTGTTGTTACCACTCGCGCGCGCCGTACTACTCGTACCCGGACAATTGGTTCAGCGACGACAACCCCAACTCCTGCTCCATCTTGTGACTGTGTTGACCTCGCACTAGGAAATTCTTTAATTTATTCATTTGTCAAAACTATATATTATTATATACTTAGGCATACTGAATTATTGTAATATGTCTGAAGTTGAACCAGGAATATATTTAAGCAATATTGGCGTGAAATTAAAGGTGTATATATCTATATATCTTGAACAAGTCCATCAATGCACGCCACTAGAAGTACGTCGTCGCTACGAAAAACATTTTTTTCTCACAGAACGTATATAAAAATGATGCATTTCTGTTGGCAGTCCTTTTTATAAGCTCGCACATAAGGTTACTCTTAAAACATGGATGGTTCTTTTATTTTATTGAAGATGGTGGGTGTCCAATGTCGTGATAAATTTTCTTTACATACTTTGTAAAGTCAACCAAAACAACAAGGTGGCGAGATGCATCTGTACTTATATATTAGATATGATGACCATGCATGCATGCACAAAGGCACCTGTCTTGTGCAAGTTCACTTGTTCACCGTACGTCATCGGCAAGATTCAAAAAAGAATAAGAAAATGGTCACAGTCATTAGCATTTAATTAGCAAATGAAACCAAAACTTCTTTCGAGTGTCGAAATACGTTTATTAGTTTTATTAAGTTTGACCAATTTTCTAGAAAAAATATATCAAAACTAAAATATCAATTTAGTTTAATTAAATCTATCATAAAATATATGTATTTATTTGATATCATATATGTTAATATACTTTTCTTTAAACATGGCACAGCCTGATCGAATCCAGTTCACAGATTGCACACTATGTGTATCATTACAAACATGGGTTCTTCTCTGAACATTTACGCATTACGTACGGTTCAACGTGAAATATCCGGACATGTTATATCTGCCTAATTTATGCAACATTAGGTTTAAGTGGACGACATTGTTGATTAATCATTCAACATTTATTTGTTACGGTTCATGTTTTAGCCCATACATGTTGGCTGGTGCTACGAGGGCATTAACTGTAGATAATTTACTGCAGGCATGTAGTGGAGGCAGAAATGAATACAGTTCACTGTTTTAAAACCACTTCTGACAATCTGGCCAAGAACAGGTTTCAACCTCTAATCAAAATTACAAAAGGTCAACCAGGTCTTGTGGCCATGGACCATTGTATTAGACAAACATTTCTGGTATACCAGTTTATCATTACGATTTGTCACTTGATGATGTAACTCAAGTGTAAATCAACAAGACTTAAACAGATTGTTTTGTTAAGTTTAGCTTAACATCGAGTATTAATGATAGAGTAGCACAAGTTAAAAGATAGGAGCAAACCTCCACTACGGGCCAAAAACAAAGAGATTGCTGAGTGTAATCCGTCGGGCACTCGGCAAAGACTGCTGTTTGCCGAGTGTCAGACGAAAACACTCAGCAAACAGTTTACACTTGACGAACCACATCTTTGCCGAGTGCCCCCGGTAAAGACACTCGGCAAATATGACAACACTCGGCGAAAAAAAACAAAAAAATCGTGGTGGCCAGGGTTCTTGATGGCACGTCAATGGCCTGCCAGAGAAGGACACCTTTGCCGAGTGCCACTAACGGACACTCGGCGCCATTTAGGGCACTCGGCAAATAGCTTTTTCGGATGCGCCAGGCGTTCTGCCATGTGTCCCAGGGGCATTGTTTGCCGAGTGCCTCAGAGTGGCACTCCACAAAAACAGGAACCCATGATTTTATGTGAAATCACGTTTTGAGCCCATGTCACATTTTAAAATTGATTTGAACTTGAAATTTTTTTAACTCAGAATGCAACATATATTAATCCATGGAAAAAGTTCATATTTTTCTGAGTCAGATTACTATTTTTAATTCATTAAGTGTGTTTCTAGGATTTAAATCGAAATAGGTCAAATTTGAACTGCAAGTGCATGAAATAATGAACCAAAATTTGTAGAAAAATTATATTTATGTTCATGAGTCCATTTTGAATCCTTTAGCACTAAATCTAAATAAATTTTGAAAAATCTAGGTTGTTGCACTCGACTGGCAACGTGTAGCTTAATGGTTTTTTAATTATATAAAATTTAATTAAAGTCTAAAAAACATGATACTTGACATGGTGTTATGATATGATACGTATATACTGTGATAAAAATTTGAAAATATTTCAAGAAAGTTTTCACGTATGATGTTCAGAAACCGGAGATTCTAGGAGGTTTTAGAGTTTAGAGAAGAAATGGGTTAGGTTTGAAAGCAAATTGATGGTAAAATCCTTGTTTGAACTTAAAACATTTTCTACAATGAAAACTCAGCGTATCTTATACCATGCCAAAATTTGGCAATTTTTAAAGTCAGTTCGTAATTTTTAGTTAATTAAATGTGTTTCTAGGATTTAAATTGAAAGAGGTCAATTTTGAACTGCAAGTGCATGAAATAATGAACCAAATTGTTCGGAAAAATCATATTCATGTTTTAGAGTCCATTTTTATCCATTATCCACTAAATCGAAAGAAATTTTGAGATATCTAGGTGATGACACCCGATCGGTAACATGCTCCTTACTTGTTTTTTAATTTTCAAAAAATCAAATAAAGTCTAAAAAAACGAGACTTGTCGTGATGTCATGATATGATACCTAGAGGCTGTGGTAAAAATTTTAAAATATTTAGAGAAAGTTACAAAGAAAACTCTAAAAACACATTTAGAAATTGTAAAAATTTAAAAAATGTTTGTCGAGTGCCATTTAGGACAGGTACTCGGCAAACAATGTTGAAAAATTTAAAAAAAATAAAAGAAAGGTTTGTTGAGTGCCATATCGGTGGTACTCGGCAAACCAGAGGTCTTTACCGAGTGCCACCGGATCTGGCACTCGGCAAACTGCCGGATCTGGTAAAAGTCACAGGCGCCAGATCCAGATCTACTCACCCCTTCCACCCCCGCCGCC
>KE372830.1:298867-350486 GCA_000418225.1 Zizania latifolia | reverse complement strand
TCGTCGAACTCGTCATCGAACTCGCTGCCGTCGTCCCCGAAGTCATCCTCGGGGAGGTTGAACTTGACGGACTTGGGGTCCTTGATGGGTACACCCGCCGCGAACGGCATCTTCCCGTCCATGAACTGCGGCAGCTTCAGCCCCTTCATCTGCATCTGCTGCTGCAGCTGCTGAAGCTGCTGCGGCGTAGGCTGCGGCATCACCATCTTTGCTTCTTTGCTGCCACCTCCACCATTGCCGCCGCCGCCGCCGCCCTTCTGGCCCTTCCCGCCAGCGTCCTTGGGATGGCCCTTGCCACCGGCATCCTTAGGCTGGCCCTTGCCACCTCCATCAATGTGAAGCTTTTGAAACTGGTTGGTCACCGCCGCCACCCCGGCCTTGGCACCCCACAGCTCGGCCGGCTTACCGGCCTTGCTCAGCTTCTTGATAATGGTGGCCGGATCCACCAGGCCGGACACCGTCACCTTCCCCTGCTCAGCGTCTATCCTGGTCTGGTACACACCTGCGAATCAATTCAAGGATGCGTTTCACTCAGAAACAGGAGTAAAAACGGCCAAAAAAACAAGAAAATGTAAACACGCATATACAATTGGCTTTTAAAAAATCGTTCTTTTTCTACCTTCAATTTTGTGGAGGATCTTCTTGACCTTCTTCTGGCATCCATCACAGTGGATGTTCACCTTGAGCACACAGGTCTGCGAATTTGGGAGGAACAGAGAACACAGGTTTACCAAAACAGCAAAAAATACAAACAGGTTTCGAAGAACAAATCGCAGCCGGAGACATGGAAGGAAACACAGGTGAAACAGAAAGGCGAGCTGCCTGCCTGCCTGAGATGAAAAATGGCAGCAAAAGCAAGGAGAAGCACAGAATGTCTGCAGCCTGCACGGCTGCTCGAGTTGAGAAGAAGCGAAAACTGACCTGAATCTTGAGGACTTCCTCCTTACTCATCCCTGACCACCTCAACTGCGGCTCCCCCACCCAACACAAGCACGAGAGGCCTCGCAGATCTGGCACATACAGGCCTCAAATCAGGAGCAGAACAGCAAAAAGAAGGTGGCAGCAACCATGAAACAGAGAATAACTCAGAGAAAGGGAGAAGGTATGAGCAAAAGAGAGAAGAACAATGCCTTAAAGAAGACAATTTTAATGGCCCTCCAATACAATATCTCCTTCACACACTCACACCAAGAGCAAGCGGAGAGAGAGAAAGAAACATAGGCTTATGAGAGTTTGCGAGGTTGCAGAAAACCAAGAGAGGATATGCACCTGTTAAGCCTGTGGTCCAGAGCAAAACGAAAGAGGGAGAGGAGAGTGAGGAGGAAGAAGAAGAGAGACCAGGCTCTCAACACAACACAACTCTACAACCCTGCAAAGCTAATGAACACAGGCACCATCTCGTTACCCTTTTATTCGCTTTCGCCTTCGGCCGGCGACGCAGCCTGGAAGCTTTCCTGCTTGCTCTCCACGGATTGAGAAGCCTGGGCTCTTGCAAAGGGGTCGCGAGAGGGAATTAAATAGGCCTTTGTCACCTGTCAGAGCTCAAAAGTACAGAGAGACGTTGAACATGTGAAGTACTCAGATGTTTATACTGCTCGCTTACCAATGTCGGTTTTTTTCTTTTTTGTAAAAGTGACCATGGAAGTCTTTGTTCTCTTGCCAGGTTCATATTAACCCTCAGGTCTCGGTGAAGTTTTAGGCTGTATTTTCAACCCTTGGGGTCTTGAATTCACTTGTTCATTTGTTCATCAGGTAACATTGGTTAGGTATATCACAAACATTTGTCTAGCAAATTGGATGAAAAAAGCATCAATGTCTTGAAATCTATTTCATGCATGTATGAAGATTTTACGTGAAAATCCCCCGCCAATATTCTGATTACCGACACGCAGACGGTTGTCGTATTCCCGCCAATATTCTGACTATCAACACACGAGTGGTTGTCGTATCCCGCCAATATTCCGACTATCGACACACGAGTGGTTGTCGTATCCCCGCCAATATTCCGATTATCGACGCACGCGTGGTTGTCGTATCCCCACCAATATTCTGAGTATCGACGCACGAGTGGTTGTCGTATCTAGTTATAACCTATCATATGCATTACGTTATATTTTGTATCGCGTGAGCAATAGGCGTCCGTATAACTGGTAGCGGCAAATAAGGTGGCTTTAAATGATTCAAATAGAGACGTTGCCGTTATGATTCTGCGCTAACGTCATTGCAATACTCGTAAAGATAACCAATCAGTTTAGCCTTATTGGTCGCCACATCATTTATCGGTATAGACGTTACATAGGAATATTCTACTAACATTTCCCCTTTTCTGGTATACACGATAATAATTAGTTAAAAGAGAGTGATGCATGTATGAGAGGCATAATATCCACAAACTAGGTTAAAACGGTATATCTTCAGACAATTTGGTGACGAAAAAACTAGACAGATAAAAATTAGAATCGAATCACATATTTGTTAAACTAAGTATGTTAATATCCCATAAGTGGCTAACATGAAAATGGAGTCAAAAATAATGTACTACCATATTAACCCACGTTGTTATAAAAGCGTCCTCAACTAAAATCCTCAACCAAATTTGCGCTACCAATAACAAGATAATACATACTCTATCTCTTCTAAAACTATTTTACCTCTACCTTTCCAATTTTATCTTAAAAACTTGTTTCTACCTAATTAACTACTCTTAATTTGTAAATCAAGAAAATTTTATTAACTTAGTAAATCTTACTATCACTTCTTGATAACAATACTTTCTCATAACATTTTTTGACTTTTGTGATTAACCTATCACTTTTGTGACATGCCGTCAACCCTTATGTCACTGTGGCTATAATGACGAGCGGCAGCCACATCACCATTATATCATATATGTATCTGTATCTGTATCTATATCTCGTATCTATCTCATATCTCATATCTCTATCTATCTCTATCTATCTAGGCTTTGGCTGCGTGGGCCGCGGGAGTACGCACTGCCGTGGCGACGTAGGCGGTGGCGCGGCCGGCTGCAAGGCGAGCGAGACGCGCGGCCGCGGCCGCGATCACGCCATCCTCGCGTGGCGCACGCAGCGCCAGCGCGTGATGTGCCAGATGGGGGGAGTGACGAGTGCGTAGCTCGGCGGCTTGTGGATGGCGCCTTCGCCTGCAGGCTGCTGCAGCCGCGTCCGTTTTCGCTTTTGCTCACCCGCTCCCTTGAATTTCTTGGTCCCCAGCCTCCGCGTCCGTTGCTGCCTTTTACGGTTTTACTCCCTTTTTACGAAAACCAGCACAAGTTTTGGTTTTTTAGGCCGGCTTTCTCGGGAAATTTTTTTTGTGGGAAGCATCTCAGTGACTCAGTGTGCTCATCTGTTAAACTTTTCTAAAAGATGTATGTTACATGTATTTTGAGTTAATCAGGACAAATTTGATCGTCTAATTAACTCAAGTAACGTGTTATGCACATGTAAGAAATGTCCTCACAGTGAGAACCCTTAGGGCCCTCACTACCAAAATTTTCTCCTCGTAGGTTAGGAAAATATTCATGAATCGGTTATTCACTATGGCCAAACCGATTACCATATCAGTTGTTACGCATGTGTGGGTTTAATGAGTAGAGGGTGTCGTCATAGGACATCAATTGTTTGCCATTGATCGAAGTATTTTTTTTCGAATCTAATGTTGATGATAGCATTCCTATATGTTAGGTGATCTTATTACTGTTGATGATAGCATTTCTAACTTAAAATTATGAATCTATCCTAGTTAGTACGGTTACAATGTGAATAGCATGGTTATCGTCCTAGCTACTGTCGTTATCGATCTAACTTAATTTACCAAACCGATTTCTATAACTAAGTGATCGATGAGATAGTCAAAAACCGTGTTAGTTTTGTGACGGTTCACGGCTCCATGCACAGTGAAGTTGTGTGATTCGACGGCGAGGCATCCATGGATCGCCGCTCGTGGTTGGACGTTGCTAACGGACACGCGCGACGGCAGCAGGGGATGGGCGACAGTTTGCGTGTCGCCGTCGCAGCTGCTGCTCCGGCTGCACGACATGCACCGGGTGGTGCACCTCACTGTTCGCTCACACAAGCAAACAGCATCAACAAGCAAAAAAAAATTTCACAAAAGAGCGCATCAACCATTCGATATTTCGATCCATCGACGTGCTCAAGCTGGGAACAGACGAACAGTTCACAGTTCAGTTCAGACTTCAGACTTCAGAGAGAAGGAAGGCAAAAGTAACAAAGATTATCTTTAATTTGGTCATATCACGATACAGATGCAGTGATCAGCTAGAGATATGCATGCATCACCATCGTCATTGCGAGCAAACCGATGTTATTGCTGCTGATATATCTTTGACGAAGAGGCAGCGGTCATATATGCATGCCCTGCCAGCCTGCTATAGCTAATAGCTATACTGATGTCAAAAGCAGTGGACGGTTTGTACTACATAGCCAACTTTCAACTTCAGTCTCCAGTTGCTTACAAAATGTGTTGTCATCCATGGGATGCAGCATGCAGTGCATGGACTCTTCCTAGAGCCCAAAACTACAGTTGCATTGTGCTTGGGACAGGCTTGACACTTTTCTAAATTTTTAGACGGTATATTTTTTAAAAAAATGTATATAAAAACTATCAAAAATATTTTAGAATACTTATCATTTATCATCATTTTACTATTAATTATATTCGATTGAATGAGCTTTATTTACATTTAATTATCTCCTGTTTTGAACATGTCACTGCTTTCTCTGCATACGTCTAGTGGCTGTAGCAGTAAGCGTCAGCTAGCAGATGCATGGATGCAACTGAATTTCTGTGTGTGCGCATCTCTCTTGTCTCGTTGCACTCCTGTGGCTTGTTGCAGACATGCATATATGGTAAATGTGTCAATTACTGTCATCCGTGCTGGTATGAGCAAATCGAATGCATAGCTTGCTCGATGCATTTGAGAATTTCAAGTCTACACACCTTGTGGCATGTAACTTGGAGGTATATTACATGATGCTTAGAAGTTAGAACTAGTGACGGAGCTAAAAATATATCACTCTACTATTTTGAAATAACCATTAAAAAAATTTAAAAGATTTTTATACATTTTTATAATGATTTTTATAACAGTAATCAACTGCACCGCTTCTGTCTCCGGTTCTGATTAGAACCAAAGATTGCATCTTTTCATGCTCTTATTTGTCTTAAAAATACTGGGGTGACGCTAACTTGTCTAACTACCTTGATTGCTACTACAAGAGGACAAGGCAGTAGTCGACATGCACGTACTTGAATTTGTACACATGTAGTAACTGCGTGGTTGCTGGCTCGCATTCAGGCGTACTCTGCACTACTGCATCCGTGTGACTCCACTATTTATTCTCTCCACATGAAACCAGGCAGCTTTATGATCATCTAGTCACTGTTGACACTTGCAATAAATTGGTTCGGCGTATTAAATTTGCAATAAATTGGTTCAGCTTCATGGAGTTTTTTTTAACATAATCTATCTATATTCAAAATTACATTTGTAGTGAACTTTCAAAAAAATAGTACAAAAATATATCTCTGTCTAATAGAGTCATCTCTCCGTACCAGCATTGACCGTGGGTTTAACGACAAGAGCACTCTATCACTTTATTGCTGAACCTTTAGTCAGGTATTAGTTCAGCGATAGAGCGGTAGAGACGTATTTGTCACCAAACCAACGATCGATAGAAATTAATGGTCAGATTTTATCCCTATCAACCATTGGCGATATGACCATTGTTATCAAACCAATGATCAACAACGATCTAGTTTTGTATTTTTTTAAAAGACCATAAAATATAAATTTTGGAAAAATAGATTATTTAAAAAATCTTAGCTAATCTCCATGCAAGTCAAGAGCCAAACAGGGGAGAGCAAGCAGGCAGGCCCAGTTTGTGACGTGCCCTTGTGAGTGAAGATTTGGAAGATGTAGAGGTAACATCCAGTGAGTTGGGGTGAAAACCATGGCTGCTGGGGTCAGTGACATGGTTCTTAATTCTGATGGATCATGCACACATGACAAACTTATAGGTCACTGTAGTTTCGGAAAACTACATGTGCGACATACGTTCTGAATTCTGTGACTGAACAGAACTGCATAATAATCTTTAATCTACAAAAGAACCGGACTGAATATGATCAATCGATCGATCATGCATGGAAAGCAAGATGTGGAGGCCGGCGTTGCACTTCGTAGTTCGTAGAATCCCACTGAAAACGGCCGGAGTCAGTCACAAGGCAATAGTCCACATCCAGGCTCGTCGATAGGAAGCTACGGGCTACGGTTCTGGCGTACTTGAGGGTTTCGAGGCAAAGTGGTTACCTTTGTCCCATGTACGTTGGCAATGGCTATACTTGTACACAATGGAGACCGACGTGTTCCTTGCTAGGAGACGACAACGTTCATGTCGGCACGTCAGGCTCGTGAGCCCATGCTGATTATGAAGGTTGGAATCATCAAAAATTAATCATATGCTGTCACTATTAAAATTGACGTATAGAACTATTTATATCAATAAATATAGATTTTGAATGACAAAAATACAAAGGTACTTCTTAAGAATAACAAATTCTCAAATCTCTCGTCATTGCCTACTCCCTCTCATAAAAAAGGACCATTGTTACAGTGTATTATACAGGAACTATAATATTATACAACCAATAGAATCAATGTTAGCTATCGATTTCAAAAGATAAATTAGTATTTTAATTGATCATATTTTTTATAATCACCATTAGTAAATTTACTCTTTTGTTGGCCATTTGCCATCTCCGCATTGCTCATTTTTGATAATTTTATTATTTCTATATTATATTACCACTAATCAGTACAATAGTAAAAATTATTTTAAACCTTAAATGAAAGGATATGAATGATTGGATTCCATTCTACTGCTAGTAAAATACATTGTGAAATTACTTATAAAACTTTACTTATAATGCCCCAACTTCATTTCTATTAAGCATCTTTTTATCTGCCATTGGTTTGTAAATTAAAAGATTTATTCCTTCAACCTACTTTACATATCACTTTGTTTTTTATTATTATTAAAAATATTTTTATCTTTTACCATTACTATTGATTTATTAATTTTATTAAAAAATAAAATATTAGTGGGACGAGTGCGAATGGCGTGGAGATCGTTCTTCTCCCAAGCTAGGTAGCCACCGTTTTGTTGGCTACTTTTGTGAGTTCGTCTGTCCGTCTGGTGTAAACAAGCTGAAATGTAAGTTGTCTAGATTCAGCATGGGGAGCAGACTTGACATCCAGGACATCGATCAATCGACCGATCGATCAGCATCAAAAGTACTCCTGGTCGAGATATAATTACCTACTATTCGACATGATTAATCGTACTATTACCCTAGCTTATCCTCTTTCATCTATTCAAGAAACAAATGGTTTTTTACCTTTTATGAAAGACGATGACAAATTCTTGTATTAAAAAGACTCTAAGGGTAAGTTTGGATAGATTCTAAGAACCGGTTGGTGACTACCTAAAAATCTAGAAGAAGCCGATATTTTTCAGCTCTTAGATTCTAGTTCAATTTTAGATTTTACAGCCACTGCTTATTATAATCTGAGTCTAGAATCTAGACCGTTTAGAAGAGCTTTAAATTCTAGGAATAACTGCAGCTGTCAGAAGCTACCCTAAACAGACCCTAAACTTGGTTCGCCATTGGATTGAACAAACCGGCCGAGAGCTAGCATAATAAATACACAAATACATTGCCAACACATATAGATTACATGCAACTCTTGCATATATATATATATATATATAAACGCACTGTTTATTATTCAGCGCTAGACGTACTGTTTATTATTCAGCGCGAGAGGACCATAAAATTTTTACGGCCCATCATATATATGTTATTTTAAAGGTTATGTATCAGAATTAAAAAATCAACTCAAACGATTTTACCGCATCTCATTTATTCTTCTTTAAAAAATAGTTGTTTGTTTATGAAAGATGCATCATGGTAGAAATAAAAAATCTAAAAGTTATAAAACAACTTATACGAGGAAGTGTATACTGTCAGCTAGTTGGTAGACTTGTTGATTAATGAATGACTTTCAGTATCAATCAACAGCATTCGGGAGTCAGGACGGTAGTGGTAGTATCTTCTAAGCATCGCTAAAGCTTATTAAATCAAAGACGATGGCGTTCTTGCAGAGCCCAGCACGTGATTCTACTCGACAAGATGATAATGGAGGAGACCGATTTGAACGGACGACACACCAGCCATCAGTTTTGCGCAGTAACTAAGCAGCTCATCTCGAGCACAATGCCTCTGTGATTGGCACCACTCCTTATACCGTTTGATTTGACGAGGTTTACTGGTCTTCTGATCGGTCTCTTCTCGAGCAGTACTCGTTTGATTTATGGCAATGCACATGAATGATCTGATCGATCTGATGCGCAATAATGGAAGCGGATGATTGAACTCGACCGGCTTGGACGCGCAGGAGGAGCTGGACCAGCCGGTTTGGACGCGCGTTGCTGTTCTCGATCACCTTAACCAAACCGGTGATTACGGCTAACTATCAGTCGCCCAAAGAACCATTACATCTAACTATCGCCCGTCCAAAAACCACGACTGGATATCGAATGGATCATTACATTGATCCTGTTTTGAATCGATTGATATAAGGAGCGGTCGTTTTCTTTAGAGTCTGCTTGTTAAAACTTCGAGAGCCTATTTTGGATTGAGATTGCGTGAATCGGTAGGTGCAGAATCTAGAAATTAACTAGAATCTACAAGCTGAAAAACATTAACTTCTCTAGATTTTCATCAATTAGATATTTAGGTATCATTTGGTATGATTCAGATTCACCTAGAAACAAAAATATTTTAGTTTCACCTTAGAAACATCTCTGTAGACTGAATCAGAAACACTTATAAAATTGTTTGGCTATCAATGATTTTAACTCTAAATTCTCCTAAAATAAATGATGTGAAACACATATTGAGTGATTCTCTCTCATAGTGTTAAAACGAGAAACATTTCAAAGTGATTAAGAGAGAAATGTTTCTTGCTTTTCATTGTTTGGTACAGATTCTTCTGATTTTTCTAAGAATCAGAAACGTTTCTCCTATCTAAATGGGTCCTTAATCCAATCTAGCTATTCAGATCAGCCGACTAGATACTTAGACCAACTAACTAGTAAAAGTGTGTAGCTGAAACAAACAAGTCCTAAATCTAAAATAGATCTATTTAGAATTAGAGAAATATAACTCCACTTTTTTTTATCTATTTTCTAGAGCAGTTCTGTCTACTCCACTCTTAAAAAAAATCTAGTAACAGTTGATTTGATTTTAGCTCAATCAGATAAGTTATATGTAAGCTGTCACTATGCCAAAGGAGATCTTAATTTGGGCCATAGTTGCAAACTGAGCGAGTGGTCTTGTCGTCGTAATGGGCCTCCGGGACCACGCGTACGTAGATACTGTACGTACGTATACGCGCGCAGCACATCAAGTTATGTTTTGTGACATGGAGTGTATACATACGTACGTACATGTGGGCCTCACATATGATCTGTACGTACAGTGGAGAACCTGAATGCATTGCAATACGAGCAAAATGATAACAGTGTGCCGCTGTTTCTGTGGGCATCACCTGGTTGATGAGTGAGACGTTGAGATGATCACGTTTGATACCGCATGAAATTAAGGGCATGTTTAGAGGCCTACTCATATAATCCGAATCTTCTCCAAATTGTGAGTCTCATTGGATATATAATATGTAAATAAACTACCAGAATCGGGAGTTGAGATGGTCTATGGTTTTAGGATTTGATGATGCTGTTTGGTTAAATAGGTTAAATAGACGAGGTGATTTAATTTTTTTTTTGGTTAGTATGATTTAACTTAGATGGGACAAACTAAAATTTTGTGGAATCCGCTTGTTATATATATATATGTCAAAATATAATTATTTGAGATATTTTATATATATTTAATTACAATGAAATTAATATAACGGTGTAACCTAATTATAATAGGATAAACAGTTTAAGAAAAATCATTTAAATATTCTTAACAAAAAATTAGACTTATCCTAACCGATCAGAATAGGCTACGTCCATCAAAACAAAAAATTGAATGACTCAATCAAGCCAATTTAGCTTGATCTCACCGTACGTACATCATCTTTGAAAAAAAAATTCCCCAGGTGGTCTCTCATCACACACTCGCCCTAAAAAAAGGGGATCAAGTCTCATACACTCTCGTTCTCATTCATGAACCAAACACATTTTAAGGCTAAGCCATATTCTTAAACTCCCGTACCAGTTCCAAAATAATTCTCAAATTTAAATTTAGCTACGAATTACATGTAAGTAATTGGTACCACAAACAGCGTCCGTGAAATTTGGGGACAGAGAACACACGCAGGTGAACTGAAGAACGCCTAAATGATCAAATCGTGTACATTAGTACAGGAGAGGCTGTACAAGATGTCCATCTCATCCAGACAACGAGCGACAGTACCAGCGTACTACTGCTCGTAATGGAGGGTGGTGTAAAACAGTAGCACTGTACATGCTTAGAGCGGCCGATCAGTACGTGTCCATGAATGATGTGCCTGCCTCCAAACTTCACATGATAACTACGTACTATCACGAGTTTAAGGAAATCATTCTCCAACCACTTACGGGTGGTGGCCGAATATACGGTTTGTTGATCATTGGATTGATTTTTACTAGCTAGTGGTTACATGGTTATGGGTTCTACCATCCCTACTCATTAGTCATACTCACTCTTGTTGGTGATCAAGAAAGTGCTCAATGTGTAAATATATGCATATATGCATGTATATATATAAGTACATGCGTGTTCACGTATCCTTTGCGAGAGAGAGCCTATACTATACTGGGGCAAGAAAATCAAGACTAATTCTAATATTTTGGTGTCCTAGGATAAAACTAAAATTAAAGATCTATTAAACACAAAGAAATATGTTAGTCTCGAGGTATGTAGGCACAACCGAATACATCGATGACTATTTAATAAGCAAATACTAGATTAAAGAAATATGTCTACGAAAGAGCGAAAAAGAGAACGAACACACCCAACTTATAAACAGTTACGTAATAACATATAGTTAAAAAAAACTTAGAAAACTTATCATACTTTACAGTGACGTTTACAAAAGGCTTGTGCGGTTTGAGAGCCTGCCCCTGCGAAAAATAAAAACACACCCCACCCTGACCTGAAACTTTCAGGCCTCTTTTAGAATAAAGAATAAAGGAATTTCAAATAACTTTTATGCAACCTAATTCATATAAAAATCCTATAAAATTTATATATTCTAAAAGCCCTCAACTGGGTTGAATAAAATTGCCTGTACAGCGCAGCCGATCTATGTCCCTGACAAAAGGTCTGTACACACTAGCAACGGTGCGAGATCGATCACGAACACCGACGTCTGTTTCTGCCAGTCAACAGCATACACATGCATGGAGTGGCACGCGCACGTACGCACAGACGTCGTGCGACCGCGGCAACGTCCCGTGACCTACCGGCGTGACGAGCTTCAGTTCAAGATCAACCGTGACCGCAACCATCCGTACCGTGCACCCCAAAAATTCGTACGTGGCAGCAGTACCAGAAAATTTAGGCCCTAAACGATCCTGGTCACGATAGTTTAAAAACGAAACATCTCGAATAATTCGTATCACGGGACATAGTAGACACAAACACTGAGGCTGCTGCCAATTACTACAGCTAGGATCCTTGTACGACACTACTGAAACCGAACGTCGCGTGCTCATGCGGCGGGAGGGAATAGCAACTGGGCGTCTGGGCGCCCACGGCAACGTGACCGTGTGGCAGCGTGTAGGCGTACGAGACGCACGCATCGGCAAGGGCAGAGACAGGAATAGGACTGGGCCATTGAGGCTCGAGCCAAAACCAGTTTCTTATCGTTTTCATCAGAATCAAAATGCTATAAAAATCTGTTCTTTTCATCAAATTGCTAAGAATTTCTTTAAAAAAATTAAATAATTACTTAAGTACCGTAAACTCATGTGCATCAGTAATAGTAGTGTTAGACTTAGGGTCTGTTTTGAATAACTTTAAATCAAAATTGATATATAATGGTAAAGCTGGTGAAAGGCAGCTCATACTTGTTATATACTCCTTCTGTCTTAAAAAATGCTTTACTTTTAGTCAAATTTGTTCTAAAAAGACTTTAATTGTATCTCCTTATTTATTCCCGGTTCATAAATCGAGATATTTAATTATTTAATATTTTTACCTACCACTTACCTATTACTTCACACGTTATTTTCTTATTTGTAATGAATAATTTGTTCTTTTAATTTAACCACAATTTATTTATTTTATCGTAGAAGTAAAGTCTTTTAAGAAAAATATTTTATGGAGCATATCATGCTTACTATTTATTCCCTCAATTTTTACAATGTAAGTCTGTTTGATTTTTTTCGAAGTTAAACTTCTTTAATTTTGATCAATTTTATAAAAAAATACATTAACAATTAAAAACATCAAATTAGTTTTATTAAATCAATCATTAAATATGTTTTAATAGTGTATTTATTAGATATTGTCAATATTAATATATTTTTACTTAAACTTGGTTCAAGTTAAAAAAATTTGACTTTAAAAAAATCAATGCAGTAGAAATTAAGAATTTTAATTCGACTTTAGCTCCACCCAAAAAATATCTGCTAGCGTGAGCACGGCCGCCTGGATCCGGGCACAAGCGCTGCGAATCAGGTGGCACCGCAACGGGCCGGGCCAACCAACGGTCGTCGTGTGCGGCATGCAGCCTCGACCGGAAAAGTCCGAGACCCAGAGCAACGGAGGAACTGAAGCCTGAGATAGGGGCAGGGGACAGGGCGCCGGCTTGGGCGCCGACGAGGTCATGGGAACTCCAGGCTCCGTCCCAATCCTTTCGCTGCCGACCTGTGCCAACATGGGAGCATCGCCCTGTCCTCCTGTGATCCCGTGCCCACGCACCTCTGTTGGTCCTCAAGCAACCGCATTATGCCCATGAATTTTTTAGAGTAAGCTAGCTATGAACTTGGGCTGTTTGACTTTATTTAGAGCATATACCAAAATGGAGGATAACTCACTAGTATATGGACGTCAGTCCAAGCACTGATTTAGAGTGGTCGGACCTTAGACACGAGCCTAGGCACTGACTGAGAGCTTATTTAGAATACATGGTTTAATAAACTCTAAGCTTATTTAGAATACATGGTTTAAGAAACAAGTAGAGGAGAGAACTTGTAACGAGAGAGGAGAGACAAAAAAGAGAAGTATTCAAAGGAAAAAAAGCTTATGTTTTAGTTTCAGTGAGGTAGAGGAAAACAATCTGCCGAAATTTGTTAAGTTTTAATCCTATGTCTCAAATAATTTTTTTTAAAGAATTTGAATACTTTACAGTTTCCACCAAAATTTTTCGATCAAAGAAGCCCTTAGGGTAATCAGATCTTAAACTCGTCCTTCTTCATCCTTAGGAACATAACCAATGTAATACTAAAAGGAGCACCTGTGTCCGCTCTCTTTTCTAAGGCTTAGTTTGAGAAAATTCTAGCACATTTCACATGAATAATTTGGAATTTTAAATTAAATATTGATCTTTGGACGGACAGATGATACAATAGTATACGACTACGACTGTATAAAGCCATACAGACAAATGGATACTCCTGCATAAAGCCATACTGACAAGTCTGTTTGGATGAAAGGTTTAAGATCTTAATTATAGAAAACTGGCGAATTTTCACACAGCTTGAGAAGACATTTACCTCGCACACACCACCATGGTGTTCTATTTTTGTCTTTTTCCCGGAATGGACGGAAAGTTTTCAATTTTGATCCCTAATTCCTCGAAAAATTGGGGAATCCTATTCCGCACAATTCTGCTATGGAACCGGATCCCCGAGGGCCGACGTAGTGTGGGCCTAAAAGCCCTCTAAAACTTGAAGTAGCGGAGAGCGAGGGCTGAAATTGGGCCGAAAAGCCCATATAGTTTCAGGCCCACTAATATGGGCTGCACCTGCATGAACACCACAACACCGATCCGGGCCGACCTACATGGGCTGCACGTTCACCACACCAGCTAAATATAGGCTTCACTTTCGGTACAAGGCCTTGCTAATGGATTAATGGGCCTCGCTTTCATTTCCGGCCCTTGTTATAAATTTAATTATAATATTTTAAAATAATTTTTGTCTACTATTATAAAGAAATCGTACTATTTATAAACAAATATAAAAATGTATCGTTTATGAGTTTAAAACATGTATCGTGTCGCAAGATTACGTGATAATCCGTTCAATAGGTGGAACCAATCGGGGCTGTCTGATCAGTTCGGCGCTGCTTATCCATATTACGCTTTTCATACGCAAGAGTGCAAATCTTTAAAAGCTTTTTATATAAAAATTATAGAAAATATTATTTTGACGTTGCCTGTTGACTTTTCAGTATTAAAATGTATTGATTTAAATTCTCAGAGTTTTTGTTCAAAGAGTCGTGTCATTTGTTCGTTCCTGGACACTGGTTCGGTTCAACGACGTTGCCATCCGTAACACGCAACGCCGCCGGCCTTATCGCGCCAGCGCTATTACGCATTTACGCCCACGACGCAAGCAAACCAAACAGATAAGATAAGAATTTTAAAAAAACAGCCGAACCGCTCCGAAAAGCGCAGGAGATATCCATGAATGCGTTCGTGTAGAAAGAGTTGGATTGGAACAGTTCATTAAAACTTGTCACCGGGCATAATCATAGATTTGGGCAAACTCTTTTTTATTTATCTGAAATTCTATGTCTTAATTAACATATATCTTCATATCTATAATTTTTAAAACTGGTAAAATTTATAAAAAAACTTAAGTTATGAATGAATTAAAAATATTTAGTTAACTATAATTTTTTAAAATTGGTTAAATTTATCGTAAAAAAAATCTCGAATCAAGCTAGGAATGAATTAAAAACATTTAGTTAAGTAATTTAATTTTTTATTTTAAACTAAAAATTAAAAATTGATCACTTTATTTTATTATTCAAACAGCATATTTAAAAGATAGAGCTATATTAAATGGCTGTTATATTTACGTATGCAAAACTCTAAGACGTTATATTTATATGCAAAACTCTAAGAGAGAAATTTAAATTAAAAAGGATATAAGACTAATATTTAAGAAATAGAGATGAGACAACTATTCGATCCTAACCTCCGGATTTAAACATCAGTTTAAACGGTCGCGAGAGCGAGGAGTCCCCTACGCGTCGGCTTCTTCCCCGCGACAAATTTCTTCGCTTCGCTTCGCCACCTCTCTCTCTCCTCTCCACGCAACTCTAACGACGGAGACAGACAAGCAGAAGGGAGACTAGTGCGACCAAGGTCATGGGGCGGGAGGAGGAGCAGTCCCCAATGGATGCGGCCCAGCGCCGGCTCCGTGCCGTTTCCGCCCACCTCCTGCCGCCGGCGTCCACAGGCGGCGGCGTTGACCTCGCCGCCAACCCCACCGCCGGCGAGTACGCCCACGGTACGTCTGCCATTGACTTGCTGGTTTATCACGTTAGCCCTGTGCGTGGCGCGGCGGTTTTGGATCTTGGGTTCGGTTCGATTCCGTGGGGGGCCTACGGGGCTCACATCGAGCACTTTTATGGCCGAGAAGAACCAATCCCAAATTCCCAACTGGTGGGAATGCGTCACAACTCAGTTTTTCGTCAGATCTTAGTGTCCCATAGAGGTTTCGCTCTCTGAATTTGAGCGGGGACTGCGCATCTATTCCATTGCTTAGCTTGATAGCCTTTTCACGGTTCGCAAATGGATTCAAGTAATCTCTTCTGCGTTGAAATAAGGGGATACTGTTTTGCTTCCTGTATGCGGGCACTCGGCACCTCTTGAGGAGCATGGATTGCTAATGTCATATTCAGCAAAATGGAGATATTACGAGCGTATGCTTTTTGAATACCGAATTGCTTGATCAAACCTGATGAGGATACCTCTTCCTGTTGTGTTCAAGTGATGACACTCGTTAGTTCGTTTCGAGGTTTGAGTGTAACTGTACAAACTGTAGACATGGGCTCTCAGTGACGGTGGCTTCTCACCTGGGGCACATAGGGTGTCTGAATTGGTGCCTCATTGTTCAGGAGTTAGTTTTATCCCGGTTTACACAAAATAACCAGATAATAACTGATTAACTTTGCATAATTTGTTTGGGCCTGGTGGTGGTTATTAGATTCGTTAAATCCATATCCTGATCTACAATGTGCTACTTGTTTACTACTTTTATACCTGATTTGTTTCCGCCATAAGATCCAAGCAGCCACTGTCAAATTTGTCAAACAAACTATTGCTCGATCAATTGGTTCTCAAGTGCACTCTACAGTTCTGCACGTTTGAGTTGTCTTGACATAACGATGCCTTTTTAGTTTACAAGCAACTTCTTTACAAAACTATCATCAGTAATTGTTTAAGGCTATCATTAGTAATTCAATGCCATAGCTTCTCCAGTGCAGGGCTACAGTGTCGTTCTCCCTGAGAAGTTGCAAACTGGAAAGTGGAATGTATACCGGTGAGCTATTTATATGTTAAGCTGCATTTACTTATGTTGTGGCTAAAATTGCTGTGTCCATCTTGCAGATCTGCACTGTCACCTCTGAGGTTATTAGATAGATTTCCTGGTAATCCAGACATTGGAACGCTTCATGATAATTTCGTGTAAGAATCCGTACAATCCCACTTGAGTATTTTTTTTCTTAATATTAATCTCTACTTGCTCAAATCTCAGTTATTTACCAATGTTATGACATCATTTATCATATATTTGTTTTGAATTATTAACACCCTGTGAGTGTAACATTATGCTTCAATACTTTTATAGCTTACATGTGGAAGCATAGGGTTAGGAAAAGGGAATGCTAATTCTGTTTTCCTTAAGGAAGCTCTCATTATTTTTCATTTTGATTGTGGTCAGGAACATCTGTAGCAAAATCTAATTAGAAAAATAATGATTTGCAAGGGACACTAACTTATGCATTATTTAATTGAAGCCTTGGAGCTGGAAAAATCTTGTATCTAGTCCAATGGTGGGCTTAGCTTGCCATAGTGAGTCCTTTTGTTAAATCAGGAGCCAATCATAACTTGAATGCAGAGGCTTTTATATGATGGCTCATATATATATAACTTATATATGCCTTTTGCAGAATACATGCTTTACAAGAAAAATTATTAATGTTCAAATTTATGTACTGTGATATTTTTCTCAGGCAAATTTTCTATGGTATCCCAAATCGTGCAGGTATGCAGTTGAGACCTTTAAGGACTGTAGATACCTGGGTACAAGAGTCTGCGCTGATGGAACAGCTGGAGAGTAAGTATTAGTTCCTGGATCTTTGCTTTACCATTTGTACCCTTTTTTAAACCCTTTAATGACATATGTATACAATGCGGCAGCTACAAATGGATGACATATGGAGAAGCTAGTACAGACAGGACTGCAGTAGGTTCTGCTCTTATTTATCATGGAATACCTGAAGTGAGTCATCTTGATCTCAACAAGCACCATCCTTCTGTTTTTTACTAGTAGTAGGCAGATCTTGTCACACGTTGCCATAATGATATATAGTTAAGTTAGTGTCCTATGTTTTTGTTTTGAGTGCACTATTTTTCATTTTACACCAGGTCTAGCTTTTACTTTCACTTTGCACCGGGTATATTGAAATATGTTTCACTTTGCACCAGATTGTATTATAAATTCGGAGGGATATCTTGTAAAATATAAGTAAAATGTATGAGACCTTTTGAATTCAGACCATATTTCATAAAGTATCATTCAGATTTTACGAAATGTCCTTAAATTTCAATAGGTTTGGTGATGTTTCCTGTGTAAAGTGAAACTTATTTCAATACATCCTAGTGCAAAGTGAAAGTATGTGTAAAACCTAGTGTAAAGTGAAACAAGGTGTTTTTTATCCGGTGCAAAGTGCAATTTTCTCTTTTGTTTTAAAATACATTAGTCTTTTTTAAAGTTACATTAAAACAATTCTTTTAATGTGAACCAGGGTGCACGCATTGGTTTGTATTTTATAAACAGACCTGAGTGGATCATAATTGATCATGCTTGTGCGGCATATTCATATGTATCTGTGCCACTTTATGATACTCTAGGTATGCACTCATCACTGAATAATCATCTATCTTTTTTCTGTGTGCGTCAAACAGTACTGATTTTATGTATTCTTTCTGCAGGTCCAGATGCAGTTCGGTTCATTGTTAAACATGCAACAGTAGAAGCTGTTTTCTGTGTGCCTCAAACACTAAGCACTGTGAGCTTTAATCCATCATCTCAATCTTGTAATTACTAACTTATAAAATTATTAAAAATTGCACTACCCATTTCACTGGTCATACTGGTCCTTACCTAGTAAAGTTGGCAACTAGCCAGTTGTTTCCAGGAAAATGATCTATGCTTTCAGTGCTGATCCCATCCTTCTATGAACTTAATTTATTTTGAATACGACTTTGTTATGGGTCCTTCATAATGTCGAAAGATGCATACTGCAAAAAGTGTTTGCACATAAAATACTGTTTGTTGTGGACCATATCCGCATATGTACACAATCAATGCGCCAGGTGCTGGGGCCTGATCTTCAAATATGTTTTACGTTTCAAATGCTACATCAGTTTGTATGCACTGCCTAACATTTATTTTGAATTCACCATGATATATTATTTGGAAATGAAGTACACTTGTGCTTTTTTTACTTACACATATCTATTTATTGCAGCTGTTAAGCTTTATAACTCAAATGCCATGTGTTCGCCTTATAGTGGTAAGTTCAAACTATTTATAGTTAGTATATGCAATGGAACAGTCATGATCGTTTAAGAATTTCTCTTCTGTTTTTTTCTAACTTATTTTATATAGGTAATTGGTGGAGACAATTCAAATATGCCACCTACACCGGCAACTACTGGAGTGAAGATTATAACTTACTCCAGACTACTCAGTCAGGTGAGTTTGCTAAATGACCCTTCTATCTTTTCAATAATATCTTATTTATGGAAATCTAGTTGCCACTTATGTTAGAACACATTTATTATGCAATTAGATTGATGTGTATATGAGATGCACTAATTTTTTTGGGGGAAATGGGGAATGCGAAGTTGGATATCCAGTTGGCAGTAAACTGACATGGTGTAATGTATGCATGTCTATGCAAGTACATCAGTTCTCTAATTTCATTCCATATTTTCATGTGTAACTGTGTAACACACATGAGGGCCAATAGACAATCTTACATAACAACAATGGCTGAGTACCACATGGATTAAACACCTTTTTTAAGCCATAGTTTTGTGTGTGCTATAACAGTATGTATGCATGCCCAATTCTTTTCTTATAGGCACACATGGTATGCGCATGGTGGACATATTGCCTTTATTTTAGTCTCACATTAACTGCCTGCTTGTGCATATCCAGCCATATATTTATCCATAATGTTTTAACTTAGATCTAAGGATGCTAGCACTTCTAGTTTTGCTCATTGATTTTCTCAAATTGCCTTTAAATCTTCAACTCAGGGAAAGATGAGTTCTCAACATTTTCGCCCTCCAAAACCTCAAGATGTTGCCACTATTTGTTACACTAGTGGCACTACTGGTACACCAAAGGTAAACAATCCTCCCTTCTGAATTCTGATACATCTTTGCTTCATTTCACAAAGTTCTTCTAATTCTACCTTTCAAATCCTTGTCATTTTATCCAGGGAGTTGTTCTTTCTCATGAGAATTTAATCGCAAATGTAGCAGGATCAAACCTGGACATTAAGTTTTACCCATCTGATGTGTGAGGAGCTTACATTCAATCTAGAATTGTCTTTTTCTGCTGTAGCTTAATAAATTTATATCAGTTTTCGATATTTCTTTGACAAAAGTTATGTGGACATCTCTCCTCAGGTATATCTCATATCTACCTTTGGCTCACATCTATGAGAGAGTTAACCAGGTTGCATTGCTTCACTACGGTGTTGCCATTGGATTCTACCAGGGGGTATGCAGATCCAAAACCATATAGAATGATAATTTTGTAGTTCTTTGCATTTTTTGTGTAACTAATAAATAGATAGAACAATGGGATTTGTGACTTAAAGCAATGGCATGCATCAATAACCTGGATCAATTGAACAAAACATATAGAAAATTATTTGCTAATGTAAGTTGTTTCGTAAGTTACCCCTAGACATAGGAGCAGAATTGGACCATCTAATGCAATATTTCAAAATTTTAGATGTGGACCATTGAGAAATTGATTGAACACCACAGATGCATGATATGCTTGATCTTTCATCTTCAAGATAGTATTCTGACTATCCAACTATAGTATTTGTTTTGGCCTCATTTATAGGATGGATCCATTATGTTGGGCTGTTGGCTCATGTTACTTTGTTCACTGCACTTTTGCACCTCCATGTTGCTCATCCTAATCCTTTCCTTACCATTGCTGCCCAATTGTTGGCTTTCCTTGTGCAAGTAATCAGCTACATCCATATAAGGTTATATCCGGTGTGTTTGCTGGTACCAAAACACTTTCTGCAACACTTGTCAAACATGCATGTTACTTACTACATGCATAATAATCTTTTACATTCAATTATGAATTATTTTGTCATTATCTGATGGGTATACGGTTGTTTCCAGGATAATTTGAAGCTGATGGACGATCTGGCTGCATTGAGACCAACAGTGTTCGCTAGTGTGCCCCGGCTATATAACAGAATTTATGCTGCGTAATACAACTACACCAGTAACTTAGATACTTTCATGTTTGATATGACTGTTTTTAGTCATATCTTTTGCAAGGTTATCATTTTTTCCTTTTCAATACTGCTATGTGCTTAATTGCTTATTTACTGTGTAGAATTACAAATGCTGTGAAGGAGTCTGGAGGGTTGAAAGAAAGATTATTTCATGCTGCATACAATGCTAAGAGGCAAGCAATTATTAATGGTAAGAACAGTATGAAGTTCATTGAAATTAAGTGCCTTCATTTTGTCATTTAGAAACCAATCAACATAATTTCTTCTGAAGGTAATAATCAATCGTGAATCATAAAAGCAATCCAAATATGCCTGTACAATCTATTAGGTCAATGGTATACCATATTTGATGGGCTATGTGTAAATTGGCGATTCCGCATCATCTGTGATTCTGATCTATAGGAGAGTTGGCCTGGATTATTTTGTATACATTACATGTGTAATGAAATGTTACTTCTACATTTTATCTTACTAGGACGAAGTCCATCCCCAATGTGGGACAAGTTGGTATTTAACAAAATTAAATCTAGGCTTGGTGGACGTGTTAGGCTTATGACCTCAGGTGCTTCTCCATTGTCAGCTGATGTAATGGAATTCCTAAGAATGTAAGCTGACCTCATACTCATAGGTGCTCCCTTGGTACAGCATGGTTATTGCTTAGAGCTCAGCTTTACTAATAAATACTGTTTTATTTTATTAACAGATGCTTTGGTGGTGAAGTAATAGAAGGATATGGAATGACAGAGACTTCTTGTGTCATCTCTACAATGAATATTGGTGATAGATTAATCGGTCATGTTGGGTCTCCAAATCCTTCTTGTGGTAAGATATGCATTTGGATCTCCGAATTATTCGTATGAAGAACCATATTTGAGGCTGTCCATTTAGCAAGGTCCAATAAGAAATATGCCAATATTTTTCTCTCTTGCCACTTAACACAAATAAAATTAGCTTTCATCTTGAAATGTAAGTTTGTTTTGTGTGCGTTATCACACACTTTCATAACACAAATCCTGCTTCCATTTTGCAGAAGTTAAACTAGTGGATGTCCCAGAAATGAATTACACATCTGAGGATGAACCATATCCTCGTGGAGAAATTTGTGTCCGTGGTCCTACGATATTCCGTGGTTACTATAAAGACGAAGTCCAAACGTAACGTGCTATATCATTTCTCCTGTTAAATTGAAATATATTGAGTGAGTTTCAGCTATTACATTTGAAACCTGCAGTAGAGAGGTCATTGATGAGGATGGTTGGTTGCACACTGGAGACATAGGTTTGTGGCTGCCTGGAGGGCGTCTAAAAATTATAGATAGGTAAAACTGAATGCACTACTTTTTGTATTTCATCCCTTCCCCTTGGAATTGGGACTGCCTTGTGCTTTCATCATATAGTGTATCTATTTTATCCTTTATACTCTTCCCATAACATCCTTTAAATCACCACAAAGCAATAAAGGTAGGAATAAGATTGATCTACATACAGTGAAATTCTGGCTTCCAAACTAAACTAATTCCTCACAACAGTCAAAAGAAGGAAAAAGGATGCATGCTACAAGATCCTCCGAAGAAATAGGAAGTTAGGATGCAGGGAAGTTTTATTGACTGAAAACTATCCTGACGTTTCTGTGTACATCTTAGACTGAAAATTTGTAGAATATGGGACTATCTTGCTCACTGTTATTGTAACATACAAGCATCAAACCTGGTAGCCTTCAACTACTAAACTTTGTAATAAGATATGGTGGTTTTGAGAAATGATCACAACTCACAATTCTGAATTCCTTTTGTCTGAAATAATCACTTATCCTCTTTGCGTGCATTTTCTTAGTCTGTTTCATTTATTAGTATATTTCCCTGGAACTGTGTTTCGTCTGATTAGTTTTCTTATTAAGCTATTAATTGTTATATTTTTTCTGGTCTCAAGGAAAAAGAACATTTTCAAGTTAGCTCAAGGAGAATACATAGCTCCCGAGAAGATTGAGAATGTCTATGCTAAGTGCAAGTTTATTGCTCAATGCTTTATATATGGTAATATCCATCTTTTTATATTGGCTGTCACTATCAACTATTTTCCATGTGTATTCTAAGCTGTTGATTTGGATGCAGGTGATAGTTTAAATTCTTCTCTAGTTGCTGTGGTAGCCGTTGAACCAGAGGTGTTGAAGGCTTGGGCTGCATCAGAAGGAATCCAGGTAAATATGCCAACCTTAGAGAGTAGATACTAGATAGTCATGCTGCTGTACAGCCAAACTTTTCCAAACCATTAGTTCTTGTACGATATTCTCTCTTTGCCAGTTCACGATGCACGCGACACCTTTATTTATATAAAAACAGAATCACAAATAATAAAACTCTTTGTATGTGCATTGCCTGCTTATGTTCTGGAATTATCTTTCTAACCTGCAGTACGAGGATTTAAATCAGCTCTGTGCTGATCCGAGAGCAAGAGCTGCTGTCCTGGCTGACATGGATTCTATCGGAAAGGAAGCGCAGGTTTACTTCCGACTTCTTACCTTACACACTCTCGCAATAAGTAAAAGTTTTATCTTGTGTATTGCTCCTTTGATCAATATCTCTTTGCCTACTGTACCAGCTAAGAGGCTTTGAATTTGCCAAAGCCATTACTCTTGTTGCTGAACCTTTCACATTAGAAAATGGTCTCCTCACACCAACATTCAAGGTAGGCCCGTTAATTCTTTCAGAGGAGATTTCTATACTAAAATCATAGATGCTAATTCTCTCCCAATGATTTTGCAGGTCAAAAGACCGCAAGCTAAGGCATATTTCG
Organism: Zizania latifolia; assembly: GCA_000418225.1. Taxonomy (NCBI): domain Eukaryota; kingdom Viridiplantae; phylum Streptophyta; class Magnoliopsida; order Poales; family Poaceae; genus Zizania; species Zizania latifolia. The sequence continues at coordinate 326,853 of KE372830.1, read as the reverse complement.
CAAAAGAAATCGCAGATATGTATGCACAACTGCGCGAAGCAGAACCACCAGCAAGGCAGAAGTTGTAATTACCCTAGTAACAATCAGAATAAAGGTTCAATCGAGACGGGAGATTTAGTTCGCCAATTGTATACTCCACATGACGAAATAATTGTCTTGTATTTACTGACACAACAAGCCACGACGAAGTAAAAAAATTTCACCGATCACTAGCAGGGAGCCAGGGACTGTGCTTGGTACAGAATGAGTATTTGTTTATTACAATTTTTATTTGAAACACATGAAGTAATACAGCTGAGCCTTTTGTAGAAGGGTAGGTACACATAGTTTCGCGTGCTCTAAACAGACACACGTGGAACATGCATCCTGAAAAATGTACTTTAACAAAATGTTCTGTACAACAAATCATCATGTGCTCTATGTGCATAATATTACAGTGAATTTGTATAATTGAGAAACTGTTGTGGATTGTATGCACAAAGTACAAATCAAGTTCGCTCCGCAGAGGAGCCTGGCAAACAGTCTTTACTGTAAAAATTTTAAAGGCATGCCTGAACTCGACTAACATTGTTCCAAAAGTGGAAAACATATGTTAAAACCAAACAAAGACCAAGACTAACTACATGCACGATAATACAACATATAATTCAATAATGCACAAACAAAAAATGTTAAAAACTATTTTGGTCAAAGTTATGATACAATTTTTTGCTTTTTTGTTATGAATAGATGAATTTATGAATCAATCTATATCTATATCTGATACCACTTTATTAGACTAGACCCTCTCCTATATCCTTTGCACATGGCCATGTCTTTCCTCCACCTCTCCTAGGACCTCTTCCCTAGCTCTCATTGCATCCATTGTCCCACCGCTCATTAGGATAGCTTGACGTTAGGACCCGCTACCCCTCTAGTTGGAATCATTATCTCTTGGCGTGACATTTCTCCCTCTCCTATCTTCACCCCAAAACAAAGACAAGTGGTGTCATTCTTGATCTACCTCAACATTTCATATTGTGCTCTCCAGTGGTAATGGTAGATAAAGTGTGTATCTCACTTTCTTAGTATCTTATTATTTCTTTTTAATTATGTGACATGGGTAAGTGAGTAGGCTCTAGGCTTTTGTCTTGCTGGGTAGCCAGATATAGGAGTAGCAATTTAAGATACTTTTAGTATATTTGAAATTGAGAAAATTTTAACTTAGGAATATCAATGTTTTATTCCTAAAAGATTATTTAAACATAATTACTATCAAGCCATAATTATAATATTTTATAATATCATATTATTTTTGTGTAGAAATGGGTGATTCAATTGATAGATTTAAATTTCTGTTGCAACGCATGAAAGGATACTGATGTCGCCTAGAGGAGGGGTGAATAGGCGTTCCTGAAAAATTCTTCAAACAAAAATATTAAAGCTCTCAGAATATCCGGTTTACTCCGGAACATTCGGGGTCCGGATGTTCCGGGTTGAGTTAGAAGTTCTGGGGTCCGAAACTTCCGGTTCCAACCAGATATTACGAGAATAAAAAGAAATACACAAAGTCGATCATTCAAGAATTTTTATAGCAATTCTATAAGAATAGAAAGTTAGCAAAAGTTGTTAGGAGTATGTCTATGCAAGAAAAACTAGATCCATGGGGTAGATTTAGAGATCGGGCTAAAACAAACAATAAGCATAATTAACCGATAAACTTTAGATCTAGGAACCCCTAATGAGTTCTAGTTCAAACTAATTATTCTTGCAAATTCTAATAGGTATTATGAAGCTATCACATTCATCAATTACAATCAAACAAGCATGAGGAATAGATCAGGCTAAAACACATATGAATATGATAAGCTAGTTCATGAACATAAAGAACAAGTAAATAAACAAATGAGATACATGATTTATTTCTCGAAGTTCGGATCCACCGATCCTATGTCTCCGTTGAGGGAACCCCAAAGGGCCGGGTCTTTTTCAACTCTAATCCTCACCAAGCCCTTATCGCCGTAAGCCTTGGTTTTTACTCGTTATCTCTTTGAAGCCGATGCGAGATCTTGTACAAACTTGTTCAGTCACCCACAATCCTTGGGTGCTTACAGATCAACGTCTAGCCGTCTAGGAGATCTCAATCTCCAAGAGTAACAAACACAATAGATAACTTGCTTGCTATGAACTCGAGTGTTCAAAGATTGGAATGAATCTTACCCACTCTTTCCTACAAATCTCTCAACCCAACTCACTAATCTTCACTAGATCTAACCAAATATGGAGTGAGATGAACCCTAGAGGTGTTTGAATCTTGGGAAAATGGGGGTGTTGAGCTCTCTCTCAAAAGAGAGAAAGAGGGGTTTATATAGCCCTCACCCTTGGGCTAGCCGTTGGGGGCAAAATATGCAGCGAAACTAGACCATCTGGACCTTTTTGGAAGTTTCGGGCCGAAACAGAACGATATTCTCAGACAATCCGGTTTAGTCCGGAGGATCCGAACAAAAATAAAACAAAAATCTCGGACAATCCGGTTAAGTCCGGATGATCCAGACCTAGAGATCCCAGATGGTCCGGTTATATTCGGATCATCCAAAATTCCTGGGAGCAGTCCAGAAAATAAGTCATAACTTTTGACTCCGAACTCTATTTTTGATGATCTTGAATATTTTGGAAAGCTTATTCAAAGGGCTATCCAATCCAATAAAGATCAATGCTTAAAACTCCAAGAAGAAAAGATTATGAATTTGGTTTCTCTCAAGATAGCAATGGGATATATCACTTTGAGCACCGAGACATATACAAACACATCAACTTTGTGTCTCTCTTAATAGTACGATATTCCTATACTCAAACACATCAACTTCCGAATGCTCTAGAATCCAGAACTTCCGGCTACAGCCGAAACTTCCGGTTCCCCCAGAATTTTCTTGGGCACAATTCTATCAATCTCCCACTTGCACAAGAACCATTTCTTTTCAAGATTTGAATTCCATCCCCTTAAGCGTGCGATCCAATAGGTTCATAGGCAAACGGCCGCTACCCGGAAACCATTTCCGGATCACCGATCAATAGCGGTACCTAGCAGCACATATTGACCCCCGAAAGCATACAAAGTCAAAATCATACTTTCTGAATCTTGATATACTCACACACCAATCCATTTACCACACGACATCAGTCAAGCTCAAGGCGAGATACGTGCCACCCTTATTGGTAGCTCGACACTTCACTCGATCAAGTAGTGGATTCAATCATGATCAACTCTTTGATCATAGTGGCATGGCCATGCACTTTCCAATCCGACTATCTCGAGGGGCCCAGAGACGTCTCTCCCGTTATGTAGGAGGGGTAAATTCCATCTTGACCGCTTACATCCCACGATATGTTTCGTGACACACCCGAAAGCAACCTTTATAACTACCCTGTTATGGAATAGCGTTTGGAAGCCCCTAAGTGTACTACTACACATTCTAGAATCAATGACGATCTCAGGTCTAAGGACTCTGCAGGTACACCATTTGAGAACAACTGATGGCACATATAAAATAACAATTCTAGCAGTATCTCAAGGTGGGTCTATCCAACTCCATGTTCACCAACATGAGTCCACATCACTGATTTGACATCTCTATGTCTATGATCTGTGAAACATGATAATCAATCAGACAGATGTGCTAATCTGTGAATCATCACTGTCCCACATGACGATATGAGATTAGGGATCGTTTAGAACAACATCATAACACAAAGAGTCTCACAAACAAGTCATCAACTTGCTGATCAATATAAAAGAAATTTATTCAAGGAACAAGATAACAAATTATTCAAATATACATCAGCATAGATAAACTAACTTCTTCTCACATACACTCGACTCACTCACGTAAGTATCTAATACCGATAGAGCTCAAGTGCGCCTCATGTCTAGGCTATGAGAGAGGCTTCATCAACGGATCGGCTATGTTCAAATCCGTGTGCACCTTGTATATCTTCACATCACCTCTATCTATAATCTCATGGATCAGATGATAGCGTCGCAGTATGTGCTTGGACTTCTGGTGTGACCTAGGCTCTTTGGCTTACGCAATGGCACCACTATTATCACAATAGAGGTCCACTGGACTGGACGCACTAAGGACAACATCCAGCTCAGAAACAAACTTTCTGATCCAAACTGTCTCCTTCGCAGCTTTCGAAGCTGTAATATACTCGGCCTCAGTTGTTGAATCTGCAACCGTTTCTTGCTTGGAACTCTTCCAACTCACTGCGCCTCCATTAAGGCAGAACACAAATCTAGACTGCGATCGCGAATCGTCCTTGTCGGTTTAGAAGCTAGCATTGGTGTAACTATTTACAACGAACTCCTCCTCACCTCCATAGACCAGGAACATATTCTCAGTTCTTCTCAAGTACTTAAGGATACTCTTTACAACCATCGAGTGACTTTCACCCGGGTTTGACTGATATCTGCTCGTAACACTTAGAGCATAAGACACAGCTAGGCGTGACAAAGCATGGCATACATAATGGATCCGATTGTGGAGACACACGGGATCACACTTATCTTCTCCAGCTCATCAGGTGTCAAATACCACTGACTCTTGCTGAAAGAAATACCATGTGACATCGGCAGGAAACCTTTCTTGGAATTCTGTATATTGAACCGTTTCAACACCTTATCAATGTACATGCTTTGGCTTAATCCAATTGACCTTCTCGATCTATCTCTATAGATCTTTATGCCCAAGATGTATGCTGTCTCTCCAAGATCTTTCATTGAGAAACTTTTTCTCAACGAAGCCTGGACAACATCTAGCATAGGAATATCATTTCTGATCAACAATATGTCATCTACATATAAGACCAGAAACACAAGTGAGCTCCCACTAGCCTTCTTGTAAACACAAGGCTCTTCTTTGTTCTTGATGAAGCCAAACCCTTTGACTACCTCATCAAAACGAAGGTTTCAACTCCGAGAAGCCTGCTTCAGCCCATAAATGGACCTTTGCAGCTTGTAAACTTTCCCAGCATTCTTAGGATCATCAAGACCTTCAGGCTGTGTCATGTACACATCCTCACTTAGGTTTCCATTAAGGAAAGTCGTCTTGACATCCATTTGCCATATCTCATAATCATAAAATACGGCAACTACTAGGATGATCCAGATAGATTTTAGCATAGCGACAGGCGAAAACGTTTCATCATAATCAACACCTTGAATCTGCCTGAATCCTTTCGCCACCAATCGTGCTTTATAGATGTGAACATTTCCATCAACGTCTATCTTTTTCTTAAAAATCCATTTACACTTGATAGTTTTTACATCATCAGGTGGATCGACCAAGTTCCAAACTTGATTCTCTCGTATGGATTCTAACTCGGATCTTATGGCTCCAAGCCATTTCTCAGAGTCCGGTCCCATTACCGCTTCCGAATAGGTCTTAGATTCATTATTGTCCAACAATAATATGTCGCGCTGCCTAGTGGTCAAAAACTCTAACCGCTCGGGCGCACGACTCAACCTCTCCGACCGACGTGGGGCTGGTGTCTCGACAACAGGCTATGCAACATCTTGCATGTCGAGATCTGGTTCAGTAGGAGGTGAAACACTTTCTAGTAGTTCTCGAACCTCTTCGAGTTGCACCGTACTCCCACTAACCCCTTTCGAGAGAAACTCTTTCTCAAGAAAAATACCATTCCGGGCGACAAACACTTTGCCCTCTTCCTGGTTATAGAAGTAATATCCTTTGGTTTTCCCAGGATACCCCACAAAGAAACATTTATCAGATTTGGGAGTGAGCTTATCAGACGTCAAACGCTTTACATAGGCCTCACAACCCTAGATCTTTAGAAAAGACAACCCGGGACGTTTTCTAGTCCATATCTCATATGGCGTCCTTTCCACAGATTTAGATGAAACTCTGTTTAGTGTGAAAGCAGCAGCTTCTAAAGCAAATCCCTAGAAAGACAATGGAAGATCAGTTTGACTCATCATCGACCGGACCATATCCAACAAAGTTCGGTTCCTCCGCTCGGACACCCCATTCCAATGAGGTGTACTAGGTGGAGTCAGCTGTGGAATAATTCCACACTGCTTCAGATCATTAAACTCATAGCTCAAATATTCACCTCCATAATCTGATCGTAGAAATTTAATTGTCTTGCCAGTATGATTTTGTACCTCATTCTGGAACTCCTTGAACTTTTCAAAGGATTCTGACTTATGCCTCATTAAGTAGACGTAACCATATCTACTAAAGTCATCGGTAAAAGTTATGAAGTACTGAAATCCACCTCTGGCTGTAAAACTCATTGGTCTACATACATCAGTATGTACAATAGGCAATAGCTCGTTTGTCCTCTCACTTTGACCAGTGAAAAACGTCTTAGTTATTTTGCCAAGCAAACAAGACTCACATGTGTCAAACGATTCGAAATCAAATGACTCCAAAAGCCCATCTCTATGGAGCTTCTGCGTGCACTTCTCATTTATATGACCCAAACGATAATGCCAGACATATGTAGGATTCAAATCATTGAGTCGAGGTTTCTTCGTATTAATATTATAAACATGTGTATCCTCAAGATTCAGAATATATAAGCCATTCAACAATGGACAAACAACATAGAGCATACCATTCAAAAATATCGAACAACACTTATTCTTTATTACGAATTCAAAACCGTCTTCCTCTAAACATGACGAAGAGATAATGTTTCTGCCTAAGACGGGAATAAAATAACAATTATTTATCTCCAAAACTAATCCTAAGGGTAGCGACAAAGAATAAACGCCGATGGCCAACGCAGCAACTTTTGCACCATTGCTGACGCGAACATCCAATTCGCCTTTTGCGCACTTCCTAGTCCTTTTCAGCCCCTGCAACGATTTGCAAGTGTGAATCATTGATCCGGTATCAAATACCCATGAATGACTTGGACGAGTAGCAAGATAAATTTCAATAATATTTATACCTGAAGCGGAAGTCACATTTTCCTTCTTTTTCTTTTGTTCTTCCAAGTACAACTTGCAATTCCTCCGCCAATGGCCAGGCTTATGGCAGTGGTGGCAAGTGTCAGAGCTAGCAGGGCCCGACTTAGACTTTCCAGCCGAATTAGACTTAGAGCTCGAGATCGTATCTGGAGCTTTAGCCTTTCCCTTACGCTTTCTTTTCTTACTCTCCTTTTGAACCATCATCACATGACTAGGATTTTTCTTAAGGCTTTCCTCGGCTGTCTTGGGCATCCCATATAATTCAGCCAATGTTTTCTTCATGCCATTCATATGAAAATTCATGATAAACGGCTCGAAGCTCGCAGGGAGCGACTAAAGAATCACATCTGTGGCCAAATCATTATCAAGTTTAGAGCCAAGCTTCTCTAGGTTCTCAACGTAACCAATCATCTTGATCACATGAGGACTCACTGGACTGCCTTCCGCCAACCTGCATACAAACAAGGACTTTGAGACATTATACCTCTCAGTCCTTGCTTGGTTCTCAAACATGCCCTTCAGCCCAACGATCATATCGTAGGCATCTCTGTCCTCATATTGCTTCTGAAGCTCAGAGGACATGCAAGCAAGCATGAGATAGCTGACATCCACTGAATCACTGGCGTGTTTATCATAAGCCCGCCTTTCAGTAATTGGTGTATCATCGTTGGTTCATCAGGATGGGGTTCCTCTAGAACATAATCATTTTTCTCCTGTTTGAGAACGATTCTTAAATTCCTGTACCAGTCTATAAAATTTGTTCCAGATAATTTCTCCCTTTCAAGGATGGATCACAGATTAAAAACAGAAGTGTTCTTTATAGTAGGTGCCATGATCTACAACAATAATGCAAGATTTAGTACTATGCTATGTTAATCTTTTATTAAATAAAATATATGCCATAATATGTAAAATGATCGTTTTTCCTCTAACGACACATTGTGGGACAAGATCCATATTCATCTAATTCCTAGTGAGCTTTGGCATCACTGTTAGAAGATTAGTGACATAGGTAAGCAATACTTTGCTAATCACATCTCTATGTGACTCTTGTTCGTTGGGGTAGCATCCAATGCCCGACTCCCAACTCCATGCCTCAAAGCCCAAAACCGTTTTAATAGCTTTGGTAAGCAAACCAATACTATGCATGTGGTTGTCCGACATCCACCCTAACTGGTCAAGATAAAAGACGGCACCTTGCTTTGGCAGACCCACCATCGATGATCGAGAATCTTGGTAGGTGCAACTATTGGAAAGAGCATCAATGCTTAATTTTCTGAGGAAAACTATTCTAACATGGTAACGATACCTACCACACACAGAACATGAAAGAATAGTATGCCAGGAATATAAGTAAACATCAGAGACAATCATATTAACTGTGACATAGTATGGCCCTCTTGTATGGTGATATCCATCTCTATGGTTCCTATCCTTCGGGTCATCACGCTTCAGGCCTCCATGAACCTGTATCAGCCTATTACAGCTAATAGCACTATACTAGTTACATGAGCAGAAGCATCACATGTCGACGCGCAGGTCGTACAACATTTGAACAGCCTTGGGCTGCAATCAACCATGACACGTAGGCTATGTTATTACAAGCGAGTATCATATACTTTTCAAGGCCATACCGGTCACAACATTCCCTGCAAAAATGAGTTAGGCGGAATCTAGACGTGACTGAACTAGACCCGGAACTTCCGACCCAGGGCCGGAACTTCCGAAATCAACCTTCTGACTCGAATTTATTTTGGCCCAGAAGTTCCGAGTCACACCCGGAACTTCCGAAAATAACCTTCTGTACGGAATTTATTTCTATCCGAAACTTCTGGTCCAACCGGAACTTCCGGACCCAGAACTTCCGAGTCATACCCGGAACTTCCGAAAATAACATTCTGTATCAAAAATTATTTCGGCCCGAAACTTCCGGTCCAACCGGAACTTCTGGAAATCCAACGATAAAAACAATAGTTTCAATCTATTTCCATCACATATCACCATATGTGATCGATCCAGACTAAACACTACGCACATAGGCTCTGATACCACTGTTGGGTTATGGAAAGGTTACGCTAGCGCTTAATTTCAAAAATTTACCCCATTAGCCCAGGAACCATGCGTGTAATGGGATCATGGATCGTTACCTTGAGCCTCGAGACGCGCTCGGACAGCGGAAGTAGAGTCGATGAAGCGCGTCCTCGATCTGCTCCTCACAGCTCCGTCCGTTCATCGGCGGCAAAGTCGGCGTATTCCGACGTTCTCCAAGGAAGAAGAATAGCACCGATACAGCAATGGTGCCTCTATGCTATCCACACGTATAGGGATGTGATCACCTCACGCCGGCGTGCTAGCACCACTCGCGAGATTCGGGAGATCAATCACAACACTTGTGATCGTGGAGAGAAGAGAGGTGTGGCGGCTAGGGTTAGGGTGAAGTAGCAATGACCAGCAGCCTTTTCGTGTTTGCCCCACCTCTCCTTATATAGTACTCCATCATGGGCCTTTAATATGTATTAAAGCCTAACAGATCTAATCTGTTCGACTGACCCAGAACTTTCGGCTACAGCCGGAACTTCTGGACCCCGGAACTTCCAGCTACAGCCGGAACTTCCGAAAATGACATTCTGTATCGAATTAATTCTCGACCCGGACTTTCGGTTTGTCCAAAACCCATAACTTTCGGTTCGTCCAGAAAATCGAATACTAGGACTGGCCCAGAACTTCTGGTCCTACCAGAACTTTTGGATGCTCCAGAACCCGAAACTTTCGGCTACAGCTGGAACTTTCGGTTCCCTTAGAATTTTCTTAGGCACAATTCCATCACTTACATGGTTCCTCGGCACAAAGCTTATACTCGCTCTTCACTATCACATTGGTTCTTCGGCGCCAAGCCTCTACTTGCCCTTCACCCTTGCATGGTCCCTCGTAGCCTAGTATCATTTGCCCTTCACCGTCTTGCCATAGAAAACCACTTCATATCCTACATCTTCAATATGTTCACTTGATTCTTATTAATCAATGATATAAATTACTTTACGCTTCATGATACTTAAGTTCTTGCCAATCATCAACTTTAGCTTGTATTTTTCATGTCCATCAATATACACATAACAAGCTTCTATGAATAATCTTCATGATTAATATTCCACTTAATTCTTAATATATAATCAATCGTATAAATCACTTTGTTCTTCATGATGCTTAGCTTCTTGTCAATCATCAACTTTAGCTTGCATTTATCATATCCATCAATATATACTTAACAAGGTTTTATAAATTATTTTCATTGTCATGTGTTTGAGATCCATCAATTAATAATGTTCTTTCATTAAATTCAAGGGAGATTGACCCAAAGATCTTTGATCAAAACTTCCAGTTGAATATGACTTAAAATGTTGCCAATCTTTATAATCAATATTTTACTTGTTGATTCCCAACACAAGAGCAATCAACCTTTTTACTTGATGTCAGAACTTAACCTAACACACAAACTCATGAAAATAGTTAATCCCAACATCCGTTGTTATGAATCACCAAAACTAAATATAACTCAAGGACTGAGATCTTTCAACGCATAGGCCATTAGGCCCTGCCACAGTGCCACAGATACGGTCACACGTGCGCCCCAAATAGCACATGTTGCTCAGCCTCTGACCCTCAGTTTCTCTGGGGTCTATTTGGAAAATAAGTTTGGGAAAAGGGCCAAAATGTAAAAAGGGCACTTGCCGAGGCGACGAGGCTTCCCAGCGTCTCTAGCTCTTCCCCTCCCGTGCTACTCTGGCGTGGCTGCCTCGCACGTTTCCCTCCACCGCTCCTCTTCCCAGTCGCCATGGCAGTGCCCCCTATGTATTACACTGTACTCCCTGTCTCCCTCTGCTGCACCGTGCCCCTGTCATCATTGTCTCCTTTAGCGTTGATGAGGAGTCCACGGTGCCACTGAGGTTGCCCCGTCTATGGCGGCTGGAGCTGCTGACTCCTAACTACATGGTATTTTCACTCCCGCTACCGACCCCGTCCACCACCGGCTTCCTACTTCCTAGGTCTTATTGGATAAGATGTCATCAAAGAAGAACTACTACAAGGAGAAGATGATGCGGCGAAAGTACGAATCATTCCTCTTGGTGTACATTTATTTTTGGACGCTCTGAACTGAACTTATTCGAGGGAGGAACAAAAGCTATATGTTCTGGATGTGTGGGGAAATATAGTAGAAGTTGCAACCTTTGATGGTATAGTTACAATTGTTTGTAATATGGTTTTAAGATCCAGATGATGCTATGTAATTTGATTTCATGAAATTTTGCAATTAAAATAAACGATTGGAGTCATTTCCTTGCAGATAAATCCTATAGCCAGTTAGCCACCTGGTCAGATTGTAATTAGGGATCATGAGGTGGCCCGACCCACTGAACCATCCTACTTAACTAGATTGGTGGTTCACTTTATACATGCATCAGTAGGAAGACAAAAGAATTAGGTTTAGTAGTGATTCATTTTCTCATTTGTAAAAATATCCTGCATGGCTGCCCTTATGTTTGTGTCTGTAATGTACCAATCTTCTCTATGATATTCTGTTGTATTTACATAGCACATGCTATGGATGTAGCAGAACTGTATTTAACTGACTAAAGTACTAAATTAAGTGAAGTCTAGAAATCTCTAGGATCCTACTGTACTTGACATACTTGAATATTATACACAAATTTAAACCTAAATCTATAACCGTTGGATCATATATCTGTGAGTACCCACAAAATTGCCATTCCTGCCTATAACCTTCAGTTCTTAATGTCCTGTCTTGTGCTACAATCCAAGCCTCATGGAACTTGAAGACTAACTCTAACTACAAAATCTTTCTAGAAGTCCAAACTAACTCAACTCAAAACAGATAGGTGGCTGCCAGCTGGACTCTGTTACGTATGCTCACTTCCGTCCTCCCCATGCTAACAGACACATCTTTTCAAGCTCACACAGTTGCTCGCGCTCATGCTCGCTCTCCCCTTCGCCTCTCTCTTCTTCCTCCTGCAAACCACCCTCGCCAAGGCTTGAATCCATGGAATATCCAACGCAGGACGAAATTCTTGATTCCCTAGTTGCCTTTAGCACCAATGACTCTTGGAAGAGAGGTACTATATGGTATGTGATTAGGGTCATTCCGAGAGCTCCGAGGTCCATCCTGTATCGACACCACAGTTTGGGAGAACATGGCGAGCCTAATAGTAGGAGAAGCCAGGTTCCAGAACACCACAGAGGTTTCGTTGTGGACGACCATGGTCGCCATGGATTTGAGGATGCCATGCTAGCTCAAGCATTCCTCGGTGAGGGCGCGTTGGGCGGCAGCGCCCGTGGCCATGGCAATGGGCGTGATGACCATTGACCAGCAGAGCGGCAACGCTCGTGACAGGCGTGGACTTGAGGTCAAGGATGGACACCGTGCTGGTGACGACAATGTCACCACGTCGGTTCAAGCCCACGGTGATGTATGGGTGGACAACTAGGCAGCAGGAGTTGCAGGCAGCGTGGGCAAAAGCGATGAGGTGCTCTCATTTGAGATTAGAAAAGAACTCATCAGGTTTGCTTCTGTTGTCTCGAGCCCATGGAATGAATTTTGTTTGAATGGACCTCTCATCTTTCATGATCTCAAGCTCATGCATGCTATGAAAGCCCAAGGTGACGATGGCCAAATCAACCTGTAAGGTGTCAGAATGGCCGATGGACGATTAGACCTGTCAAGTAAGATAACATCCATTCTCAATAATCATTCTGGTCCTACAAGTTACTTCAAAGTTGATTTATCTATCATCAGCAACGGTGCTCAACAAATCGAGGACTAGTTTGGTGTTCTGAGGACAAAACACGTGAAGGATGTGGTGATGATGAACTGTCAATGGCCATCTCATCCTATTGAATTCCTAATTCAAATTATTGATTACTCAAGCCTTACGACTCTGTAGCTCTCCTTCTTCAAGATTCCTGGTGACATGTACCTGATTAATGTCTCAAACCTTATCATGATAGATCTAGCATATTGTAGCATCAGCGACCAAACCTTATTTTCCCTTGTTTGCTAGTGCGTCAGTCTTAGGGAGCTTTATATTTGCCTTTTGAGTGACAGAACCGTGAAGATTTACTCAGAAAGCCTCAAAATCCTCCAAATATGGTGGTCAAGTTTCAGACATGTTATAATTCAATATGCACAAAAGCTTAAGGAGGTTACTGTTGGTGTAGAACAGTAAAGGCCATTATCCTCACGTCAACAAAGACCATTATCCTTACATCAACAAAAGGCATTATCCTCTACATGGATAGCCATATCTTGAGCTCCTATGCTTGAAGAAGTTTGTTTCAACTTAGTAAGTCAGAAAATTTGGATCAACGATGTTTACATAGGGTTGGTAAGATGATAGTGTTATTTGACTCTGTTCTAAAACATCTGATCACCTACAATCAAATTTGATTGCTATATGAACACTACTGTGCTGTTTTGCATTGATTACAAAAAACTATGCCTGTTCTAAGTCTTAGAAAACTTGAACTGACCATTGATTACAGAAACAGTAAGGGGAGAGCTACATTACTAAATTTCTTCAAATGATGTATATATCTAAGAGAGCTCATCATTTGGGTAAGCATTTGGAATATAACTGTGTTTTATTTGCTAATAACCAGTGACTAAATTTATAGAGAGAAGATAAGGTGTGTTCTCTAGAGAGTGACGTAAGATTATTTAGAGATAGGCTACAACAACTTCTCTTCTGCATTCGATTTGGGACGAATGCCAAAGAGACAAATATATAGTAGAGTGAAGAGACTATATGCACAAAGGTCCCTTACACAATAGAAAATTACAGAATATAAGATAAAGCACTAGTATATACTCTAACACACCCCTCAAACTTAAGGTGGGTTAACAACATTAAGTTTGGAGAAAAAAAATCTATATTGTGCCCAAGTCTGTGCTTTCGTAAAGAAATAAGCCAACTGAAGCTTTAAGGGCACATACCAAATCTCAATGACCCGATCCTATACCTGAGCTCGGGTATAAGAGGCATCAATACCAATATGCTTAGTCAGCTCATGCTTCATAGGATCATGGGTAATACTGATGACATCTGTGCTATCAGACAACAACAGAGTAGGCACAATAACTGAAACACCAAAACCCTCAAGAAACCATCGCAACCATGTAACCTCAGCTATCAAAAGGGCCGTGGCTCGTAACTCAGCCTTTGTGCTCGAACGAGATACAACTGTCTGCTTTGTTTTTCAAGCAATAAGGGAACTACAAAGGAAGACACAATAGGTAGAAAGAGAGTGACGATTAGAAACATCACTAGCCCAAGTAGCATCAGAATATGTTTGAAGATGCAAAGAGATGGAACAAGGAAAGAAAAGGCAACAAGAGATGGTACCACAAAGATACGCAAAACATGAAGGAGGTGGCAATAGTGAAGCTTAGTGGGAGCAGAAACAAATTGACTAAGAATATAGATAGGATAAGAAATATTAGGATGAGTAACACTAAGATAGACAACACTCCCAATAAGATGACGATAGTGAGTAGGATCAGAAAGAGGCTCACCTTCATTTTGTTGAAGGTGAACGTTGAGCTCCATAAGAGTCTCAATAGTACGATGATTAGTGAGAGAGGCACAATCAATAAGATCCTGGATATACTTCTCCTGCGAGATATAGAAAACTGAGGCGTAGAGGAAACCTCGATCCCAAGAAAATAATGAAGAGGACCAAGATCAGACATAAGAAAATACTTACTGAGGCGAGCCTTCACAAAGGCAATATACTCGAGATCATCACTAGTAATGATCATATCATCAACATATAAGAGAAGAAGAGTCTGGCCATGAGGTGAAATATAAATAGAGCAGGATCATGGGTAATGGCAGAAAAACCAGCAATAGTAACAATAGGAACAAAGCGCTGAAACCATACACGAGGAGCCTGCTTGAGACCATATAGGGAGCAACGAAGACGATAGACCATACCACGAGGAACAGAATAACCAGGATGCATATGCATATACACCTCCCAAGGAAGCTCACCATGAAGAAAACCATTCTTCACATCTAGCTAAGAAATGGACCACTCACGAACAGCGGCAATAGCGAGAATAGTGCGAATAGTAGTCATATGAGCAATAGGAGCAAATGTCTCATCATAGTCATGACCATGCTCCTACTGAAAACCACACGCTATAAGACGAGCCTTATAGCGCTCAAGGGAGCCATCGAAGCAAGTCTTATAAAATCACTTGTATGTGATAGGTCGAACATGAGGAGGAAGTGGAACGACATCCCAAGTGCCAGTACGTTCAAAGGCAGCAAGCTCTTTTGACATCACAAGTTGTCATTTTGAATGAAGAATGGCATATTGATAAAAGGTAGGCTCAGAAGTGGCGGAAGTGATGAGGTGCTCTCATTTGAGATTGGAAAAGAACTCATTAGATATGCTTCTGTTGTCTCGAGCCCATGGAATAAAATTTGTTTGAATCGACCTCTCATCTTTCATGATCTCGAGCTCGTGCGTGCTGTGACAGCCCAAGGTGACGATGGCTAAATCGACCTGCAAGGTGTCAGAATGGCCGATGGATGATTGGACCTATCAAGTAAGATAACATCCATTCTCAATAATTATCCTGGTCCTGCAAGTTACTTCAGAGTTGATTCGTCCATCATCAGCAACGGTGCTCAACAAATCGAGGACTGGTTTGGTATTATGAGGACAAAACAAGTAAAGGATGTGGTGATGATGAACTGTCAATGGCCATCTCATCCTATTGAATTCCCAATTCAAACTATTGATTGCTTAAGCCTTACGACTCTGCAGCTCTCCTTCTTCAGGATTCTTGGTGACATGTACCTAACTAATGTCTCAAACCTGACTAATGTGGTGATAGATCTAAAAAATTGCAGCATCAGTGACCAAGCCTTGTTTTCCCTTGTTTGCCAGTGCGTCAATCTTAGGGAGCTTTATATTGGCCTTTTGAGTGACAAAACCGTGAAGATTTACTCAGAAAGCCTCCAATTCCTCCAAATATCGTGGTCAAGTTTCAGACATATTATAATTCAACATGCACGAAAGATTAAGGAGATTACTATTGGTGTAGAACAGGAAAGGTCATTATCCTCATGTCAACAAAGACCATTATCCTTACATCAACAAAAGGAATTATACTCTACATGGATAGCCATATCTGGAGCTCCTGTGCTTGAAGAAGTTTGTTTCAACTTCGTAAGTCAGAAATTTTGAATCAACGACGTTTGCATAGGGTTAGTAAGATGATAGTATTATTTGACTCTGTTCTGAAATATCTGATCACCTACAATCAAATCTGATTGGTATATGAACACTTCTATGCTGTTTTGCATTGATTACAGAAAACTGTGCCTATTCCAAGTCTTAGAAAACTTGAACTGACCATTGATTATAGAAACAGTAAGGGGAGAGCTACATTGCTGAATTTCTTCAAATGATGTATATATCTGAGAGAGCTCATCATCTGGGTAAGCATTTGAAATACAACTGTGTTTTATTTGACTTGATTTTATTTGCCGGTAAGCAGTGACTAAATTTATAGAGAGAAGATAAGGTATGTTCTCTAGAGAGTGACGTAAGATTATTTGGAGACATGCTACAACAACTTCTCTTCTGCATTCGATTTAGGACGAATCCCAAAGAGACAAAGCAATGTGGTGTGCTCGTTAGCTACCAGGAGAAGCACAGGAGCTTCTGGAAAATTGATAGCTAGCGCAGGAGCTTGATTGCTAGTGTAGGATCTCTGGAAAAAGAGCACAGGGGCTAGAAAAAGAGCATAAGCTTGTGTACCGCGCACAGGAGCAAGGACACCTAGCAGATCTAGAGGAGAAGATGGGCTGGGGCTCTAGTGGAGGAAGAAGAGAAGCTACTTGTGCACGATGAAGAGGAGCTGCAGCAGAGAAGATGGGGATCCAGCAAGGTGAGTAGATCAGGCGGAGGAGGGAGCTTGCGCATAGCAAGCTGCCAAGCACGGGCATGGCAAGAAGCTTGGACAAGAAGCAGCAAAGTGCGGCAAGGCAGAGTAATGGCAACCCTGCTCACTGGTATGCAAACCCTAACCCAAGCTCTGATACCATGTTTGCATACAAGCTACATCAAACATATACTCTAACAAAGATCAGCTAATGATTGGTCATCTGAGTTGGCAGACCTAACCTGCTTGAGGTCACATCTTCAAGTACTTACGATGGGTCGCTATGAAGGAGGACAAATTGAAATCGCTATTGCTTCTGCAGTGCTTGAGCATGGGGCTTACCTAAAAAATGTTCCCATTGTGACCCGTACAAATAACTCTGATGATATATTCCTCTAAGTTGCGAAGTTATCCCCACCAGTGATGGTGAATATCAATAAAGGTGATGACTATGGTGGTACTTCAGTATGATGAAGGTAAAAATGGATGTCACAGTAAAGTTCAGCCCATATATTTTAGCTTATAACAAACTAAGAAGTATGATATCTTATCTGAGATTATGTGTGTTGTTGCTTATTTCAGGGAATCAGTAGGGAATCTAGGTTTGATTGAATGCTTGCAGCAAAGGGTGATGACTCCTAATGAGATATTCTATTGTTCCAAGGTGACACCATTGAAGCTTTTCAGAAACCAGAATTTGTGAGGACTAATCGAGCGTGACTATTCTAACATGAGTGGATATAATAACAAAAAAAGAAAAACTTATGTTCTTGGTTTAATTGAAGCGTTCATCCGTAATGAAAACATTCTACAAGACATGGTTATAGGATGATACTCTGTTGTATTTCTGTAAACCTAAAGATAGCTTTCATCTTTGCTCGGCAGTGCTCATGTAACTAGTTTTCTATTGTGTACATAAGTACATTGTCTGTGGCTTATTAGAAACAAACATTGCAATGAAATTTTTCGGTATGTTCCAAAAAAGAAGTTCAATCCTTTTATTTACTGGAATGTTTACTTTATCTAGTATCTATCCATCCAACAATATTAGCTGAACATGAGAAACTCTGCTAGTCTTGTAGCTTCAGCATCGGCATTGTGCTAATCCTAATTGTGTATAAATTTGTCATTTGCTGCGTGTAGCTTTGTGCCATGAGTGCAATTTGGAGATCAGTAGAAAGGAAAATTTTATAGTCCTTGAGTAGGTACCAAGAGGTACCTATTGACACCAGAATTTGGCACTATCGGCAAAGCAATGAATGGCCCTGGATTAGCGCTGATATCTATGTACGTGTATATCAAATCCCGAACGTTACCATGTAATAGGAAATATATAAGATTTTCTCGTAGTTATCCATGGCAGGGAGATCTTGAGATTTATTATAATTTGGGTAGGATTCCATTAAACCCACGGGTATAAATATGTGCACCGGGGATCTTGTAAACTATCTCAGGATCAATCTATTTAATTTCTATTCGACGTAACTTTTAGGAGTAGAGGTAATGTAGTTTTTCTCGGCAAATTCCTGTCTTGGGTTGGGCTGCATCGGTTTAGTTCGATCTTCAGTAAGAAGCAAGTCTTGTCACATGGCAGATGCATCTGTTCAGCCAAAACTTTCTCGGTTCGGTCCGATATTTTGGTTGAGTTCATGCGTCTGCTAGTTATCTTGATGTATTGGTTCTATCTAAGGCTGCATTGCCTCAATCTCTTTGTTAGATCCGATATGTACATCACGTGTGTGCCAGGTCTCGGTTCAGTCTAATCTATTGGGTTGTTAATACAATATATTCTAGCCGATGAGGTATCATGGCTTTGAGAGCTTTATCGTACTCCCAGCCGATTGAGTTATCCCAATTCTTAGCGTGCATCGGCTGGTGGCAAGAATCGACATTGACTTATCGACCGATTGGTTTCATAAAATCGGCATCGGCTTATCTCATTGTCTTTACTATGCTATTGATGCTTGTTGGGAGTTTAGCGAATATGTTATTTCCTGCACTCATGCGTATCGGATGTACAACCGATATGGTGTTATCGGTCAGCGCTGTCATCGGCCCATCGACCGATATGCTCAGGACAACTAATATTTCTGAACTTTGTCAATTGCAGGTCAAATTGACTGGCACGCCTATGAACCTCAAGATTTAAGACCTACAATTGAGCTAAGCAGACTCTCACAGACCTTTAAGTGTGAAGGTGTAGAGATCCCTGTATGATTTCTGCATCAACAGTACCATAATTTTTAGTGTTAATTTTAGAACCTATCGGTATCTCGATACTAAGAGGTACCAAAATTAACACTAAAATTATGGTATCTCTCGATACTTCCTTAAGGACTGTAAAATCACTCTAGTAGAAACTGTAGAAATGGAATCAAGATGCGTGCCTCTGAGTGAAAGTACGTCGGCTATGTGCTCCTCCTTGGCTGTGGCGCTGCCACCTGCTACTCCTTCCCTCTGCCTCCTGACGCGCTCGCTACACAAGAAGGCATCCCCTTCAAGTACACGCCTCTACCCGATGACCTCCACTCTGTCTCCAACTAAAGCGCCACCCACGTCCTCCTCTAGCCCTCTAGGACGCGCAAGCTCAGGCCCCTCTGCTCGGGCTGTTCCCCAATGGCCTCGCGCTCTCCCAGGCTGGCAACCTTGCGGTCTTGGACAAGGTGCTCGATGTCGATGCCAAGAAGAAGATTGTCACCGTGCAAGCCGGCATACATACGTGTTGCTGAGCTTGTTGACGCTCCGGGAGCATGGTAGTCATAGACTTATATGAGCTTATTTGTCATTCATATAAGTGATAAATAATTAAATAATATAAATTTTTTAGTGGCAAATCCTCAAATCTCCCGTAGAACTTCGTGTCCATTTGGGAGCAGCAGGTCAGCGGCATCATGCAGGTCAGTTCTGTAACTTACTTCTGTTGGGAAGAAACGGCACCCTAGAATGTATTTGAGGACACATTACTGGAACTTAACATGCAGTTCAGGCCATATGCATTTCTGTACAGCTAATTTCAAAATGTTTGTTTCCTAATAAAATGCAGGTTGGTGATTAAAATTATATAGAAGTATCCGTTGACCGTTTGTAATTAAAATCACAATATGATGCATAGAGAATCACCCAATTGAAGTCAAGCAATATCTGTTTACGAACTCCATTATATTTTGTAAGCGTAAATGTTAGAATCCCTTTTACAAATCTGAAGGTAAAAGACCGAGCAGGACAACAAGAAAAAAAATTATCAGTGTCAAATGGCCAGTCAGCTGCTAACAGTGTCTTGGCCTAATTGTGCTGGGCAAAATTTCGTCATCGGCCGCCTTTCTCTTGTGGCTGTCGCGGCTAATGCAGCTGCTGTTACTTTGCAGGTGTTGTTCCTGCTCGTAGTGCTCCTTGCATCTGCTTTTCAGGATGTGAGGCTTCAGCTTGCTCATGTCCGAGAGCCGAACTGGTTTAAGGAGAAACTCGTCTGCTCCTTCCTCCAAGCATCTGATCCAGAATATCAAAACCAAAACTGTATCAGAGTTTGTTCCAAGATCATAAATAATGGCATGCAATTCAGGAATCAAATACAGAATTATTCTCCTTGTGAGTGTGTGATATATCCTTTGCAGCTTCCTTTTTATCCATATCTTATGATATCTGGAGGAGCTTCTTTTTACTTTTACTTTTAGAGTGCCCTCTTCTTGTAAGCTCCATTTGTGCATATGAAAAGAAAATACTGGGACAAAGACATGTGATGCTAGTGAGTTGTCTGCAACTAAAGACCATTTCATTAGACACCACATCATGGAAGATCGACAAGATTGATTTGCGTATCACTGCATATCTTTATTATTTATTTTGCACCTAAACTGTTGAGTAGAATATTTAAGACGACGTGAGCTGGGTGGGGCTTGTTCCTTTAATTATGCAACAGGTGACACCAAATCATTAAGGATTCTGAGATATCTCCATGTCCAGTATAACCTTAAACCAATTTTGCTTATATCTTTTTTTGTTTTGAGAGAAGTTGCTTCCATATTTTCATGCAAATATTAAGGTGATATGCAACAATTTGAATGTTTTTCTTGTTTTTAACAGGCCAACCGAAAGATTGGTCTGCCAATTTTATTCAGTAGAAAGAAACAATTTGAATATTTGTTCTCTATTCTCTATGCAAAGATGTTCTTTCTTGTGTTCATTGTAATCAAACTTTTTCACTAATTTTCTGCACATCTAGCTTCGATCTGTTCATCCAAATATCATGAAGTGCGTATAACATTTTGTCACAATAATATTGTAGATCCATAAGAGTGCTCACCGGTTGATCCTCGAAGGAATGTTGTCAGATGACATGATCACAACTGGGATGTCCCTTAAATATGAAGATTCCTGATTGAACAACCCAAAAGACATAATTAGCCACTGCATCTTCAGTAGATGAAATCAATGGATAGCACAATTAAATAAAGCAGATATGGTAATTACCTTGATCTTCTTCAGAAGATCATAGCCTGTCATGCCAGGCATGCAGTAGTCTGTGATGATCAGGTTCACTGCAACATCCTGTTTAATCCACCAAAACTCTTACTCAGAACAAGAACACAGTTGTTTTTTCATGATTAGCATCCATGTTGCCTGTCATCTTCTTACCAGCTGATCAGAAATTGGGCTCTCCTCATGATCATGGAGCCCCAAGAACTCCAGAGCCTTGCTCCCAGAATCAACAGCTGTGACTGCACAGACGGAGCCAAACCTCCCATCAGATGCCAAGCCCCATAACAACTGAGAAAGCAAGGCTGCAAGCAGCAAGGAAAATCTGGTGGTACCTTGGAAAGAAGAGGTCTTGAGGAGCCTCTCAATGAGCTTCCTGTCAGGGAGGCTATCATCCACAGCCAAGACATGGAACTGAGCCTCTGTAGCCACTGCCATGGAAGAAGGCAGAGATATGCTCCTTCCTCCTCTGATTGTGCTCCTGTGTGATGAAAGAACAGGAGGAGACTACAAGGAGAAAGCAAGAATGGTAGAGGAGGTGCAGATGGTGTGTGTGCTTGGCATGAGAAGGCTTTGTTTGCTTTTCAAGGGGTGTGTGGGTGTGGTTGAGCTTATATACATAAGCATGTGAAAGGATTCCAGTAGATATGAGGAAAGAGGGAAAGCTGATGGAGATAACAGGTGTAGTGACTAAAGAAAATCCCACCTCATGGAAAGCAGGATCCCGGGCAGATTTGCTCCAAATCTTTCCAGGAATTGACTCCACAAGAATAGGCCCGTCCGGCAACATCATCTCTGGCAAGTGCACCTACACTTATTTGAAGCTCTCTAAACACTATATATTCTCGTTTCAAATTATAAAAATTAATAAATATAGAATCTAGAAATGAAACGGAGGAACACAAATTTATCCATATTCTTACCTATATATTCATCAACTGCTTCACAGAAACTGAGACTTTGTTTGAGACAGATCTAGCCTTAAGATTCGTACTAGATCGAGATTATGTATATCAAAATAAAATGATTTAAAATTTTATTTTTGTCTAAAATAAAAATTAGATGTCTTATCTAAATATCATTGATTCGCACATTTTAGATGCACGGTTTTTTTAAAGCTAAGTTTGATCATTTAAAAAAGATATGAGGCTATATGACCTAAAGCTACTCAAACAGGCCTGTGTATTCTAGACAAGTCTGATGGTCCACCATTTTCTTTTGTTCGCTATCTCTTTTCCGATCTTCTGCCTGTAGCTTTCGTTATTTGGGTTGTCCTCTTGTTGGCTGAGCTGAAAGACTGAAAGATGCGGATCATTTCGGCGATTTGGTAAAGCAAAAATATATTTCTCCAGGTGTGACCTACTCTGACCTGCCAGTTTGCTGCATCAAATATTGCTACAATCACAGTCATTTTATTCGGTTCGCACACACCTTTCATAAAAGTTGTATTGCCGTAGATTTGCATGGTAATACTGAATTACTACTGCATGCATGGTTCAGAGAACTAATCAAATATTAGCTGCTAATTAATGATCAGGCTCGTTAGTATCTGAGCTAGCCAACAACACACAAACTTCTAAGCATCGTCTGTAGTCTGTACGATATTAAAAGAAATAATCAGAATTGAAATCCTGGGATTCGGAGTTTCCGCACCAACCAGGAGGAAATCCTCCTGATCTGAAGATTTCTCGGTTGTTGCCAACTTTTCCCTGGCAAATCTTGGCGATGCAGCGAAGAAGAAGAAAACACATGGAAGCAAATCCGGCGGCGTGGATTCGGTGACGCCTGGCGATTGGCTAACCGGCGATGAGTGATGTGATGATATGATATCGCGCTCGATCGATCTCAGCGTCGCTTTCCATGGCAGCTATAGTTTTGAGAATTTTTTTTTGTGGTGGGATTAAAGTCGGGAGTCGGGACCCTGTGATTGGCGTAAGGTTTCGGTAATTTGACGAAGGTCCTCCACGTCACTCAGCCAGCTTCGATTGATTCGCTCGCTCGTCTCTACCTCCGCTACTGACTCTTTCAGTTTGATTGGTTATTTTTTTTAAAGAAAATCACGTAGGTCCAACTGATACGAGGACTTTTCAGGAGGTCACCTATCCTAATACTACTCTCGTCCTAATATGCTCAACTGAAGTTCTAACGGAATCTAACGTCCCATTCCACCAATTGGTTGGTTATTCAATGGAGGAGATCGAGGGACGATGCAGATACTCAAGATCATAGAGGGCAAGTCAGTCACTAGGTATAGGAATTCAACTCCACAGTAGATAAACCCGAGGAGCTCGTTGCCGTTGAAGCCGTGGGGTTCGCTGACCACTACCATGAACTCAAGCACAGTATTGACCTCATCGCATAAGTAAATACGGCACCAAGCTGCGCCCGTCACCTCCTCGATCTCTTGCCCTCCATCAGCCACATCTTTCACTGTGCTGCGTTTTTCGCTATAGCCTCCATGTCACTACGCGAAACAGAACATTGGACGAGTGTGCTAGGGTTTGCTGAGTGTATTAACTCAAACACTCGATAAACTCTTGTCACTTGGTGGACAGGAATAAATTTACTCGGTGAAAAAAAACTCTTGATGAATAATTTGCAAATACACTCGGCGAACTTTGACACTCGGCAAAAAACGATAAAAAATCGTCAGCTCTAGAGGCCGACGACGTGTGACGGTGTCAGAAAAAAAAGGTATTTGCCGAGTATGACTAACGGACACTCAGTAAACCCTATGGCACTCGATAAAACCGACGTGATATTCGGTAAAGGGTTTACTGAGTGTTCGACAAAATACACTTGGGAACCTTTATCTGCCGACCGTGGATTCGTCGAATGTTATTTACGAGTACAACACTCGGTGAACCTTTTATCGAGTGTTTTTGAAGCTTCATCATGTGTCAAGGGCACATGACAAAATACCAGATTCTGGTAGTGTGCGCTGCTAATATAGTTCTTTATTATAAAGACTTTGAAGCCTATTTCGGCGGACTTTTTTTCCCAGTTTTAAGCGGCAACAAGTCGCAGGAAGAGATATGTTGCTGCAGCAAGTGGTGTTTTCCTGTGGCGCTCCCGGTTCTCCCTCCCCTTCACTTGGCTTTAATTTCCTTGCAACTGCCGCGGTGGGTCTCATCGCGTTCCCGTTTCCTGAGCTGTTCCATGTGTGTACGCTTGCATTGCATGTCAGCGTGGAGGATTCCGTATCAGATTCGGATTGGCATCGCTGTGTTCTCAGATTTCCGTGTGCAATCACATGGCATCATTGGCATGCATATAATACGAACGTCGTCGTCTCGTCAGTGATATATGTGTATACTGATTGCTGTGACTTCCTTGGCGGCCGCTGTACACGAACGACCGGAAAAATAGCACAAATTAAGCATTCTGTATAGTACCACATTTGAAATTTATCGTACAAAGATTTATTTTTACTTTATTCGTTTCATTAATCCGTGCATAATTAATGGGTCCATCTAACAAGCAAAACCACAGAATCAAGGTGTCTAAAAATTAGAACTTGATAAGGGGCATCTAATCTATTCAAGAATTACTGGGACATACTAATCTAGGAATTATTAAAAATTAAGTAGTTCGTTTGGACGGAGAAAGTAATATGCAGTAAGGTACTGCTCGGTTGGTGGAATGAAGTGAGATGAGATGAAACG
This sequence comes from Zizania latifolia, assembly GCA_000418225.1. NCBI lineage: Eukaryota > Viridiplantae > Streptophyta > Magnoliopsida > Poales > Poaceae > Zizania > Zizania latifolia. Next base: position 301,769 of record KE372830.1, on the reverse strand, counting down.
GACCGATTTTTTGTGGTGTTTGGTTTAAAGATGAAGTAAGATAGGGACGTCTCGAAAGAAAATATTCTGTGTAGATGTATGACGAGTCTAAACCCCCATATTGAGCAGATGGGCTCATCCCACTTTCTCGTGCGTGAGAAGGGGCTGCTTTTGCAGGAGCAGAGCTAGGCGACACGGGCGGTGGCGGCAGCGTGGCGTGACCGATGGCCGTTGATGGTGCAACAGTGACGAGGTGAGGATGACTCGTGGGGCCCACATGATAGATATTCCATCTCTTTTAAGTAGCTCCATCCAAATAAAAATATGGGATAATAAATTCATCCCACCAACTAAACAATAAATTGGATGATTTCATCAAAAAAAGAAAGAAATCGTTTAATACCACCTAATCTTAGAAGCAAAACACACTGAGGTAGTGTTTGTTTGCCTAGATATCTAGGGATGGGATGGGGCTATTTTATCCAGTCAGCTGTTTGGTTGAAGTGTAAAAGTGAATGTGATGGTCACCTACAGAAATATTCTTTTAATATGCTTGATGATGGGATTCAAAAAAAAATTCTAGATGAGATGATGTGTCATCTCCTGATTGCTTATGATGCATTTAATTTTTCATTTATAAATATTTAAATGATTTTCTCTCAAATTATTTATTCAATTTATGATCTAATTATATTATTGTATTAATTATAATTTAATATATATAATAAGATAGCATATATAATAAGATCTCATATTATTATATTTTTGTTAAAAATATATATTTGATAAGTGAGTTATACTAAATTATCAGTTTATACCGTCAAGTTATATCCACATAAACAAACAAACAATATCACATCCTATCTATATCTAACCAAACAACTAACATATATCGTTCTGCTCCTAAATCTATAATATATCTATAGATGATCATATCATATATATATTTACCCTCGAACGAAACACTAACGAGTGATTCAATAATCCATATTTGCAGACATGCGCACAGATGCACGTCACGTGAAATTTTTGTACTCTAGGTCACAGATGAAAAACGCTTCGGCCCATGGCCGCCGGTGGTGCAAGAAGAAGGCCGGCGGCCGGCCACAAGAACGCTCGCAGCCTACAGGTCGTAACCTCACGGATGTGACAACCTCTGACATTTCAGCCCAACATATATATGGGCCGCACGTAAATCGCTGACATTTCAGTCCAACATATATATGGGCCGTATGTAAACCAATACAATTTGTGCCCAACACATATTGGGCCGCACGTACATCGATATGTAGTTTCGGCCCAACAGATATATGCGCTGCATGTAAATCGATGTGTCATTTTGGCCTAAAACAGATATGGGCCGCCCGTACAACGATGTGTCGTTTCGGTCCAACACATATATGGCCCGCACGCACATCGATGTGCTGTTTCGGCCAAATAGATATGTGGGCTTTGCACGTAGATCAATGTGCTATTTCGGCCGAAACATATGGGTTGCATGTAAATCGATGTGCCGTTTCGGCCCAACACGTATATGGCCCGCACGTACATCGATATGTCTTTACGGCCCAACACATATATGGGCTGCGTACGTCGATTCGTCTTTTCGGCCCAGCACTTATACGGGCCGCGCGATCATCACAACACCGCTCTGCCCAACATATGTGGGCCACAATTAAACCGCTATAGTTTCGGCCCAACATGTATGGGCTGCACGTAAATCGCAGTTCCATTCTGGCCCAAAATATATGGGCAGAGCGTTAATCGCAATACAGTTTCGGCCCAATATACATGGCCCGCGCCTCCTACGTCGCGATCCGGCTCAGAGCTTGTGGCTCAAGTAAAAATGAGTGGCACGACGTCCGCTGCAATCTCATTCTGGCCCAACTCATGTGGGCCTCTTGGTTGCGGCCCGTTTGGTTTACTCCAATCTGTTGCCGAAACATGCCGTGAAAATTGGAGTTGGGCTGCAGCCCAGATGGGTTTGTCTCGGTCGGAAATTTTGGTGTGGGCCCGGCGGCTAGTGGATATTGGGCCGCTCCTGCGCAGGGGCAGGAGTTTACCGCAGGGTTCGCGGCGCCTCCACAGCTGGTTAACGCGGTTACCAGCTAATTTTGAATTTCAAATGATTCATTCCAAAATTTGCAAACCGATTTCGATAATGTCATTTTAAAAAAAATAAACAATTACAATGGCATGCTATTGGCTGTGCCAATTTTTTATTTTTTATTTTTATCGGTGTTTTACTGAGCAGTACACCACGAGGATACTCGAGATGGTATTTGAGACGGCAGGTAAGTGTTATATTTTGAACTTTAAGGTTGACTCGAGAAAATAAGAGCTAAGAGATTTTAGACAGATTTAGACCTTTCGAAGAATAATAATCCTATACCTTTGTGCCTGTGGATTGTAGATTAAATATATGTTAAATAACTCGAGAGCAAATGAAAGCATGTCTATGAACTAGATCTCTAACTCGAGTCGGTTTCTTACGTATCAGGAATTATGTATCGGACTCTGGTCTGTTTTCTATTTACAAAGATATTTGTACATATTTATCTCTATTATCAAATCTTGGTGTTCGGTTTTCAGATATGGAGCACAACTTTCTTATCGAATTCGAACTCCTTTTCATCGGCCATACTAGACTCCAAAGCTGACTAGGTATACTCTCGGTCCAAACTGATAAAACCTATCTTAAGATACCTGAGGTCATATCCCGACACTTTTTATTCATCTTGTTGTTGTGCTCCAAAACTATTTTAAATTTAATATTTAAAAACACTTTTAAAATATTGTAAATCACCTATTGTTTATAGTTTCTTGATTTTTTTTAATTTTTTGAGAATTTAACATTGAATTTCAAACCGATGTAAGAAGATTGCAACAACTATAGACCGCGACAGTTATAAAGTATATAAGA
>KE372830.1:258799-270725 GCA_000418225.1 Zizania latifolia | reverse complement strand
AAGTGACATTTCACGTTAATTTTAGAAGGAAAAAAAAAGAAAACACAAAAAAAATAATAATCATATATCCTTCGTTTAGATGAAAATTGAGGATTTACTCTCCTGGCCTAGATATCACTGACCTGAGAGGACTTCAGTGAGACGTAGAAGATAAATCCTCAATTTCTATCTAAAAAAAGTATATGATCACATTTCCCAAAAAAATGGTAAAAGAACAAATTGCAGAGTTTTAAGGTATAAAATGACAATTTGACACTTCCCACGTAATGGATGATATTTTATCTAAAACAACATACTAGAGTAGTATAATATCAATTCTCTGAGATACTATGTATGAAATAGTTGGGCATTTTTAACACTTATAGTTTTAAAAAATTGGGCCAAAAGATAGATCGAAATTGCAATTAGAAGCGATACCTGCCGGCGTCCTCAGGACTGAACTCGACATCAGGACAACCTAGGCTGCGCGCGTAGGCCACCATTTCTCTGGCAATGGCCACCACCTGCTCGGGAGTCTTCCTTAGCTTGTGCTGCATGTGGATCTCGCTGGTGGCGATGAAGGTATGGATACGCGGCAGCCGCGCGTGCCGCACGGCCTCCCAGGCGGCGTCAATGTCTCGCTTGTTGCATCTCGAGAGGCCACAGATGACCGGGACGTGGCCGTCCTCCCCGACGGGCGTGTTCCCCATGTCGATGGCGATGGAGCGCACGGCATCGAGGTCGTCGGGGGAGGAGGCCGGGAAGCCCGCCTCGATGATGTCTACGCCAAGGCGGGCGAGCTGGCGCGCGACGACGAGCTTCTCGGTGCTGGTCATAGTGGCCCCCGGGGACTGCTCGCCGTCGCGGAGGGTGGTGTCGAAGATGCGGACGTAGTTGGGGTCATCGATACGGCTGGGGACGTACTCCGGCCGGCGCGGCGCCAGGGAGGCCCGGACGGGGCGTCCGATGGCGCGGTGGCGGCAGGAAACGCTAGAGTTTGCCGCCGCCGCGGCGGCGAGGCCGCGGGAGAAGCGGGGGGCGGCGGAGCGGAAGGAGGAAAGAGTTGGGGCGTGCGGGCGCGGGGTGGAGGTGGGGTTCGCGGAGGAACAGTAGGGTTTAGCAGAGGAGAGCAGGGAGGACGCCATGATCGCCGGTGTTTGCGCCCTTTCTTATGTGGTGAGATTTAATCGTATAACCGTCTTTCTTTATCTTTATATTATTAGATAAAAAATTAAAAATTTATTTTCTACAATCTCAGCGAAAGGTAGGATCTCTTGTATACGAATGACATGTGGATAGAAGAGTAAATTCTTAATTTTCCATCCAAATATAATACATATGATCACTTTTTCTTTTATGTATTATAAATAAATAAATAAATAAATAAATATTATTGTTGTGACATTATAATAAAAAGAGTGATAAATTATTATTTTTTCGTCTCTCGTTGTGCACAAGTCACTCAGTGAGCTTCCTTTCGTGGAGATGCATGAATGCGGTTGAGGCTGCTGATTTAGAAAGTGCTCTCTACCGGGCTCCGGGGAGGAGCACACCGAAGTCGTGATGCTCGTGCTGGTAACCACAATTAGTGACTTGGGAGGTTTCTTGAACCGGTATAGCCGGATAAATTATCACCGTTACTGGTATAATTTGATGAGAAAATCGAAAAACATACTAATCAGATTGTAATTATGGTCTGATTTGATAGTTGTTGGTTCAATTACTATAAATCATTAGTCGACGTGAAGATCCTATAGTCTTGGTTAGTGATCTAATTATTGTAAATTATCGATCATAAGATGAAAAACCATGGTAATCATACCACAGCTATCGATCTAATTTAACTGTTATCAGTCTAATTAATGTAAATTATTGGTTGGTGAGAATACTCGAAACCACGATAACTAAACCGGTTTAAATGGTTTGGGTCTTTGGTCCTGCTTATGAGTTGCAAATAGACAACCAACTCCTTTTAAAACACTATGGATGGATAATGGAGTAGCCTAACTTGGTATAGTTATTTGTCTGATGGTGATCATGTTGTACAATAAGGGTTACATAGACAATTCTAGAATTTGATGATAAAAATGTTATCCATGATATAATAGTGTCTGTGAAAGAGATATGAGTAAGTTAGCATCGAATTTCATTAGAACTCTGATATTAAGCTAGGATGTGGAGCCACACTTTCTTAAAAAAAGTAGTGTCAGTTTTTTTTTTCCGGCTGTTCTATTAGTCATTTTTTGTGGCAATAGAAGAAGCCATGATTCGTGTGATTGTGTCCAATTTAATGGGGCCACTACACGAAGAAGACACGCACTCAAGACATAAACCGTACACTCGTCAAGTCGCATTAATTGTTAATCATCACCAGAGAGAAAAATGTGTAGCCCAGAATTTTAACTTGATTAAGTCTTGTTTTCGACTCAATATATTTTAGGCCCAGAATTTTAACTTGATTAAGTCTTATTTTCGACTCGGCATATTTTAAGCCTTTTTTAACTACCCCATGCTGTTTGACACGTGTAAGTTTCTTTCTCACTTCTAATGGCTAACATCATAGGTGTTGATGATAACCATTAGTTATTTTAAGAAAAACGATGAACCATTACTTCACCACTAAACTACAACTCTAATATGTTATTGTATACTCAATTTATTTTATATTATAAATCATTTAACTTTTAAAGTTAAATTTCTCTATTTTGACTAAATGTAAAAAATATATATCAATATCTATACTATCAAATAAATACATTTTTAAAACATATTTTATGTGGATTTAAATGAAATAAATTTCATGTTGTACTCGTTGATATATCTTTCTATGAAATCAATCGAAGTAAAAGAAAATTAACTTATAAAAAAATAAACAACCTTTAACATAGAACGGAGGATTAGTAATTTTCCTATCTTTACTATAAGAGCGTGTATACTGATGTTTTCCCTACTTTATCATATAGACGTTGATCTACAAACGGTAAAGCCCAAGAAAAGGTGAAAGAACAGATCCGATCCACAAGCTCCCATCTCGTTCCTCCACTTCACTGATTGACTTGAACACCTTCCGAGCAGCACCATGAACACTCATCACTTCCATGATCTTCCCATCCTCACTCAACCTCAATGCTATCACTTGGCGACCAAATCCGGTCAAGAACGATGAGATACGCTGAATGCGTTGAGCTGGGAGCTTCATGACCAATTTCCTTAGCCAAGGATAGGAGATTGACCACTCGGCGATCTTTCCTCTCTTGGCATGGAGACCAACCCAGAACCCTCCTCTAGGGCTCATCTTGATGTTATCTGGGAACCCAGGCAGCTGTGCAACCTCTTCGATTGTTGAAGCTTTTGGTGTTTTGAGCCAATATCTTAGAATCTTGCCGGTTGTGGTCTCTGCAAGTAGCAGATAAGAACCATCGCTGCTCATAACCAAACCATTAGGGAAGCACAACCCACTGGCCAAGACTTGGACCTTGTTATTCTTTGGATCATATTTCAGCAGTTTTCCAGAATTGTCGCCAGATATGACTATATTCAAGAACTCCCTGCAAACCAATTTCATTTACAAAGTATTTTATAAATTAAAGTGAGACAATATTCAGTTGGCAACAAATCAACAAATTAATGGGTTCCAAGAAGGAATTAAAAGACCTGAATCTGTTCATACCTTCTCTGAAACCTTGTGCTGGTCTCAGTAAAGTAGATGGCTCCAGTTTCATGGTCGATCTCAACACCATTTGCAAAGGTAAATGAGCTCCCTAGCCACTGGGGCACAAGCGGCCTAGAAACATTGTCACCTTTGCCTACCACTCTCAGCCCAAGATAGGCGTCTGCAACATACAGCTCTCCAGTCTTGTTGTTGAACTTGAGGCCGAGTGGACGCCCACACTCATGCTCCCTTTTCGGGTCCTTCGATCCTCTGCAGCTATCCAACCTGCAGTTCAGCAGCACACATTACTGACATAGATAAATGAATGCTCCTCCTGCAATTCAGGACAGATGGACAGGTCGTATTTGTTGCTCTTTGTCATACTATAAATGTTGGATGTAACGGTAGATATGTTCATGGGCGATATATGTTGGATCCTCACGCTTTAATCGTAGCACAAATGTTAAGCAAATGAAGAAAACATTTTTCAGTCAATTTCCATAGGTACGTTTGTCACAGGAAATGTTAAGGTCACAATTAATTAGAAGGCTCAACTGTGGTTTGCTCTGAGCTGCAAACCAAGCAAGCAACAGAGAGCCAGGCAGCTAGCAACTAACACGGGTGTACGTAAACTGAGCACACTTACAGCTCCGGCGCGGAGCACGAGTGCTCGACCCACCGGCGCTCCGGCGGCGGCCGCCACTTCAAGACCCTCCCGTCCGACACGCTCGTGTACGGCCCCTCGCCGCCCTCGTCGAACACGATGCTCTCCGGCCCGGCGGCGCCGTCGAGCAGAGGGATCAGCTCGACGTTGCCGTCTCGTATCTCCAGCTGCCTCACGTCGCTGCGCGAGTCCAGCGAGAGGATCGCCGCTGCGGCGAAGACGGCGAGCGCGAAGAGCCTGGCGGTGGTGTTCATCGGAGAGTCGGTCGGAGCTAGCTAGCTTGGAACTTTGGTGAGCTACCAGTCTACCACCAAGGGCAGGGCAGTGGTGTGTTGTAGACACGTCGCTCAACTACACAGAGTATGGGATGGGTTGGCTTTATATAAACTTGCACGGTATGCCATAATCTTCCGGCGCGTTGAAACAGACGCCCAAACAATTCTTCAGAAAATTAAAGAAGAGACGAGGGTCTGGGCTAAAGTGGGGCCTCCTATTTGGCTCCTTTTCCCTAACTCCCCCTGCCCCCTTTGTAAATCCTGTTTGGCTCCCCTTATCCCCTTATGTAAATCCTTAACTCTTTAATCTTTAATCTTAACTCTTTAATCTTTAATCTTAACTCTTTAATCTTTAATCTTAACTCTTTAATCTTTAATCTAATACATTGCAGTTCTCCTATAGTTTTTTTATAAAAAAAAAACTTGCACGCCTATCTCAGGTTAGGCGAGAAACAACTTATGAGCATTTGGTTTGGAGAAGCTTTGGAGAAGCCGAAGTTTTCTAATTCCTAAAGTTTATTTATAAATTATATAGTTACTGAGCTTTATAATATAACTTAGAAATCTGGACTGTTTGAAAAGATATAAAAAACAGTTAGCTGCTACAAACTGATACTGATCGATAATGCTAGGGTACATAAATGCATGGCCATCTGCTATCTACAACCATTAAGCAATGTGGCAGTGTCCTATCCGAGTTACATTCTGACCATGAAGTTAAGTTCCTATCTCACGGTTGCAACCTGCAACTACCTGAAACATGCATGGCTCACATTCTCTGTTTCTTACTGCTCATTAGTACAAGCTTATACGGCTCATTATTCAGGGCAGCAGGCTATGTATTGTATTACATCTTAGGTACATGGCTACTAGCCCATGTATCTCAGATAATTCATTCGTTTTATATTATATATTATAAGTTATTTAATTTTGATTAAGTTTAAAAAAATCTATATCGGTATCTACAATATTAAGTAAATATAGTATTAAGATATATTTTATAATAAATTTAATAAAACTAATTTAATATTATAGTTGTTGATATATTTTTCTATAAAATTGGTTAAAAGTAAAGAAATCTAACTTATAAAAACGACAAACTATATACAACAGAGGAGTGTATCTATTAGTCCTGTTTTGTGGTCTCTACTGCATTTATATCTGAGCTCCATCATGAACGGCATTTCACTGTTCAGTATTAAATACTGATTTCTACTTTGTAATTAAGCAGATTGAATAAGACCTTTTTTAAGAGAAAAGATAAGATGTGGAAAGGGAGGATTTATCTCTGAACATTAACATTGATCTCAAACTGAAAACCTATTTTTATAGTAAACTAAAGTACGCGTAAAAGTAATAGAACTCATTGGTAGTAGTAATAGAACTCGTTGTACTTGCTCCAACTATAAGAGACAATATATTAGCATGATACTCAGAAAACTCTCACTTTTATTCATTTACTTCATTGAATCAGGATTTATAAAACCATATAAATTAGACCGATTACATTGGTTTTTGACTACCTCATGGTAAAATGATTTGTGAATGGACCGGTTTCAATGGTAACTGATCGTTTGGTTTCTATCAGTAAGTAACCGGTTCCTAATCGGTTTTGCAAACCTGACTAGCGTAACCATCTCATCTCGCTCGCCTATGAAGGCTAAGCTATCTTTGCGCTTGGTGGGTGAGCTGATCAAACAAAGAAAGAAAGCTACGCGCGACCACGACCTTTCATGAAGAAAATGTAGATAAACAATGTAGTATTTGGGTGGATACGAGTTGAGCCATCACAAAAAATGTTTTCAGTGATGTGAGATATGGGCTACCATATCGTGCAATGGACATGTGCAGAATCCATTGCCAATCAACTAAGAAAGTACGGCTCAAGCAGAAACACACAAATTTTCAACAGATATTAGAAAAAAGTTTCAAAACTTCATCAGCCACCGGATCGATTTGCCTTGAAGATATGAAATAAAAAAATTCAGAATTTCTTCATAGTTCATACCGAAGGGGGAACATTGGAAGGGGATTGGAGCTGTACTTGGATCTGAATTGCATCGTACAATGCAGTAAATGAAGAACAGGGAGAGGGAGCAGTTGCATTAACTATCATCAATTCAGCAGCGATGCAGTTGCAGAACAGGGAGAGGGAGCAGTCGCATGATCGATCATGAATTCAGCAGAGGGAGCAGTACTAGATTCAGTCGAATGATTCGTCAATTCAGCAGAGAGAGAGAGAGAGAATAGAAAACTTACAGTTGCGACGCGACAGCGGACGAGTGCTCGACCCAGCGGCGCTCCGGGGGAAGCCACTTGAGGACCCTCCCGTCCGACACGCCCGTGTACGGCCCGCCGCCGTCGGCGTCGAACGCCACGCTCTCAGGCCCAACCGCGCCGCCGCCGTCCACGGCGACCAGCTCGACGTCGCGCTCCCTGCCGATCTCCAGCGCCCGCGCGTCTCGCCGCGAGTCCAGCGACAGGAACGCCAACGCCGCCGCCACGGCGGCCACCAGCACCACGAGCCTGGCGTCCATCGGATGGCAGAGACCTAGCTAGGTTTCGTTTTCCCAAAAAAAAAACAAGAAATTGAATGGATGGCAACGTGGCGAGGACTCGATCCGGGGTATATATGATCTCCGGCGAGCGCTTGGCATCCCAAAAATCTCGTTGAAAAGATGGTTTGGTGCGGAGACCGGGAGTCTCACGGCGTCCTGTCGTCGTAAGCGGTTGAATGTCCCTGTGTTTCATGTGTTTATGTCTTAGCTTCACGGTTAGAGCTTACGATGGTTTTTGACTATCTGGTCAGCTGACGGTTAGCAGTAACCGATCATTAAATTTAATTTTTAATCGATAACTGATCAATTATGTAACTAGTTAGTAACAAATCGTTCGGCTACTGTTGATAACCGATTATCAATCGGTTTACAGAACCTTGGTCTACACTGTTTTGTTATCGTACAACCATGTATTTCATATTTGTATGACTCTATTTCACTATTATTTTTGACCATATCACCAACCGGTGGTTAGCATAGATAAGTAAATTTAAATTTGAAACGATAACCGATCGTTTATTCATCATCTCTAAACAAATTTCAACCGGTTTTGAGAACTCTGTCTCACATCGTGAGACATCGTCCGGCCGTAGCATGCAGTTGAATGCCCGCGTGTTTCATACGTGTACGGCTCTGCTTCACGGATGGGTTTGGAACGGCCGGGTGAGGCTGAGCAGAGCCGAAACAATCTCGTGGCGCGGTGGCGCACGCCAGTTTGCCCCCCGCCCCCACGAAACGCGGGCTAAAACCACACGAAACGCGCGATCGAGGTGGGTCGCGTCACGGGCTGGTCCAGCGATCCACACGCGGATGCGGCTGCAGCGGCCGGGCGCGAAAGGCCGTGGTGAGATGGGCCGCGGAGGCATAGCCGGGCCGTAGAGACGAGCAGCCATGCTATGTATAGACGATTTTTTTAAAATAATATATTTTTTATTCAAATTTTCAAACTTGGTACGCGGATTTCAAATTTGCAAAAATGACCTTCTATCGGTACTTGGTGTGCCGATCTAGGCCGATCGGCCCTAGATCAGCATACCATATGCTGATTTAGGCTGATCGGCTAGATCGGTTGGTGTCCAGGTCCTGTCGGCATTTGATCTGTCGATCTAGGCCAAACGGCCCAGTTCGGCAGATCAACTGTCGACTGGCGCCTATATTTTCTATTTTGACAAATTAAATATTAAAAAATCCTAATTTTTTGTATTAATATGTTATATATCTGTAATATTGTAGAATTAAAGAAATTTGCACACTTAATCGTTCTCTATTTTGAAATGAGATTGCAATATCTATTTCGTAGAGAATCACACATCTGCAAACAAGCTCGTAAAATATGGTATTGAAGTGTAAGTGTAAGATATTCAAATTATGAGTGGATAGTGAAGAGCAGGCAGATAAAGATGTTTCAATACATATAGCATAATACCCGAAGCTGTTCAAAAGTATGTTTAAAGTACCTTTAAATTATCTCTAAAGTACCTCTAAATTATCGCTAAAGTATGTTTAAAGTACCTCTAAATTATCCCTTAATTATCTCTAAACTATGTTTAAAGTACCTCTAAATTATCTCTAAAGTACCCCTAAATTATCGTTAAAGTATGTTTAAAGTACATCTAAACTATCTCTAAAGTACCCCTAAATTATCTCTAAAGTATGTCTAAAGTACCTCTAAATTATCTCTAAAGTACCCGTAAATTATCTCTAAACTATGTTTAAAGGACTTCTAAAAGTACCACTAAAATACTCCTAAAGTACTATTAAACTACCCTTAAAATATTACTAAACTAGTCCTAAATTACTACTAAACTACTCCTAAATTACCACTAATCTACTACTAAACTATCATAAACTACCTACCATACCTAAAGAAGAGAAGAGATGAGAGGAGATGGCATACCTAGAAGGAGGGGAGCCAAAAGAGCTATGGGCGCGCGGTGTGGGGAGGGGGCTTCGGCCCCCCTTATATAGGCGGCCTGTCGGCAGTTGATCTGCCGATCTAGGTCGATTCGGTCTAGATCGGCAGATCAAATGCTGATAGGATCTAGACATCAGTCAATCTTAGATCGGCATACCATATGCGGATCTAGGGCCGATCGGCCTAGATCGGTACACCAAGCACCAACAGAATATCATTTTTGCAAAATTTGAAATCTACGTACCAAATTTGAAATTTGAAATAAAAAATATATTATTTAAAAAAAATCATGTATAGACTACACATGGAGTTTCCCAGCTATATCCAGTTGCTGAAAGCCAGCACCACTGCACCAGTTGCTGCACCACTGCAGCAGTTGCTGCATACACACCATGGATGTCACTATGTCAGCACTCAGCAGCTACTCATCTCGGCTAGCTCAAGGCCTTGCTCACCGCATGCACAGCTTAACTGGCTGCTGATAGCTAGCAAGAGCGAAAGGCAGCTACAGCCTACAGGAAGAAAAGATGTGTGTGGATCGACCGATGCAGTGCGGTTGTCCGGGCGTGCACCGGTGCCATGAGATGTGAGTATGCGACACCATAAGGAAAGGAGGCAGCAATGCAATGCAAAGCAAGCGGCAAGTTGCAGGCGACGACGGCAGAAAAAGTCATGGGCCTGTGCTGATGTGACACCTCCTCCTCTGCCTCTGCCTCTGCCGTGCGTGCCCATGTATGATCAGCTCCTGCAGGCTGCAGCTGCAGCACATTATTGGTTCGTTAGCCTTGCAGCGTTGTTGCGAGCTTACTAGCTTTTCAGCACCAAGGCCGTCAGGGATTATGAGTGCGTTCTGAACAGACAACACGAGAGCGGGTTTCCACACAACACCCCAACGCTGCCATAGACACTACTGATCTTGATTATTTTTCTTATATTATACTCCCGTTCTAGAATACTGGTCGTTTTAGTCCGTCCCACAGTACATGTCGTTTTAGTCATGCAGGTTAATTGTGTAATTAATGGAAGTAGATAGGCAAAATATTAAGCCAGTTAGTGTATATCAGGCAAATGAAGTACTTGCTCCGTCCCAAAATAAGTTTAATTATGATTTTGTTATAAATTAAACTATCTTAAGTTTGATCAAATTTATAGAACAATAATAATAATTTCAATATCAAATAAACATTATTAGATCGTTATGAAATATGTTTTTATAGTTTACTTGTTTTATATAATATATGTTAATATTTTTTGCTTTAAATTTAGTTAAACTTAGAAAAAATAAACTATTAATTCTTTTTCTCAACACTAACTCTGGCTCAAATGATTATTTTGATGCTAGGCCCCAACAGACTAAATAAAATTCTCTGTAGTCAAAGACATTATAATTTTATCATTAACATATGAATCTAAAAGTACTATAGCCTATATGTTAGTGGCAAAGTCACTCTGTTGTAGTTAACTGCAGTAACCTCTCCCTGACATGCATAAACTAGTATAGTAACAGAGAATGCACATAGTGCCAAACGAAGAATTCGATAGGTTTGATCTCAACGAACGAGAAGACAGCATGACGCGCTGCAGCTTTGCGTGGTCCTCCTTCTTATGTGTGTTCCCCCATTGGCATGAAAAATACTTGACGAAACGCGTGCATATTTTATTGTTCTTCTTCTTTTCCCTTTCCTGCTCCTTTTCTCTATCGCTAGCTAGGCGCCGGCCATTATCAGGCACAGTCGTCGTCTGGTCAGGTCAAAAGCTTAACATACCAGCAGGCAGCAAATGATCAGTTGGACTGTTGGAGCTAGCCCCTGATCTTGCACTGTTCCAGCATGGCACACGCTATTCCATCTCATGCCTGAATTAAAAAAAGGGCACCTGTTCATGCCATGCCTCCCTGTCTTGCAAAGTGTGCACACATATTAAAAGAGATAGATGGAGCATTTGAGAGGCATGCATCATTGTGCATTTCTCTATCTGACTATCTCCCTAGCTTCTCCAAGGATAAATTATATGTGGAGAGATCATCAGACAGGCCGGATGGAGCTAGGCAACACCATTCAATTGATGGGACGTTGGATCACTGTATTTATTCTCGGCATGGAAACAGCATCTGCTACAATATATATGACCTGCGCATGCAAGATGCAGACAGGAGACGAGAAGAAATAAAAAAGAACAGTGCAGCTTCTGAATAATTGTGTGCGTGCGCGTAGTACGCTAGCTTGCTTGAAACTGATAAAAACAAAAGGAATTCTGGCGTGTGCAGCTCGCTTGATTGATCTGAAGAGCCAATTAAACCTGCTGTCAGCTCGTGCTAATCAGTTAACAGAGCAACTCCTCGATCGATCTCCAGCTGGTGGTACCAACTACCAGATCGAAGAGGTGAGCTGAAGTGAGAAAGTAAGTATAATATGACAAAGAAAATCGATCGATAGGTAGAGAGAGATCATTGGATTTGTCTCGCATGTCGACATAAGATCGATGATGCATGCATTCGTGCATGGATCATGCATGCTACTCGATCTGGACAAAGTGCGAACTGTGCATGAAATCAAGACGCGACAGGGGTCACGAACAGCTAAGGTAAGGTAAGTAAGTAAGCTAGCTAGCTCATGGCGTTATTGGCGTCTTTTGAACGAGAGAGATCAATCAGAGAGAGCAAGAGGCAGGCAGGGAATGCAAACAGTAGAAATCCAAGCGAGGAACAGTTGGAGAGGAACCCACCATGGGAGACCACGCTTTTATTGCAAGACGTTTTCTTAACAGTCGCGATGAGATCGAGAGCATGGTACACTATACCGTGCAGTGGGCCTCTCCTCTACAGTATTTTCTACAGCCGCGACGGATCGATCGATAGGTACCGTACGTCTACGTAGCCACAGC
>KE372830.1:221483-234135 GCA_000418225.1 Zizania latifolia | reverse complement strand
GATCCATCATGTATGCCATGCTTTGTACACGCCCAGATGTTTCTTATGCTCTAAGTGTTAGGAGCAGATATCAGTCAAACCTAGGTGAAAGTCACTGGGCGGTAGTAAAGAGTATCCTTAAGTACTTGAGAAGAACTGAGGATATGTTCCTAGTGTATGGAGGTGAGGAGGAGCTCGTTGTAAGTGGTTACACCGACGCTAGCTTCCAAACCGACAAAGATGATTCACGATCACAGTCTGGATTTGTGTTCTACCTCAATGGAGGCGTAGTGAGTTGGAAGAGTTCCAGCAAGAAACGGTTGTAGATTCAACAACAGAGGCCGAGTATATTACAGCTTCAGAAGCTGCAAAGGAGGCTGTTTGGATCAGAAAGTGCGTAGTGAGTTGGGTGTTGTCCCTAGTGCGTCCAGTCAAGTGGACCTCTATTGTGTAATAGTGGTGCCATTGCGCAAGCCAAGGAGCCTAGGTCGCACCAGAAGTCCAAGCACATACTGCGGTGCTATTACCTGATCCGTGAGATTATAGATAAAGGTGAAGTGAAGATATGTAAGGTGCACACGGATTTGAACATAGCCGATTCATTGACGAAGCCTCTCTCACAGCCCAAGCATGAGGCGCACTTGAGCTCTATGTGTATTAGATACTTACGTGAGTGAGTCGAGTGTATATGAGAAGAAGTTGTTTTTGTCTATGCTAATGTACATTTGGATAATTGGTTATCTTGTTCCTTGAATAAATGTCTTTTACATTGATCAGCAAGTTGATGACTTGTTTGTCAGACTCTTTGTGTCATGATGTTGTTCTAAACGATTCCTAATCTCATATCGTCATGTATGACTGTGATGATTCATAGATTAGCATATCTGTCTGAGTGATGATCATGTTTCGCAGATCCTATACATAGAGATGTCAAATTAGTGATATGGACTCATGTTTGTGAACATGGAGTTGGATAGACCTACCTTAAGATACTGCTGAGATTGTTATTTTATATGTGCCATCAGTTGTCATCTCAAATGGTGTACCTACAGAGTCCTTAGACCTGAGATCGTCATTGATTCTAGAATGTGTAGTAGCACACTTAGGGGCTTCCAGACGCTATTCCGTAACAGGGTAGTTATAAAGGCTGCTTTCGGGTGTGTCACGAAACATGTCGTGGGATATGAGCGGTCAAGATGGAATTTACTCTTCCTACATAACGGGAGAGACGTCTCTGGGCCCCTCGAGGTAATCGGATTGGAAAGTGCATGGCCATGTCACTATGACCAAAGAGTTAGTCATGATTGGATCCATTACTTGATCGAGTGAAGTGTCGAGCTATCAACAAGGGTGGCACGAATCTCGCCTTGAGCTTGACTGATGTCGTATGGTAAAGGGATTGGTGTGTGAGTATATCAAGGTTCAGAAAGTATGATTTTGACTTTGTATGCTTTCGGGGGTCAATATGTGCTGCTAGGTACCGCTATTGATCGGCGATCCAAAAATGGTTTCCAAGAAGCGGCCATTTGCGTATGAACCTATCGGGTCTCACGCTTAAGGGGATGGAATTCAAATCTTGAAAAGAATTGGTTCTTGTGCAAGTGGGAGATTGATGGAATTGTGCCCAAGAAAATTCTGGGAGAACCAGAAGTTCCGGCTGTAGCAGGAAGTTTCGGGTTCTGGAGCGTCCGGAAGTTCTGGTAGGACCAGAAGTTCGGGGCCAGCCCTAGTATTCAATTTTCTAGACGAACCGAAAGTTCCGGCTGTAGCCGGAAGTTTCGGGTTCTGGACGAACCAGAAGTTTCGGTTGGACCGGAAGTTCCGGGTCAAAAATTAATTCGATACAGAAGGTCATTTCCGAAAGTTTCGGCTCTAGCCGGAAGTTCTGGGCCAGACGAACAGCTTAGATCTGTTGGGCTTTAATACAAATTAAAGTTCCATGACAGGGCACTATATTAAGAGAGATGGGGCAAGCACGAAAAGGCTGCTGGTTGTTACTGCTATTGCTCCTAGTTGAGAACCCTAGCCGCCACCTCTCTTCTCTCCACGATTGCAAGGTGTTATGATCGATCTCTCTCCAGATCTCACGAGCGGTGCTAGCACGCCGGCACGAGGTGATCCCATCCCTGTACGTGTGGATACCGTAGAGGTACCATTGATGCATCGGTGCTATTCTTCTTCCTTGGAGAACGCCAGATTATGCCGACTTCGTCGCCGACGAACGGACGGAGCTGTGAGGAGCAGATCGAGGACGCGCTTCATCGACTCTACTTTCGCTGCCCGAGCGCGTCTCGAGGCTCAAGGTAACAATCCATGATCCCATTACACGCATGGTTCCTGGGCTAATGGGATAAAATTTTGAAATTAAGCTCTAGCGTAGCCTCCCCATAACCCAACACGAGGAAGTCCCGCACTCGCTTGGTGCCCTCCTCTGGGACAAGGGCTCAGCGGACTCTCGAGAGGGATCCGACCACCTCAAGTACTCGTACCCTGGCCACGCCCGAGCCATGAAGGGTGAAAACGGCGGAGCACAAAGTTAAGAGCCACATG
The DNA here is from genome assembly GCA_000418225.1 of Zizania latifolia. Taxonomy (NCBI): domain Eukaryota; kingdom Viridiplantae; phylum Streptophyta; class Magnoliopsida; order Poales; family Poaceae; genus Zizania; species Zizania latifolia. The sequence goes on along the minus strand of KE372830.1, from coordinate 231,606 downwards.
GACCCCTATCAGCTTCTGCCTCCGACGCTCACCGATCGCCCGGACGAGCTCCTTGACCTAGGCCTGGTCCTCCGACCCGCACTGGTCTGACCAGGTCAAGGCCTGGGCCGACACGCAGTCGGTCTCCGGTGAAAGGGCCGGCTCATGGTTCCCGACGTAAAACCACTATGAGTACCAACCCTTGTTGGACGTCGGGAGAGGCACGGCGATGTACTCGGCTGCCATGCCATCGCGGAGCTGGATCCTAGCCCCGCCAATGATCTTCTTCTTCAAAAAATGCAAAGAAAAGAAATAGCGGAAAAGATTGAAGTGGGGGTCAATGCCGAGGTAAGCCTCACAGAGGTGGATAAAAATAGAAATTTGGAGAATAGAGTTGGGGGTGAGATTACAGAGGGAGATATCGTAGTGGTGGAGAAGACCCCGAAGGAAGGGATGGGCAGACAAGCCAAACCTGCAGTGGAAAAAAGATTCGAACACCACCAGTTCGTTGGTGTTCGGAGTCGGGAAACTTTCTCCCGCCGCCGCGTGCCACAAGGACAGCGCCTGCACGGGGAGAACTCCGGCCTTCTCCAGCAACTGGATCTTCATATCCGTAACGCCCGACCACGCGAACTCCTTCGAGCAGTCCACGCGGGCACTGGAGTCGATGGTCGCCATGGAGACGAAGCAAGAAGGGGCAAGCGGTTTCAAGTTGAAGAGGCGACGAGCTTTATGGAGGCACACCACGTAGTTGCAGTGGCGACCGGGACAACGAGTAGCTAGTGGGAAAGCTACGTGCGGAAGGAAGAAGATGAACAGCGGAAGTGCGTGGCGAACGAAGCATTAAGGAGGCCTAAACTGTAGCGACGGTTCGGGCCTCCACTCCGTTGCAATCTCATTGGGATATTCCCGCGATTATTTTTTGCTGGTCAAACTGTAGCGACGACTCCATCCGGACGCCTAAAAACAGATCCGACGGTTGCGCAAGGGAGCCGAATCGGCGCCTACCGCTCCAGCAGACATCCACCCTCAAAGTGCCTAGGAACTCGCACGCGCATAAAATCAGATCTGTCAATATCCCGTCTCCTCCACCAGAGGCCTTTTCGCCAAAACTGAGAGGGCTTCGCATGCGTCATAACTCTCGCAGCCACCAGTCTACTCCGATTGACGCCTGATTACCGACATCTGCGTGGGGCCCACGAAATCCATTACCTTTGCAGCCGGCAATCTGACATTTTCTCCGCTGAGGCCTGCTGTGGACCCCACGAACGCCTGCAGTTACCTATATGCGGCAACTGATGCCTATCTCGCCAAAACCTTCGTGGGCCACATCCCTATTTATGGCAACTGCTGTCTTGTTGCCAAAGTAATGTGGACCCCATACACTCCATTACGCTGAAAAGACTCCGATAAATGCTCCTCCGCTCCTAGCATTAGGAATTTAAAATATCTCTGGGCCCCAATGAAATACTTGGTCGACACAACGTCCGAGAGCTTAAAACTCTCCTGCATCAACGATAATGGGGCTAGATTTTATATCTTGAAGCTTGTTTTCTTTAAACAAACCTTCAAGCTTGGGGGCTACACCCGGCAGGTGCACCTAATCGGTGCCCCTGCCTCACTGAGGAAGAAGTCCTACATGTCAGAGCTCTTTACAACTTCTCGACTCCACCTTGAAGATTTTTGTCCTTCTACCGCAAAGGGCTCGGGGGCACTTGTTGGGGATATGACTCCGGGGCACTTTCCAAGTGCATTTATGATGATCAAAAGAAGACGGGGTCAAATCATTTATTACGACCTAGAGGGGGTGCCGACCTGGGGACTCGGGAGGACTCCCGACCACAGGCACTGAGCAGGACGCCCGACCACCGGCACTCGGGAGATCACCCGACCACGTGCATTCGGGAGTCTGATCAACAGTCAGCCGCACCATCAATGGTAATAAAGCTCCAGGGAGTAACAGTCGCATCAATGTAGCGAATAACTGCTGTAATTAGTCGCCCACGATCCCGGGTGATTTAAACTCAATTAAAGGGATTAATAGGGCTAATTAAACTCTGAATGGTAACCTCCGATCCTTACAGTATATAAAGGGATCAGAGGCACCTTTTACGGGGACGTCACTTCAGACACAGATTGTGGCTTTCCAAATAGCACACACACAGGACTAGGGCTATTATCCTCCGGGAGACCTGAACCTATCTAAAATCTCCTGTCTCCCTTTGTTTGTGAGATAACCATTGAACTTTGATCACAGTCTTCTCCATACGCCTACACAAATCTAGTCATCGGGTATTCTCCAATGATACTGTTGTTCTTACACAACGACAGTCTCATTCAGAAAATTTTACCAGCTAGCTCGATCTAGCATCTTTATAGAATATTCCCTTTTCTATCATCCCTTCCCGTCTCTCACAAATCAAATGCATTCAAAGCTTAAATTAACATCTCTACCAATCTTGGGATATCACCAAGCCAAAAAGACTTTTCCAGTTATATCACCAGAACCAAAGGTTGATCTCTCTAACCAAGCATGCCAGCAGCTACTCATCTCAGCTAGCTCAAGGACTTGGTAGCATGCACTGCAGCTTGGCTGCTGCTAGCTAGCTAGAACGAAATGCTGTTACACGAAAGGTGTATCGACCGATCCGTGTCCGGACACCGGTGTCGTGAGATTTGATCATGGTTCCCAAAATAGAAAATTTTGATGATTTTTGAAAATACTAAGTGAATTCTTATAAATACTTATAAATCACTATGGGAAAGTAAAAATTCGCCGAGTATGCATTATGTCGGACACTCGGCAAACAATTATACTCGACGAAAAGACGGGTTTGCCGAGGGCCTAATGGGAATAGGCTCGGCAAACCCTATGACACTCGGCAAAAAACAAAAAAAAAATCGGTATTAACGGACGTCGGGACAGCGTGTTTGGGTGGCAAAAAATTCTGGGTTCGCTCGGCAAACCAAAAAAGCCATGATTTTATATGAAAAATTGTTTCGAGCCTATGTGATATTTACAATTTGGTTTTAGCTTGAAAATTTTTCTACACTCAAAATACAACATATCTTATTCCATGTAAAAATTTCATATTTTTAGGTCAGTATGCTATTTTTAATTCATTAAGTTTGTTTCTAAGATTTAAATTGAAATAGGAGAAATTTGAACTATAAGTGCCTGAAATAATGAACCAAAAATTATAGAAAAATCACATTCATGTTTTTGAGTTTATTTTTAGTTCTTATCCACTAATTTGAAAGAAATTTTAAAAAATCTAGGTTGCGACACTTGATCGACAGCGTGGATCTTAATGGTTTTTTAATTCTAAAAAAATAAAATGAAGTCTAAAAACACGAGACCTATCATGTTGTTATTATATGATACATAAATACTGTGATAAAAATTTAAAAATATTTCGAGAAAGTTGTCACGTAGGATGTTAAGAAACTGGAGATTCTCACATGAGGAATTAGGGTTTAGAGAAGGAATGTGTTAGGTTTAAAAGAAAATCGTTGGTTCGATCTTTGTTTGAATTTGAAACTTTTTTTACAATCAAAATACAACATAGCTTATCTCATATAAAAATTTAGTATTTTTCCAGGTCAGTTTACTATTTTTAATTCATTAAGTGTGTTTTTAGGATTTATATTGAAATATGTCAAATTTGAACTACAAGTGCATGAAATAATTAACCAAAATTTATTAAAAAAATCATATTCATATTTTTTAGTCCATTTGTAGGCCTTTCCTACTAAATTGAAAGAATTTTTTTAAAAATCTATGTTGCGATACTCAATCGGCAACGTGGAGCTTAATGGTTTTTTAATTCTAAAAAAAATCAAATAAAGTCTAAAAACACGAACCTATCATGGTGTTATTATATGATATGTAGATGCTATGATAAAAATTTAAAAATATTTTAAAAATTTTGTCACATAGGATGTTAAGAAAATCAAAAATTCTCCTAGGACGAATTAGAATTTATAGAAGGAATGGTTGAATTTAAAAGCAAATCGATGGTTAAATCTTATTTTAAACTTAAAACTTTTTCTACAATGAAATACGGTGTATCTTATCCCATGAAAAAATTTGACATTTTTCTAGGTCAATTAACTATTTTTAGTTAATTAATTATATTTCTAGGATTTAAATTTAAAAAGTCAAATTTGAACTATAAGTGTATGAAATAATAAACTAAATTATTCGAAAAAATCATATTAATGTTTCTGAATCCATTTTAGGTCTTGTTTACTAAAGTTGAAAATGTTTCACAAAGATTGTCAAGTCAAAGAATAAAAAACATATTTGAAAAAAAAAATTTAAAAAATGTTTGTCGAGTGTCAAATTTGAGACACTCGGCAAACACAAATGTTTACCGAGTGTTTGCACTTAGCAAACAAAATTTTCGTGTCTCGCCAAATTTTTCCGCTATTTTTTGTGCATCCCACCAAATTTTCGCCTTTAAAACTACTCCTGCTGCTGCGCCTGGACCATTGCTCCCTCCCCCACAGCACCGCCTTCGCCGCCCTTCTTTGCTGGCGCCGCCCTCCCTCGCTGGCACCACCCTCCCTCGCCGGCACCGCCCTCCGTCGCCGTGCGTGGCCCCTTCGCCGCGCCGTCCCTCCGTTGCCGTCGTCCCCTCCACCGTCGCTCCCTCCACCGCGCCGCCGTGCCGTGTCGCCCCTCCTCTGTGACTCCGCGTCGCCGCGCCGGGTAGCGCCGCCCCTCCTCCGCGCCTCCTCGTTGAGCGCGCCGTGCCAGCGCTGCCTCCTATTTTTTATTTTTTGTTTGCTTGTTTGCCGAGTGCCAAAACTTTGACACTCGACAAATTATCCGTCACGCCACTGTCATTCACCTTTTTTCACCGAGTGTCGAATTTGGCACTCGACGAAGTGTTAGCCGAGTGCCCGATGAAAAACACTCGGCGAACCTCTGTTCGCCGACAGTGGGTTCGTCGAGTGCAACACTCGGCGAATACTTCATCGAGTGCATTGTGGCCTTTACCGAGTGTCTATGGCACTCGATAAAATCATGTTTTCCCGTAGTGAATACTAAGTGAATTGAGATGATTTTTTAAAATTCTTATAAATACTAAGTGAATTGAGATGATTTTTCTTTCAAAAAATTGAAAATTGACAGAAAAAGATCGTTGAAAATGAAAAAAGAAGAAGAAATGGCCGGTTCAACTCGCATTCCACATTCAATATTTTCTATTTTTATTTTTTTTCACAAAGGGGTATAGAATTCTCATATATTTGTTATGATTGTATTGCGAAATTTCTTTGGATTCTATATTTTTATAGAATTTTCCCAACTTATATTGTCTTTGATTTTTTCCATTTTCCTATGTTTTTTAAAACCAATTATTTACTGATGCTAAGATGGATTCAAACTAGCATCGCGATTGTAACCGAGCTAAACCACACGGTGATGTTCGTCTAGTTCACATAAAAATTTTAAAATTAAAAATTTGAATTTAGCCAATTTTCCATAGTTATTAGCCGTCCGGCCATGACCGGCACCGGTTTCTTAAACTCTCTGCATTTGACAAAAAGGAAAAGATGGAACAACGCAAAGCAATAAGCAGCAATCAGGCAAGGTCGCAAGGACGAGATAATTAAAAAGTTATGGGCCGTACATTGAAAATTCAATATTTTCATATATCTTGGTTATATATTTTATTATGGAGATAACAAAATATCTAACTATAAAAAATATTTAGTAGGAGTGCCTCTGCCTCTGCCTCTGCTCTAAGTATGACCTGGTCCTGCGCTTCGCTGCAAGCAACAGTTGCAGCCTATTATTGGTTCGTTAACCTTGCAGCGTTGTTGCGAGTTTACCAGCTTTTCAGCAGCAATCGTTGCCGCTGCAGGGGCACGAATTAAGTGCGTTCTGAACAAACAACAAAGAGTGGTTTCACACACAACACCCTAACTAGGGCTGGATGCTGAATCAGATATTTTTTAGTGTTTGTTTGGAAGGCCACGATCCTACCGTATCCTGAAGACCTTCTTTAGGCCGGCTAGCCTAGGTATTTGGAAGTTCACGGGGCAAGGTTTTTATGTGAAAAAAAATGATTTGAAAATATAGTTAAAATTAGAGATGTATTGTTTATAACACATGAATTAACTAACTATAGAAATTTTCTAAACATTCATATTAAAATAGATTAAAGCTACTTATGTTGTTCTCACTTGAAGTGAGCATTGATTTGCTTTGGAATTAACAAAGGAAAGGAAAAAGAAGTTGGTGTAGGTGTTCTCCTTTGGAATACAGCAATTTTATAGGATTTTCACAGGAATTAAACTAAATCGTCCAAAATTCCTTTGAAAAAATCCATTCCAAAGGAGCCCTAATTAAATTCCTATGTTTTTCTTATGAAATCTAAGGAAAAGAAAAACTTCCTTCATTTTTTCTATACACTAATAATCCTCCATTCCAAATGAGTGAATAGTATTAATTTCAATAGGAATTTGAATCCTACATTTTTCCTATTAAAATCCTTCAAACCAAAAGAACCCTTATATGATAGCACTTAATTGCATTTGTTATAAATAAGTGAACGTAAATAGTCAAAATACTAAAAGATTGTTCTTTGGAATGGCATAAAGTATATTCTACTACATGTCACACAAGCTAAGCACTCAAGACAAAACATGTAAGGCGTGTTTTTTATAAACGTGTATAGGTAAGTAGGTTGTTTGGTAGAGTTCTAACTCGTAAATTCATATTTTGGAGTTTAAAGGCTAAAATAAATGGTCTAATTATATTTTAAATCTCAAACATGAACACAGGCACACAGCCCCAATATATATCTACCACTAAAACTGAAAGGATCATTTTGGTGCTAGGCCCCAGCAGGCATGTACTAGTTATATATGCTAGGGGGGTATTTGAATCCTTGGGCTAAAGTTGAGCCCTTGTCACACCGGATATTCGGATGCTAATTAAAAGGATTAAACATGAGATAATTATAAAACTAATTGCAGAAACCCTGGGCTAATTCGCGAGACGAATCTATTAAGCCTAATTAATCCATCATTAGCACATGTTTACTGTAGCGCCACATTGTCAAATCATGAACTAATTAGGTTTAATAGATTCGTCTCGCGAATTAACTCTCATTTATGTACTTAGTTTTATAATTAATATACGTTTAATACTTCTAATTAGCATCCAAACATTTGATGTGATGGGACTAAACTTTAGTCCCCCAGAACCAAACACCCGCTAACAGGGAATGCACATGATGCCAAACAAAGAATTCCATAGCTATGTTAAGTTGATCTCAATCTACCAATCTGTGCCAAACGAAGAATGCACCGGACCCACATGCCCCCACAAGTTGAAATCCCAACCCAAATCTAATCCCGCTAATCCCTACAAACCTAGTGGGTTCCCGCAATCTCGATAGTTAGGGGGCGACATAAGACGACTGGCAATTAGGGCTAGCGAGTGTCGCTCGTCATTGATGAGGGCAGGAGGGGGTGGTAGCGTTACCGATGGAGGCAACCGAGGTGGCGGGGCTAGTCGGGATGGCAGGCAACCGTGATGGAGATGACAGAGGAAGGTGGCAGCCAGCCAGATCTCGCACGTGAGAGGAGCCAACCAGTTAATTGAGACTGCTAAGGCTCTATATAGACTCATAAGTTAAATAGCAAATCTGCAACCTAGTATTATGAGGAACCTTAATTTAATTTGATAGACTCACATGTTAAAAATCTGACAAGTCCCTATCCTGTATTATAGGGACAGGTTCCAATGAGTCCTAGCCGCGTCAAATATATTGCCGTCCCTACTACGATCTCAACGAGAAGACAACATGACGCACTGCAGCGTTGGGCGGTCCTTATGTGTGGCATGAAACATACTTGACGATACGCACGCGCGCATGTTTTATTGTTCTTTTCCTTTCCTGCTCTTCTTCTCCACCTCTCGCTTGGCGCCGGCCATTATCAGGCACAATCTGGTCAGGTCAAAAGCTTTAAAACACTAGCGAATGATCAGTTACGTTGGAGATAGCTCCTGATCTTGCACTATTCCAGCATGGCACACGCTATTCCTTTTCCTGCTCGAACTAAAAGAGGGCATCTGTTCGCGCCACGCCTCGCTGTTCTGCATGCAAAGTCGTCGTCGATCTGCACATAATAAAAGAGATGGAGCATTTTTTTGAGATCGAGGCATCACTGTGCATGCATCGTCTCCATCTCCTAGCTTTCTCCAAGGATAAAAAATGGAGATCATCAGACAGGCCGGATGGAGCTAGGCAACACCATTCAATTGATGGGACGTTGGATCACTGTAAAGCAAAGCTCCCCGGCTCTGAAGCAGCATGTACTATACACTATAACCTGCGCAAGATGCAAACAGACAACGAAAAGAAATAAAAAGAACAGTGCCAAATTTGCTTGTGTCCGTGCACGTACACTTGCTTGCTTGCATTGACCATTTTCACTTATTCAATCAAAACTTTATATAAACAAAATACTTTTTTATTTAATGATATAATTTGAATATACATTAGAAATATATTGAATATTAATATTATTGGGAGACGAGCGGACATCGAAACAACACGAAGTACGAATCCCGAATCTTATCATAATCACTAATTCACTTTTAACTACTCACTAATAAGTAGTTATGTTTATATAATGATATTTTAGACTTTGTTTAGTGATTAAATACAAACACAAGTTAATTAGAATATATACCCTTATTTTTTGGGGACCTGTCCTGTTGCCTTGTCCTTGCTAATCAACGGCCCTGTTGCATGCTTGATTGCAAACTGAAAACAAAAGGAATTCTCGCATGCAGCTTGATTGATCTGAAGCCAGTTAAACCTGCTGTCATCTGCTCGACCGTGCTAATCAATAAATAGCAACTAGCCAACTACTCGATCTCCAGCTAGTGGTACCAACTATCAGGAGAGGAGAATTGAAGCGAGAGTTCATATAATTAATATGACAAATAAAAATGATCAATAGAGATCATTGGATTTGTCATGCATGCATGGCGACATAAGACACGATCGATGCTATATGCATGGATCATGCCACTCATCGATTTGGGCCAAGTGCGAACTGTGCATGAAATCAAGACAGGTAAGCTAGCTCATGCTGTTATTGGCGTTTGTGCACGGGAGAGATCAATCAGAGAGAGAGAGAGAAAGGGAGCAGGAGGACAGGGAGGGCAAACAGTAGAAATCCAAGCGCGGAATAGTTGGAGAGGAACCCACCATGGGAGACCACGCTTTTATTGCGAGATGTTTTTCTAACAGTCGCGATGTGAGAGCATCGTACCGTGGGCCTCTACCCTCTACAGTATTTTCTACAGCATCGACCGATCGAGAGGTACCGTACATCTACGAGCCACAGCTAGCTAGCGGGTGGCAGTTAAACCAAGACCCGTCCCGTATAATAGCATGGGTGAATGATAGTTTATTATTTAATGGTCCTCATAAATTATAAAAAATACTAAAGTACTTAAGTACATTAGATATTAGACCAATTTAATAGCCTAAACAAAACCTTGATTTTCTTTGAGTCACATACACATGCACACGCTATCACACACAGGTCACAATATCGCACCCCTCATATCTGAGATCTGATCCGTCTAGCATTCGTCCTATTTAATCCTGTCTGTCTTCGTCTCAGCCTACTATATCGTCACCTATGTCTAATTTTATTGAATTTGTGGAGACTCGTTAGGTTTACAAAGACCTAACAGATTTAGATTCGAATTAGTTTTTTAACACGAAATATAATACGGATATCTGAATACAGACAAGAAAATTAGTCTAGTAATTATCAACCAGCACGCGTCCCACCCGTTACCCCACCTAGCCACAACCACACAGTAATAATCCTAGCTATCTGTAGCTATAGTTACCGCATGCCATGTCTCAGCTGTTCATATGCACGGTAAATAAACCACGCATGCATGCAGTTTTACCGGTGGTTAGTAGAGGTGAAAGTGGTTCGGATAGTTTTCGACTGTATCCGAAAAAATGAATTTGGATTTGGATTTTTTTTATTTGGATACGGATTTTTCAGATACGGATTCGGATATGGATTTTTTTCGGATACGAAACGAATATGACATCGAAGATATCCGACGAATACGGATTCGGATTCGGAT
>KE372830.1:206767-219081 GCA_000418225.1 Zizania latifolia | reverse complement strand
GTTTTGATCCTGAAGTTGTGTAAGCTTTGATTTGCACCAAAGATTGGAACATGGAATATTAACTTGGAATATTTGAAGTGTAAGTATTTATTAACTTGGAATATTATTTTTTACTTTGCAAGAATAATTAATCTTATATCAAAATATGCAAGTAAAAATGTTGTTGGGTCTATCATCGTCGATATGGATTTAGAGAGCCTTGAGCGGTCTTTAGCTGCCTCAATGACAACAATGGTTTGCTGTTTTTTTGGTTATACATTTATTTTTCTCAATTCCATACTTTCTTTAATAACCCATGTATTTGAATATACATGGCAATGACATGGATGGAGACCATGATGAGGGACTAGGGGATGATATGGATGGTTTCGATAAGGATGTGGCATCTATGGAATGAAGTTTTCATTAATTTTAATTTTTCTTGCATATCGTTATTTAGAAAGTATGTGGACTATTACTTTATGCGTAATGCGCACTTTTATATGAACTAATACTCTATTTGTGGTGATTTATGTGATGTCAACTTTTATGTGAACTATTACTCTATCTGTGGTGATTTGTGTGACGTGCACTTTTATGTGAACTCTATTTATGGTGATTTGTATAATGTGAACTCATATGTGAACTTCTATATTCGTGGTGATTGTGTGATATGAACTATTACTTGTCACTTGTGTGTTGTAATTATAAATTAAGAATTATATTACTGATGATATCCGGTAAATATCCGTAACTGTATTCGTATCCGCTCCATATTTGCTCCGTATTTGTATCCGATTATAACCGGTTCCGTATCCGTATCCGGAGTATCCAAATATAAAAAAATATGAAAAATAATATGATATCACTGATATTCATCCATATCCGATCTGTTTTCATCCCTAGTGGTCGGTCACAACTACGAAAGCAAAGATCATGATGCGGAGCTTCCTGGAATCTACTGCACTGCGAGCACGTATCTGCAGCAACAAATATTGGTGTATAATTGGAGAGAAATGAGACTACATTCATCCATCTCTCGACACGTATACGCTGACGTGAGCAACGTACCGAGAGAATTGTGGCAGTAGACTATGTACATATTGTATCTTATGCTTAAGGAGTCACCATCAGCTAGCTGCAGGATTGGACTCTGTGTATAATAGGTGATAGTACAATACTCCTTTACAGGTTTTCTAAAACTATACTAACGTATAGGTTGCAGTAAAAAAATATAACAAATCCATATGGAGTATTCTACGGTTGTAATTATAATGAGGCGTACGTGCTGTAAGATTCTACTTTGATCTGAGGAGCTTTTGATACATAAGCACTGCTACATTACATTACATTCTATTAATAGTATTATACTATAAGTATAATCGATCTTAACAATTAATTTCAAAAGATAAATTAGTATTTTAATCGACTATATTTTAGATATAATCATCATTAGAGGATTTGTATAATCTCTTTTGACAGCCAGTGACAACGGGAAAACAAGGATTTGCCGAGTGCCATAGGCACTCGGCGAACCCCTAAAAACACTCGGCGAACCCGCTATCGGCGAACAGGGATTCGCCGAGTGTTTTTTGTCGGATACTCGGCGTACACTTCGCCGAGTGTGAAATTTAGCACTCGGCAAAAAAAATCGTGTAACGGTGACGTGATGGACGGTTTGCCGAGTATCCAAAATTTGGCACTCGGTAAACAAGAAAAGTGAAAATAAAATAAAAAAAGATGCGGCCAGGCGCGGCCGGGCGTGGCCAGGTGAACCCGAAGTTTCTCATAGTGAATTGTCATCTCCGCATTACTCATTTTTAGACGTTTTTATCCTCTATAAATTCAACTACTATACCATAAATTAAGATAATGGTAGAAATCATTTTAACCCTTAAATAAAAGGAAATCAAAGGTTAAGATTTATTATGCTATCAGTAAAATACACCATAAAATTGTATATATAGAAACACACCAACAAATAACATGCAACAAATAACATGATCATCGAGCTAGGTGCCTTCCATGAACTGTGTAAAAGTCTCAATGAATAAATGAAGAGAGAAGGCTACATGGACAAGCTCAACTTATTCAAGTTAGGTTTCATGAAAACAATTAATAGAGAAGGAATAATTTTGAGGCGGAGATAGAAGCTAGGTTCTGTGTGCATGTGATAGGTACATGTCCTGTTCGGTGACATAATTGTATGAGTACTTGTACAGCATACATGTCATCTGCAGATTTAGGTGGTGGTGGCATTCATATGATCTACAGAATTGAGAATAGAGAAGTTGCAATTAAACCACAAAATGAAATGGGAATGTGCCATTATATTATACTGTTCATGAAATCCAATAAAATGTGGTTTCACTTTAATTAGATAATTGTAGTAGAGTGAAGTTTTTCTACTGTATAGAATTTTTTTGTGATTATATGAATGGAACACACACAACAAGCATGCACGCCACACACACACATATAGGGATGAAAACGGAGCGGAAAGTTTCCATCCGTTCTAAAAAAAATAGAAACAGAGAGGGTTATAAGGAAATGAAAACGGAATACCTCAAAACGGAAACGCAAACGGATTTTTTATCCAAAAACGAAAGTGGAAACAGAACAATGAATGATTTCTGACAGAAACGGAATATTCCATATAACAAAAACGAAAAGTTTCCGTTTTCACTGTTTTTCACTACACTATATAAAATATTAGCTTTTACTTTTTCACATCATGTAAAACTGTGATCTATCTTCTATTCGTGAAATATTAAATAATTTAAATTAAATTAATATGTAATTATTTGCTAAAAATAAATAATATGTATTCATTAGAACTTAAACTTTCTATAAAACCTGTTTTTACTTTATTATATATATTTATTATTTATTAATATGTGTGAAAATTAAACCTATTTTTTAGTTTATCATACTTTTTCACACATAAATTGGTTTTTTCACTATGGAAAACAGCGGGTTCGCTGAGTGTCTGAGGGTTCGTTGAGTGTATTTTTTCGAGCACTCGACAACATGCATGTTCGTCGAGTGCCAAAGGAATACACTAAGCAGAGTTTTGACACTCGGCAAAAAGGTCAAAATATACTCGGTGAAAAATGCACTCGACAAACTTTTTGAGCCCATGTGATGTTTGAATTTTGGTTTGAACTTGAAAACCGGTCTTTTGTTTTCCGAGTATCGTATTCGACACTCGGTAATATTCGACACTCGGCAAATATGTTTACCGAGTGCACGACAGGATATACTCGGCAAATAGTTATTCACCGACACTATATATGTCGAGTGCTATTTGCCGAGTGTTACACTCGGCAAACTCTTCGCCAAGTGCCAAGGGCACTAGGCAAACCCCCTGTTTCCCGTAGTGTTTATTCCAATGTATATTCTGTTCTGTATTTGTATTCACTTCTTATTCAGTTTGTATTCGTTTCCGGTACTATTTGCTTTCGTATCTATTTTTGGGATATCCGTATTCGTTTTCGTTTTTGTTAAAAAATACGAAAACAGATATGGTAGCACTCATTTCTGTCCGTCCGCTCTGTTTTCATCCCTACACACATATATGCCCGAGCATGCCCTTTTAACAAGCTCAATAGATGGAGGCAATATATCTGCACGTGACATTTGTTAAATTATGAATGAAAGTGCACTAACCCGCGTGTAATTATAAACACCAGCATTTGAACCTTGGTGGACTGATGCAACGCCATGGATCCGCCACCACACCAAAGGCGCTTCTCTTGCTAAAATTTTAATACGGGCTCGACGATGTTAGGACCCCATGTTAGTGGTAAAATTACTTTGTAGTTGACTACATCAGAACCTCTCGCTTAATTCTAATATTGATTTACTACTACGTGAAGACAAATATATATTTTACTAGGCAGCTAGGAGAACCAATAATCAATAATCAGCGGCCCATGCATGGATACATCGGGCACACGGTTGTCGTTAGAAAATTTCCTTGGGGGATAGCTAGTGTACATGCATAATTAATCAGTAAATAAAAATTACATAGCCAAAGATTTAGCACGAGCAATTTTTTTAAACCGCTGACTTCACAGACAGCACAAAGCCCATTAGGGTTATAATTAAACTAGTAACGGATTATTTGTCAATTAGAAAAATTATTTATAGTTTAGTGAATAATCTATCATAATATGAAAATAAACTAATAATTACAATCCTACGAAAACCTAATTATTTGCACTGCTGGCCTGATTTTGTACTCACACTCTTCAAAGCTGCAGCTCTATATTACACCTAAATTTTCACACGGTATAGAAATAATAGGTAATATATCATTTATTTAAAGGAATTCAAGTCTTTTCACTCTTAACACGGGATAATCAACCTCTGTAATCAGGTTTGCCAATCAGTATAAATTATCCAATCAACAAATTACTCACACAACTAAATCATTTAATAATTAAGGTTATGTTATAATCTCGATTATTTTAAGCTATCCGGGGCTAACATGAGCAATATCTATCATCTTCACACAAACAAAACCGCACATAAAAATTGAATGGTTGACTACCACACAATCGATCAATTGTATGGCACTACTCCTAGAGTGTATATATAATATAAGACACTCTATCTCGATCACATGCATATCATGCAAAAATTCATCTTGTTCTAACAGGAGGGGTTATACTTATTTGTTGTCGCCTCATGTTGGACAAGCAAAAATTATGTACGGGTACTAATTGTACAAGAGTGTACAGTACCATGATATTGAAAAAACATTCTTACTGAGCACTTTAGAACAGAGAGAAAAAAGATCTTACACCAGTAGACATTAATTCATCCAAATTAAATGATCTGAGCCGTCCAATCCTCCAGGATTCTATGGTCAATTTTATATTCCACGGAAATTATTACAGTAACAGGAGAAATGCATGTGCAAACCCTGTGCCATTCAATATTGCATATGCACACTTAGATTCGCCTTGTCGAATGCCACTCGATCCCCATTCATTCACATGAGCTTGCTTTCCTATCCTCCAAAGGCTACTACAGTCACCAAAAGCTGCACTGCATAAAGACATTGTAAAAACACCAATAGCTAAATCTTGGATCAGCTCGCACTACGTCAGTATCATTCATAAATAACGGCGGTGATATATGACAAATAATTATGAGTCGTCTGAGATAATTATATCAACTGTTTGAGATAAGATCACAGAGAGAGGGTCGCTGAAGATGATGTCATAGATGTCTCACCAACACCTACACTGCAGCTGAGCAATGCAAGCTCATCTCAGAGCTGGTGGATTGGAGAGAGCAGTGCATGCACATCAGCATCACAAGATGAGCATACTGCCGGGTTTGAAACTTTTTGAACAAATTAATTAGCATGCATGCAACAGTTTTC
Organism: Zizania latifolia; assembly: GCA_000418225.1. Lineage (NCBI taxonomy): Eukaryota > Viridiplantae > Streptophyta > Magnoliopsida > Poales > Poaceae > Zizania > Zizania latifolia. The sequence continues at coordinate 213,707 of KE372830.1, read as the reverse complement.
TGCGCAATCGATCGATCATGCGAAGATCGAACAATCCACATCAAATACCACTAAATTCTTGCCCATATATCCTAGCTATATAGTAGCTAGCTGCACCATTGATCTCTTGTCAGCCATAACGTACCCCACGAATTTCGAAAGAGCTAGATAGAGAGAAAGATTTAGGGAATAATATTACTCATGGAAAGCCATTAGGGAAGTACAAGGCGGATGGGCTCTCTCGGCCGTTGTTCCCTTTCCTCGCCTCGCCGGCCGCCACCGCCGCCGCCATTTCTTGGCCCTGGTACATGAGCGTCGAGTTCATCGTCAGGCTCACCAAGCTGTCGTCCGCGTCGCTCCTCGGGAAATTGGCGTCGTCGCTTCCGCCGGCCTCGCAGCCGGTGCCAGGCGCGCCGCCGTCGTCGCGCGTGGTCACCATCACAGCCGACTGCACGAGTTCGAGGCAGAGCCTGAGCTTGTTGGGTTCGATGTGCGTCAGCCCCGGGACGGCGCCCTTGAAGAGGAACTCGGAGGTGAGGCTGCGGAGCACGTCGAGAGGGGTGACGCCGTCGAGCGTCCTGGCGTTCGGGTCAGCGTGATGGTCGAGGAGCACGGACACCATGTCCGGGGAGACCATCTCCGCCGCCAGGTGCAGGGCGGTCTTCCCCGTTGGGCCGGCGCGGGAGTTGACGTCGGCGGCGCCGAGCTCGAGCAACGCCTTGACGACGTCGCGGTTGCAATGCTGGACGGCGTAGTGGACGGCGAGCGCGTCGTCGAGGTCGAGGCCCTCCCCCATGACCATCAGCTTGACGAGTTCGATGTCCGCCGCGTCCAGCGCCCGCCTCATGCGGCGGATCTTGTTGTCGCGGTCGGCCGCAGAGGACGCCGCGTTGATGGGGAGGTAGTGGTGTGTCAGGAACGGCGAGCGCGGCGGTGTCGCCGTGGTGGCGAGCGGCGACTTGGCGCGGATCTCGTCAATCTTGGCGACCACATCAATGGGGAGGTGCTTGGCGAGGAGATCGGCGGAGAGGCCGGAGCGCGCGACGAGGTGGGAGCAGGTGGCCCAGAGCTCCTGCATCTCAAACTTGCGCGACGCCATCAACACCTTCATCACGTCGTCCACTGATGCTTCCTTCACCATGTTTTCCAGTTGCTTCTGCAATATTACATATTTTGCCAATTAGTAACTATATGAACAGTATTTTTATTAAAAAAATCTACTATTGCCATTTTCGCATATCAAATCCTAATTTTTTTTTAATTTATCAATGATTTAAAATTTTGATGTTTGATTGCACGCATTCAAGACGTCATCTATTTTAGAACGGAGCTAGTAATTATACAATCGCCATTAGTTCAATCATCGAGATGACACGATGCATTTAGGTACAGGACACTACAACAATCAGCTCAAAATGCAAGGCAGGCCAGTAATTAATTAGCGGCATGAAATGTTGTTCTTACTTCTTAATGTACTTTTCTTCTACACCACTGCTATCTGCAGATATGGATATGCAGATGCATCATGATTCTTAACTGTACTTTGCTTAGCATGGCATGCATGTTATGCACCAAGAATTATTTTTGGAAATGATGCAGGCAGTGGCCATGGATTGAGCTGATGCTAGGATGAAAGGGCCAGGGATCAGGGATGGTTGGATCTCCAAGAAACCCTAGCAATGAGAAAATAGAAATGATTCGAAGAGGAAAACATGGATTGATGTGATGTAAGGAAGGGACAGACACAACCAAGGGATTGAAAAGACCCTTCCTAGTAAAGATGAGTCAGAGGCTCCATGACAAGTGATGACAGAAGCAGCAGGAAAGCAAGCGAGACTGTGAGAGACTAGAGACGACGACTCAGTGCTATCAGTACACTACCCCACGGCCATCTCACTGATCACAAACAACGCAAGAGAAAATGTTAAAATATTTGCAGATGAATGTAAAGAGGGCACGCACTAGATTCTGCTGCTGCTACTGGCCATGCATCAGAGGGCACAGTGGTGCATGAATCAGAGAAAAAAAGGCAAAGGGCCAACCTAGGGATCTAGGCAAGCTTGCAGCTGCAGGATCAGCTCAGACTTGAACATTGCTTCTGCTGACTCCATCTTAATGTCACAAAAAGATGCTCCAATCATGGCTGGCCTAACTACCATCACGTACACTTAATCACACAGATTGTGTTAGCACGCAGATCCCAAGAATTACTGGGATAGTGGGATCGATGGAGAGGAATTTTAATCTGCAGATAGCTGCATGCGTTTGTAATTTTGTATTATTCTCACCTGGACCAGCAGGGCGAGCTGCTCGACGCCGAAGGAGCGCGCGGCGGCTAGCGTGTCGAGGGCGAGGTCCACCGCGGCGCCGCACCGCGTGTGCCAGCAGCCCCGTGCGCCGCAGCCCGGCAGCGGCCCGCTCTTGGGCGCCGCCACCGACGCCTGCCCGCTGTAAAGAAACTGCAGCACCAGAACCAGCACCTCGTACCGGATCGAGCTGACGGGGATGACCAGCTCCGGCGTGGCGGGGGCTCCTCCTCCGCCGCCACGCGCTCCACCACCAGAGCCCCCCGCCGTCGGCCAGTTTAAAGTCGGCAGCGGCGGCGGCTGGTGGTTGGGGTCAAGCCCGCAGAAGAGCTTCCGGAAGAACAGGCTCCGGGCGGCGAGCACGCAGCGGTGGGCGTGCACGAGGCGGCCCTCGACGCTGAAGGCGACGTCGCTAAAGGCCTGGCCATTGATGAGCAGGTTGAGGTAGTCAAGCGACAAGGATTTGAGCGAGTCCTCCGAGCTCATGATCTCATGTGCAGCTTACGATTGAGGGTAAAGGCCGCGAATTGACCCAGCTTTTTGGGCGCGCGCAGGAGTTTGGAGATGATAAAGCGAGGATTTTAGAGAGATTTGGAGGAAGAGGCCGGGGTGGGACGAGCAACTGTGCAAGAACAAGAGGAAAAGGTTAGGGTGTGAAGAAGAGATGGAGCAAAAGAGAGAATGGAGGAGAAAGGGAGCATGCGGCTACCATCAATCCCCCTTGTGCTACAGCAACGGTACCCATCGTCTCTTTCGTGGCCTGTGGGTGGGGACGACTAGGGATGGTGTGTCACTGTCGTTCTAACCACAGTATCCACGGGTCCCTCATTCACGATTTTAATTAAATATTATTATCGCAAACTTATTAGCTCATAGTCACAACTTTTAGTAGAATATTAAAGTCACTAATCATATCAGACTATTATCATCAATGCTAAATTTAAAAAATAATTAGGCTAACCAATAATATTACAACTATGTATTTACTGTGGATCAACAGACCATTCTTAGCTTGGGATCACTTTGCATTTCACTGACAGGTGGCGCATTGCTATGGGTATAGTAGCTATATATAGGCCCATCTGCTAATTAATGACACTGTAGGCACTAGCAAGTGTAAAGTTTATACGTGCAATCTATCTTTTTGTACTACACACACATGCATTTGATTTTCTTGTGGTAACAAAGTGAGGAAGCGAAAAGGTAGAGTCTACAATTGGTTAGTTTTAGTTTTGTCAAGATTCAGTTTTGTCTATTTTTACAAGACACGCACACATATATATAATATATTTCGTTCAGATAAATCTTTGATCAATAATTACTCTAATAATATATAATTTTTATGAGACCAAGTTGATGCTATATATTGGATTCATATTCAAAAATGCGTACTTATTTATGACTAAAATTTTGTTTAAAGATATATATTAATAAAGTAATCATTCATTAAAAGCTTGAACAAAGTAACGAAATTAAATACGCCGTATAAACACGGATGGAGGAATTAATACTTTGCAGGTATATTTTAATATGTGACATCTAGGGCTAAAAACGAGCCGAGCCAAGACTCGATGTGGCTCGGTAGAAAACGAGCTCGGCTTGGCTTGGGTTGTTTGTGAACCGAGCTAAAAATCTAGGCTCGAGCTAGCTCACGAGCTTACCAATTTCAATATATGTTGCATGTAAAATACAAATTAAAACATCTAAATTCAAAAACTATGTATTAATATATATTATATTTAAGAATAAAATATCAACAATCAATAAAAACATGATTTACATTAAATACTAGGTATCACACTCAAATAAAATATCTTATATATTAAAATTAAAAAAATGAATTAGGCTCACGAGCAGCAGCTCGCGAGCTGGCTCGGCTCGGTTCGAAACCGAGCCTAAAACACAGACTCAGGCTCGGCTTATTCCAGTTACGAGCTGAGCCTAAAACACATAACTGGGCTCAGCTCGTTTCACATATGAGCCAAGCCGGGCTGAGCCTCGAGCTGGCTTGCAAGCTTGAGACTAGTGACATCTGGCCGGAGGGTGTAAGCATGCATGCGTACATGTACGTAGCTGATGCGGGGGTCACTCACAGTGCTTCGTTTTGAGCCTCTCGAACTGCGTGTGGATTAGCTTTCCCCGGTCGCTAGCTAGTTGATTATGCAGCTGTGATATGTTGTGTCCCGCCAAATCACACCATTATTTCCCTTAATTATGTTCCACATAAATATTAATTAGGGCATTGATCTCATCGGTGCGTCTGCACAGTACTACGCCAATATAATCCACTGATGTCACCATCGCCAATGGATCGATCGATGCATCCTCTTTTGTGCATCTTGTGCAATTTGCCCTGTGGCACCATTAGTGCGCAACTGTGATCTTCCCAAGTAATCCACACATAGGATAATAACCATTAATAATTGCTCATCATCAGGGCGGAGATAGGAATTAGATATAGAGGCTGGACGTACGCACAAAATATAGCACAAATTTCAATAATTATAGAGATCAACATATATAGTATGAAAAAAATCTCATTAAGTCTATATGATTAAAAAATCTAATAATTTTATGACTTACAAAATCTAATAGTAAGCAAAGTAAGGTTAAAAACTAACATATTTTATTTTAATACTGGTATGCATGTCTGAATAATTGTATTGAAGTCGTCCATAAGTTTATATGTGATAAACTCCATTACAATCATTAAGCAATATCTTATGAATCCATCTAACATCTTATGTCAAAACCTGGTCTTTATAATTTTTATTGCAGAAAAGGAACACTCTATCATTAACGTCGAAATTAACTAGTATAGTTACAACAAGCTGAATCAACCTAGCAAGGAAAAATAATAATTATCATTTTCTATGATAGATGAAACAAAGTAATCTACAAAATGAAAATGGTAAATATTATATAACCTGCCAATCAAATAATTGTCATCCGATTTACTATTTTCCACTAGCTAACGACAAAGATCAGCAATGGTTATCAAATTCTGAAACCTAGGATTTTTAGGTATATCAAGTTCATAATGTTATAACTAATGTCTCAAGTAATTCTTCCTTGCTCAATAAAATCAGTAGGATACAACTTTGAAGTTAGAGAACACACATCACACATGCATCATCAAATTTTAAAGAGATGAATGAATCCCTATGATCCAAAGAAGTACATAAAGTGAGAAGCTCTACTCATTCACTACGGGAAACATTACGTTTGCCGAGTGCCGAGTAGTTTACCGAGTGCATTCCCTCGGGTACTCGGCAATGGGTGTTGTTTACCGAGTGTCAGCAAAAAACACTCGGCAAACATTTTCCACTCGATGAAATAGATCTTTGCCGAGTGCCCCAAGCATATACACTCGGCAATATTTTTCACACTCAGCAAAAACAAAAAAACGATATATACAGAGCTCTTAACGGTGCGTCGCCAGCTCGCGGTGAAAAAACTAAGTTTGTTGAGTGCCACTAACGGACACTAGGCTTGCCGAGTGCCAAAAATGGCACTCGGCAAATGACCAGTCTTGGCAGCGCCACACGTGTCCGGGGGCCTCGTTTGCCGAGTGCCTAATTGTGGCACTAGGCAAACGCTAGGCATTGCCGAGTGTTTTTTGAAAAACCAGTCGGCAAAGCCAGGGAACCCATCATTTTATGTGAAAGCATGTTTGAAGCCCAATGTGGTATTTTCAACTTGGTTTGAACTTAAAATTTTTTTCTACACTCAAAATATAACATATATTTTTCCATGTAAAAAGTTCGTATTTTTTCTGGGTCAGTTTGCTATTTTTAATTCATTAAATGTTTTTCTATGATTTAAATCCAAATAGGTCAAATTTGAACTGCAAATGCATAAAATAATGAACCAAAATTTATAGAAAAATCATATTCACGTTCTTGAATCCATTTTTAGTCCTTTCCCAATAAATGTAAAGAAATTTTGAAAAATGTAGGTTCTGACACTCGATCGGGAACGTGGAGCTTAATGGTTTTTTAATTCTAAAAAAATCAACTGAAGTCTAAAAAATACGATACTTGTCATGGTGTTATTATATGATACGTATATGCTGTGATAAAAATTTAAAAATGTTTCGAGAAAGTTGTCATATAAGATGTTTAGAAACCGGAGATTCTCTGAGGAGAAATTATAAAGTTTAGAGAAGGAATGGGTTATGTTTGAAAGCAAATTGATGGTTAGATTTTTATTTGGACTTGAAACTTTTTCTATAATCAAAACATAGCGTATCTTATACAATGCAAAAATTTAGCTATTTTCAAGGTCAATTTACTATTTTTAGTTAATTAAATGAGTTTCTAGAACTTAAATTGAAATAGGTGAATTTTGAACTGCAAGTGCATGAAATAATGAACCAAATTGTCCAGAAAAATCATATTCATGTTTTAGAGTCTATTTTTAGGCCTTACCCACTAAATCAAATTTTTTTGAGATGTCTAGGTGACGACACTCGATCGATAACATGCTCCTTACTAGTTTTTAAATTTTTTAAAAAATCAAATAAAGTCTAAAACAACAAGACTTGTCATGGTGTCATGATATGATACCTAGAGGCTGTGGTAAAAATTTGAAAATGTTTAGAGGAAGTTACAAAGAAAACTCTAAAAACACATTAGGAAATATGAAGAAATTTT
>KE372830.1:145007-163495 GCA_000418225.1 Zizania latifolia | reverse complement strand
CCGCCGACACACTCGGCCGTAGGCTGGGCGGCTGCTCGATCGAGCCGTCGAGGTACACGTACCTAGTACGTGCGCATGCTCTGGTTCAGGTGTGTTACAGTGACAGTCTGTTTGCATTGGAGTGAAGGAGAAGCTTGTCTCGTTTCCATTTGCAGATCATTGCAACTTGTCATGTACTGATCGATGCGTCAAATTTAGGATAGTCACAATCCGTGTTGGGAGTGCCCTTAACCAGCATTTCAATCATTCCAGTCAATAGATCATTCTATGGTCTATTTCAGTTTGACTCGTGTAACAAAATATTTTGGCACCAGTATATATCGATATACCGTTTTTAGATTTAATAAAATAATATATATTTTTATAAAATATTCTTATTTAAAAATATGCCCCTAGAATTAAATACACCATATATGAATGAGTTCATATCTTAAATATAATTTATGGCAAAATATATAGTTTAGTTTAAGTGTCGTACAACACATTCGAGACACATTTGAGTAAAGTTTAACATACAATTTTGAGACATTCAAATACGCATAAAGATGTCTTGTTTTTATAAAAAAACAGACCTTTTGCTTGCGCCATCGAATTCGGCGTGGCAGAGCTGCCACTCCTAGCAATATCTTGCCAGGCCAAGGAGCATGACGTGGCAGCACTTCTTGCCGAATTGTGGCCAAAACTTTGCCACACAAAACATCTCATAATTACCAGAGATTACATTTGCGTGAACATATAGGGATTGCCTGTATGACTTTGTCGGATTAGTTTTCCGAGTTCTGACCACATAACTGTCTCCTCTATCCAACCTGAATAATAGTGATAAAATATTACCAAAGTGTTATTCGCCAAAAAATGGAGTATTTACTAAAGTGCAAGACAATTTTAGTGTCGTCAGGCACCTTAACCTTTAAGAAAAAAATCCTCTATTGACTGACTCGACTACCATCCTTGTACGGTTGTAGCGAGCAGATGTATTTTGATTCATCAATCAGCTTTGGGCATTTCTTCCTTGCTCACAAATTGGAAGCAAGCTATAACTATAAGCACAAGGAACACCAAAGGGCAATTGATCCACAGTTCCGTACACGAAAGGCCAAGATAATTAATCGATTGACTTATTGTGCGTGGTGTCAATGAATTCAGATACAGTCAGGTTTTGGCGTTTAGCCTTGAAAAGTACGATGACAATAGATTCTTATCGATAAAATATGCACTATGTATATAATGGCATATTTTACATGGGCATCAGTTCCATATCGAGTTTCAATAAAATTCCGTGGTTGACAATCTAGCCACAGGGAGTGAGCTTCTTGTTGCCAGCACCACGAGGGTTATCATCCTTCCAGTCATCCCATGCTCTTGCTTTCTCCTCTTCGGCATCCTCGTCCTCCTGGGCTGACCGAGGGCCATCCTTGTGCCATGCGGAGTTTGATTCTTGAATCATCTTCGCAGTTCTTTCCTGCCATCTCTCCATCATTTTCATCTCACGCAAGCCAGCTTCTTCTATGCTCATCGTCGGCAACCTATAGTCCAAATACAGGTAAAAAGTAAACAGAAAAATCCGATTATAGATAGTCTCATGCACACATTCACTAACTTTTTAGGCCTGGACAATGCAAAGACCACTCTAGACAAGATCTACAGCTTAACACCCAAGCACTGCAAGGGAGATATGTTGGTTTCTACCGGGAAGTACAGAATAGTATAATTTCTTTCTTGCATTTTTTTCATAGATTACGGCTAAATATCACTATCTCGGCATCTATGAATTTCCAAGTGCTTTGCAACCATAACAGAATAATTAGAAAAAACAGAGCTATAAGACAGAATACAGATGTTTATATTGTCAGTGAATCTAGGATTGCCCTGAGTAGCAAATTTAACACAGTATTATGGGTAGCCTTTTCAAGGATCAAAACAATGAATGATATCCACAAAGTGCAAATCACCAATTTGTTATGGCAAAACATACAACAGAATAAGGCAAGCCTAGGATTGCATAAACAAGGCCACAGACAAAAGTGATGGAGAAGCAGACATGACATAAAGAACTAGTTTACTAATTTACCAACCAATAATCTGTTTGTTGTACAACGCTCAATGCAACAGGAGGCTGAAGTCCCCACAAATTTATCAAAGTATGACTAGCATGATGCATTAAAAGTTGCAGCAAATAATGATGCATGCACATTCTGCCATAACCAAAGTTCACCATTGTAATAAGAACAAAAAGAATCAATGCGGTACAGCAGTACTTTAAAGCATACCTGTAACCTGGCTGAAAAACTTGTGCTGCCATTTTTTCTCTTTCACAGGTTAGTCCTCCACCAATAAGACTTGCAGGTCCAAATATCAATGGTTGGTGTTTGTGCTCATGAGCTTGTGAAACACTTGCTCTACCTTCAATAACATCTTGAGCAAATGTTGCGCAAGTGATTGGATCGGCTGGTTTGGAATATGGTACACGGTTGGCAGCATTATGATGCCATGCTTCAGCCTTTTTTGTACGCTCATCAAGCATTTCACGAGCAAATGCATTACCGTCCTATAAAATCATAAGCAGGTAATATTTTATTATCAAAGAAAATCTCCATGTACATGCAGAGTCTATTGAAACAGACATGCAACACAAGGGAAGTAAAGATAAAAATGTAACTGTTTTTCCTTCTGGTAGAAAATCTACTAAAGTTGTGTACTTTGAAAGGATTGTGACAACAAAATCTAATAGCAATGACTACTCAAAAGTCAAACCACTCAGCACTCTGCAGACATGTAAGTAAAAGAAAAACCAAGTGAGATGAAATACTTGCAATGGTAAAGTGTAGGAGTTGCAACTTGCAATATATTACAAAATTAAGTCTATGTCCTTATTTAAAAATCTCATGGATAAATTTGTCAAACAGAGTTACTGTACACAACTGCTTGCTATGTACTTTATAGGACACAACAAATGCAAACTGTACACAACTACTCACTATCGTCTATCTATTTTATAGGACACAACACTCGTGAAACTTCATACAGTTAGTCATGGTCTTCTTGGGTGTAAAGGTAAGCTCTACTACTCCCTCCATCCCAAACTATAAGGCGCCCATATTTTTAGGAAAATCAATATTTACAACTTTTGACTAATAATTTAACTAACAATGTATATGTTTAATTCCTGTAAATGATGCCATTGGATTTGTATTTAAAAATGCTTTGTGTGATGTTAATTTTGTAGTTATTGATGATATATTACGAAATAAATTAATGGTCAAAGTACAATATTGGAGACTGTAAAATGCTAATACGGCTTATATTTTGGGAGAGAGTACAACATAAGCTCAAGGCTGGTTCCAAAGTGAGGTTCCCTCATTATACCACTGGAAAGGATCAACCAAAGATACTGTTGACAAGAAACTGCCAAACTGCCAAACTGTATTCATTTTCTTTACCTTTGCTTGCCTTTCTTTTACTGCCAGAAGCATTTCTTCTTCCTTCATTATCATGTCAAGAAGGTCAAAAGCCTACAGAATAAAGTATAAATAAGTATGCATGATGATCTGGGATAACCCAAGCGAGCACGGTAACTTCAAAGGATGTAAATAAACATCCCAATTCCCAAACAGCATAAGGGAATTATTCTTGCCACAGCAAACTAACCTTGAAGAGAACCACTGAGATAGTAGTTAACCATACCTGCAACATAGGAAAAACATCAGAACCACAACATAAATGCAGAGTACTTGTAGTTTTGTACATCAACGTAAGTGATAGCAGTATGCATGTGACCAATCTTTGGAGGCACACATCGACAAGATTCCAAAAGGCTGATTGACCACAAAATAACAGATCATATATTAAAGAATATGAAGGGCGATAAGCACTGAAATAAGCATTATTATTATTATTTTTGGAAAAAAAAGATTGGTGGTGGCAATCTGGCACTACAGATCAGATCCCTTGTGTGTTTGGTGTGCACAAAAATGTGATAATTCAGGAAACCGGGACCAGTTCCATATGATTTTTTAGAACATATCTTGACTCGTCAAATTTGTCAAACTCCATCTTCCATTGAACATAATAACAAAGCATTTCTTCTTTTCTTCCCTCTTCTAAAATAATAAAGATATATCCTCTGCTTTATCTTCTATGTCTAGTACATTATAGCTAATTTTAATTTCAGGTATTTTAAAATATGCTAGAATATATGATGATGTTACCATCTCACAAACAAGATCAGATTCAAAGATACTAAGTAAACCATGTATAATGCTTCTAAATGCCTGGTGCTAACCTCTCTTTCTTCCTCTCCATCATCCTCAAAGGCATCTTCCTCCCCAGCTTCAATGGGAGCTGATAAAGCAGCTGCTCTCAATGATCGCCCACGCCTTTCTTTCCTCTCTTTAATTTCCAGGAGCTTTGTTTCTGCGGCCTTTTGACGCTTGAACCGGGCAACCTAGGTTCAACAAACAAGACAGCAGAGTGGAAATTAACCAATTTTGGAACAGGTTAGGCAGTGTGTTTGTAAATTGCAGAATGTTCAGTGAACCCTTAATAAACATATTAGAGAAAAAGGTCACCAAAGCTCACCTTTTGCGCTCTTATGTTTACCATAGCATCAGGCCGCCTCTTCCTAGATAATTCAAGCTCATCCTCTGGTATAAGCTCCAATGCTTCACAGATAGAAATGAATTCCTGTGTAACCAAGAGAAATTAGAATTTAGAACATGAAAAATGGGTGTTGTGATGACAGTGCTAAATCAAAAGGCCCTAAAAAGCATTACAAATATGCATCAAACCAACTAAATGTGACAGGACAGAATGCTAACCTTCAAATGATCCTGTGACACCTTAAGGATTGGGATCCGATCCTCCTGCGCTACCCTTTCAGTCATTTCCCCAATGTAGTACGGTACCTGAAGAAAACCAATCGTCATCACAGCTATAGCCACATGTTGCAGGTGCATACATGACAAAAGAAATAGAGAGAAACACAGATGTAGTAGGAAAAGAAAAGGGAGCATACGAGTAGGTATTTGAGGTTGGCGGTGGAGACGTCATCCTTGGTTTCGTTGGACGAGAAGAGGCCGAGCTTGCTGACCATATCGTCGCACCGCCGCAGCAGGTCGACCCCCCTGCGGATCCCTTCCTGCCCCAACGCAAAAAACCATGCACGCACTAAGCCCTAGCACAAAACCGCACGAGAGGGTTGATGGGGATGAGGAGAAGAGGGAATCGACGGAAACCTGGTCGAGGGAGGAGCTGGAGGCGAGGGCGTGGAGGTGAACCGCCTTATCGAAGAGGGCGGGGAGCGGGAGGTCGGCGTCCTCCTCCGCCGCCGCCGCCGGGTGGAGGCGCATCTGCGACTGCATCTTGTTGCCGACCTCCTCCACCTCCACCTCCACCATTCTCGCCGAGCGTGAGACGGGGAAGATCGTCGGCTAAAACCCTACCGGAGCAGCGCCGCGCGAAGGGAGGGAAGGGGAGGAGAGAGGAGAGGAGGAAAGTGGAAAGTGGAAACGTCGGGAAGGGAGACCGGCCGGCCGGCCGGATTGGTTGAGGCGAGTAGACCGCCGGGCCGTAAGACGGTAAGAGTGCTCTGATGATGACCGTTCATATTAGATCCAACGGGAGAGATCGCTCGGCCTGAGAAACTGAAATTTTGCAAAATAGCCCTTACTTCAGAATCGGATGAAAATCTACCATAATATACCCTAATATATAATTGACGAAGTGTGGTCACAGTCATGAACAACCATCTAAAATCTCAGCCTTTCATTTACTTATATTAAATCTAAAGCCTCAACTTACTTTAATCTTCTCTTCTAATCTAATTTAATTCTCGTCCTCCCCAACTCACGCCGCTGCCATGTGCGCTCGCTACGAGCCAGGGAATCAATCGCTCCTCAATTCTTCTCCTCCGCACGGCGCCACCAGGGAATCGATCGATCCTCAAACCTTCTCCTCCACACGGCGCCGCGCTACCCTCGCCGGTCAGGCCTTTGATCTGGTATCTCTGTGAATCTGTGATTAATATATAGTTCAACATAATGAACTAACAAATAAAATGCATAGATCACAAAAGATATTTCATGTTTATTTTGCACCTCAATGGAGAATAGAATTATAGCATATTAGCATGGAGGATAGAATTATAGCATATTAGCATATTCCAGAGTATTGAGCAAGCACATAGAGATATACAAACACAAAATTGACAGTTTCTACAACAAATTATTGAGAGAGACAATCATAATATAAAGGTAATTCTACGGGTTGATTAATTCTATTTGTTGATACTGATGTGTCTTTATTGTCAGCATTAGCCTAGCTCCCATTTCTGTTCTTGATGACCTGAGCGTGTGCTTTCACACAAATGTGTGCTTGAGTTTAGTTTGGTCGACCTGCATGCAATTAAAAATTTCTTAATGTGCAACTAGACAGTTTGTCCAAACCTGAACACACTTCCTGTTCATTGAACCAAAACCTTGAAAGACTATTGCCCCTTCTGTTGTAGTTGAATCTGTCTATGCACCCATGTTTACCTTGCTGTTATTCAGCAACGAATAATAGTTACAGACTGCACTACTGCAGTTATATCACATTGTATGCATGATATGGTATGCTGGAGTTGTAGAAAATCTAAGTTAGTAATGGATGGCTACATGCATGTTTGGTTGATGAGTAAGATATGTTAGTTGCCTTCCTGCCGATTTTGCATCTCTGTGATATTCTTTTCCTGTTAGTCGAAATGAATTTGTGCCAACACTTTCTAATTTATTGTTTTGAAAATTGTCATTGAGAAACTGGTAATTCTTCTTATAGTACAGTGGAAGACTGTCAAACGTAGAACTAGAGGACCTCAAGAAAACAATAGAAAACAATTATCATGATTGGTCCTGGGACAGGGTTTGCGCCATTTAGAGGCTTCTTGCAGGTTTGTTTTGTCAATTTATCTGCATTTCTGTTTACTTTGGATTTGGGGTAGCCCTGATAACTTTATCCGTTCTTTCTGTTTGTTCAGGAAAGATTAGCTCTAAAAGAATCTGGAGTTGAATTGGGCACTTCAATCCTCTTCTTTGGATACAGGAACCGTAATATGGTATACATCAAAGGATAGTTAATGAGACAAATACATATTGTGGTCATGTGGCTATTGCTGGACCTATATCTGAATAAGAATAACCATCTTGCAGGACTACATATGTGAAGATAAAATTTGCAAAATTTCATTCAGGAGGGGGCACTTTCTGAGCTAATTGTTGCCTTCTCTCATAAATTTCTGCATTTTGTTGTAAATGGAGCTAACTTCATGGGCACAATTTATCTGAATTCCAAAAGGTTTCGTTGGAACTTCACCGATAGGTTTTCATGAATACTTTTCTGAATGCCTTGTTTTGGCTTTTGATCCTTGGTCCTGGAAAACCAATTTCTAAGTTTTAGGTAGTTAGGAGAACATACATGCATATGTATATGCATACATGTATGTATGTGTAGAGAACAAGAAGGATTGCTTAAATAGGTTTTAAATTGGGGTATATTTTTACTGAATCTGAATGATCTGTTGACCAGCCTTGATTCTAAGATTTTCAGACTTGAACGGAGGCTCGTGATGATACCATTGCTTGTCTTGATTGTTTTAGGAGGAACACGAATCAAAATTTGTGTGTGTTTCTGAATTTTTGGGTAAAACGGTAGCTTGAGATTGCTTGGTTGTTTCTAAAATTTTAGGTAGGTATAAAGGATTGAGTTTTTAGCAAAACATATATTGGAGAGAAAAACAGTGAATTGAGTTGAGTTTGGTGTTGATATGGTTGGATCAGTATGAACATTAGTCCTGTATTAGATCCTAGCTTTGTCAGACGTGAATGGTAACATGGTTTGTTGGCAATGTTTCTGAATTTCTTGATATTGATATGGTGCTAAGTTAAGTATATTTGCTATGAATTTAATAGTATGATAACTTGTTGCTGATCTTTTTATCGTGAATCTTAATTTATCTCATTATTCGTTTTAAATTCAAGATATTTATTGTCTTTTGATTTTTACCGTAGCGTAGCACGAACACTACTAGTTATATGTAATTAGGGCCGGCCTGAGGATGAGGAGGGCAAATGGTGCAACCACCGCCCCTATACGTATATATGTATAAAGGCAGACCGAAGTATATACTAGCTTTTAAAGTTACAAAAAAGTTTTTTGTGACCCAATGGTTAAGACGCTACCACTTAAATGTGAGGTCCTGGTTTAATCCACCGGTGGCTATAAATAATGTATGGTTTTTTTAATGCTGCCTATTATTTTTTCTTTGGTTGTTCACATTCCATATGTTTGAGGACAAAACTATTACAGTAAAATTTAATAATTATTTACCCAATTAGAAAAAAAATTACGGTGTGAATTTAACAATTATTTATTCATTTAGAAATATATTTCTATCGAATTGTATATAGAGATTTTGACGTGGCATATCTATTGGTAAAATCCTAGGTCCACCACTGTATATGTATAAGTATACGGTACACCCCCTCTCTTCGTAGGCTCGTACAGGTCGATGTCTCGGCGATCTCTCATCTTAAGGAATGTTAGAAGAAAATTTTGAGGTAATTTAATATGTACACATTATTCTATATAAATATTATTTTTTGATGTATTTTAATTGTGTATCGGTAAAATTTTGCATATATACACATATAAATTTGAGTACTATATTATTGTTATATCATTATAAGAGACCATAAATTTTAGTTCGTCCTGGGTCCTCAAAATCTCAGGACTGGTCCTGTATGTAATCCGTATTCTTGCATGTTTTGTTTGTTTGTAGAAGTATGTTTAAGTTTTTTTTTTATTCTTTGTTGTTTCAAGATGCTCATGGGCAGCAGATTTCGGCCAGCAGGTTGAAATTTCTTTAGCTCTTTTGTTTAATGGTTGAATCAGCAATACAGATCGTACACTGTTTTTCCAACCTATGTTACACTTGCCTTAGTAGGTTTTTTTAATCTGACCTCATAATTATTGCCATGGAGTATATGCTTTCCCAAGCTTATTTATTTTCTGGCATGCTGATGAAGTCTTTTGACTACAACATTACAACTTCAGTGTTTTTCTTGTCAGGATCCAATTGTTGGAGGAAGTTTGTTATTGACATATACAACTGGCTATGTTGCACCTCTTCTCATTGCAACTTCTTTTGCTGGAGTACTTCAGGTGTAGATAATGCCAAGAAAATTGGAACTTTGAATCGCTTTTAGACTTGACTAACAATTTACCAGCACCAATCCTAGAATAACCACACATGTTCTTTCTATTTTTTAATATATGTACAAAATAGTATTCCATTTTTTATCACCTTTCACAAATGAAACATGTAAAATTAATATTATTAATACTATGCATTCGCTTTTTTGTACAATTTCACTATCTTGGTTCAAAGCGCTTAAAATCACAGTTGTTTGGCATGCTTTTTAGGAAAATATAAATCATCAAATTTACCTTATCTTCCATCTCTAAGAATATAATCTTTTTTTGGTAAAATACTGTTCCAGATGAAGATTAATTAACAAGCATTACTGGTGCTTTTCAAATGACCCTGGTTTGGTTGTACGATGTGTGGAATTCGTTTTGTTCATCCACTCCGTGATATTGAAGCATTACAAATTTGTTCTGTTATTCACAGCCATATCCAAAACAGGGTGATTAACAAAGAAGCAGAGGTGCCTTGTTGAACATGGATAGTTGGATACGATTCTACTTGCTGATTGCTCTGCCCTGTTTGTTGCTGATTGCTCTACTTGCTCATACCCCTAGAACTTAGTAATTGCTCCAAAATTTAACTGGCAAGATTAGGATAGAGTTGTGATCATATATATCGGGAGTCAAACATACCATTTCCCTCACACATATATTCCCAGGACAACTTCCTTTGGATCACTCTCTATCATCCATGAAGGCCTGTCAATCCAAATTTACTGTATTTTGTTAGCTAGCAAACACAACATTGATTAGTAGCTTACTATATGGGTGTCGAAATTGAGTGTAGAGGGCATCACTTGTTCATCACAAAGTTTGTTGCTCCTTGAGATGCTCGTTCAAGAAGCACCTTCCTTGATTCAATTGCTACTCCCTCTGGCTGCATTATGACGAAAAGAGATGGTTTTAGAAAGTTAAAAGAATATATTCTGTTAATTGTTGTGTTATTTTGCCCTCCCATTAGAACACTGCTAACCTCTTCTGGGAACCAAACACCCGGCTGTGTGCTGCCCTCAAGAACTGCTAAAACAAATGCTGATGTTGCATAGCCAACCGATCTGAAAATCCAATCAGAAAGTGATAGGATGCAATGCAGATATTAATAAATAATTTTGGCTGTTCTTAAAAGTTAAAACTGAGAGAACTTCTCAATGAACATTCAGTAAAGATTGCTCCAAACTTCGAGGATATAAATTCCCCGGATCTAGGTTTGTGAGTTCTGAGGTGCGAACATGACTTTTTTTCTATAAAAAGCTGCACCATTTCAGGTATTAACAAAAAAATAAATCTGATTAGGCAGATACTCTCTGAGTGTTAAATAAGCACATATTTAGATGGTTTTCACAGAAATCTGTGTTAAGCCAAAGGAAACTCTTAAGCATAGCATTGAAGTTTTTGAACTGTGCTCTGATCTGGACAAAACTAATGTGAAGCTTCCTACTACAGTCTAGGGTAAATAATACGAACTTTTATGAAAAAATTGGTAAATATCAATTTGGTAATGAATCTTGAGAATGCTCAATTGCTCATGAAGGATCGCATACTTACACAGATAGTTTTCTATGAGAAAATAATCCAATAGTATTCCGTCCATTTGTACAATCTAAGTCTATCTGCACAAACAAAATAAATTTGATCAAACAGTGATCATTTGTAGCTACATATGCTACTTTGGACAAAGTTTGGCTAGAATGTTTTTGCTGTTTCTCTAGGTATATATATGGCTTGAGGGGAATAATAGAGCTAGTATGCTCCTAGCCTGCTAAACTCGACCAAGGAAACAAATCTAGGCCGGTAACCGGTAAAAACTGAAAACCCCTGGTGGGTGCCTATTTTTATGAAAATGGACGGTTATTGGGAGATAAATGACCCATATTTTTGCTCCCTCTTTTGGTGAAATAGATGGGTTAACCTTCTTACAAATGATCCAAGTATCACATTTTACAAACTTAAATGTGACTTTTAAAAAATAAAAAAATTGACTGAAAACAAGTGGATTTGTGCTAATTGGCGAGGGTTAAATTTATTTTTAAAATGGTATTTGAATCCCTCTTCTCGACACAGCTTGAAACAGTATGCACTTAACTCCCAAAATAGGTTGAATAGAGCTAGTACTCTTAAAAAAAAGAGGTAAAAGGTATGCTTACTCTGATGGAGACACGCTCTCCAGCAATGCCATCAATGGCTCGAACAAAAGGATCAACAAATTCAACCAATTTTGTAACCTTGTTTTTATCCATCAAGTATTCCTGAAGAAGACCAAGTTTAAGACAGGTATACTCCACATTAGCACCAAGACACCAGTTTCATCCTAATTCCTAAGCATTATCCTATTTTCAATATTTCACCACACTACAAATAAACCATGTTAGTTTAAAAGTAATACAGAATGTATTTCTAGCTATTTTCTCAATTTGGAGAAAAATAAATGATATTGGTTTCTTAATATTTCTATTACATTTGGTTTCTAGTACTAGAATACTAACAGAATGATAATTTAAAGGGTATGTAAGAAGTAACTTAGTAGTGCACAATTTGACAGAATGACAGGTATGACATACAACAGGTAAAAAGTTCGCGAAAGCCTTCATTCCCCAATTCCAGAAGAAAGGAGCAGTGCCAAATCGAGCACTGACAGTAGGCACACCTAATATCCTATAAGCACTCTTCACTTCAGGCAAATTCCTGGAATTGTTGGCATAATATGAAATTTGTTAGCTTCCTTTGTGAGTTATAACCAAAATTGTTTTCCTTCTTGTCAATTATAAGATATGAAAAAGTAACTAATGCCCAAAAGTGCTTACAGTAAGTAAACATCTTTTTTCCTGACCCCTTTTCCAAAATCAATGCTGAGAGCTCCACTGTAGGGCTTCAATTTTATTTCTTTTCCTGAACTTGTAATGAGAACGAAAATTAAGTATTTTCCTTTTCATAGAGAAATTCCACAAGTGAACTAACAGACATGTCAAAAATTACCTCTATTATATGCAATTACATCCTCTGCGAGAAGCAGAAAACTAGTTGTCAATATTGTTGGCCCAGCACCACCAGAACCTGCAGTATAATAAAAGAATCTAAAAAAGGGAATTAGCAATAAAACATAGATATGAATAAATACTAATACTAATAACAAACTTCATAAATGCTACCTGCGTTCTCAAATAGATGACGTTTTGGACATCGACACAGTTTCTAATGCGCTTGTCTCAACACTACTTTTTCTATCTATATTTTATAAAATTATCAAAAATATAACTATGTGAAAGTATTTTTCATAACAAATCTATTAATTTAATTTTTACATATCAAATCCTAATATTTTTAATCTATTAATGATTTAAGATTTTGAGGTTTGACTCTACGCATTCTATAATGTCATACATCAAATATGCGGATACATTCAAGATAATAAGATTATAAACATCTCTATCAGGAGGGAATAAGAAGTTATCATAGCAAACATCAAGAGGTTAGGTACATGGGTAGATGGGTCAAAAGCCAAACAAAACCATGCTTTTCATACTTTTTGACTAGTTTTATTTTAGAACCTTTTCTGAATTATGACTAGTTTGATTTTCCAGAAAATAAAGATCTCACCTTAGTCTTTCGGGTTCACCAGCATTTTCACTTCTAGCAGTATGCACAAGCTCAGCGGCCATCACTGTTCCAACAAAAGGAAACAGTACATTACAAAGCACTCAAAAATTTTAAGATATGAAGCTCCTCTAGACATCAGCAGCTATTTGTGTATTTGAGCACTGTCAGCTTCATGGATCATACTTTTTTGTTCGATTACTTTTCTATATGTATTTGAAATTTCATATTGATACATGCCATTAATCAACTTGGTTATGTTACACATGCCATGTGGAAATTGTTGTAGAATAGTAATGGATATCACGGATCCTAAGGGAATTTGTCAAAGAACATATGATAATTTATGCTCAGTGCACATCGAAAAATAGCAAGCTAAACAGAGGTGTTGTTTTATAGAAATGTGAAGTAAGACCATTGCTCACTCCAGGATAAATGCCGGCGGTTGTAATAGCAGGGACACCGCAAGCTTTTGCTTGTTCATGGAAACCTTTTGCTCTCCATGAATAGTCCGTATCATCACAAACATCAATGTATGCCGTCTGTAAAGAAATTAAGGATGTTGTAGCTTTTTCAGGTAAGTAGCATATCGCTAGCTAATTTCAACAGATGTAACTGAACTTATGCATTTGAGGATTGGACATAACATATATCCACCTTGGTTGCTATTGCTGCCTGCAATACAGTACACTCATTCTCCCTTTGGAAAGGTCCAGCAGCATGAACAACTAAATCAACACCTGGGGAGACAAAGCTATAATTAGTGGTCAATGTCTCAACTTAAAGCACAGCATAACATAAGCATGTTGTTCCATTACTAACCTTGTAGCGCTTCCTCCAGCATGTTCGCGTTGCGAATATCAACTTGGACAAACTCAGATTGCTCCCCAAGTTTAGAAGCCAAAGATTCACCTTTCTCCCTGGTAAAACAGAAAGAGTGATAAAGAAAAGGTGCACTTGAAATAAAGGTGGGAATACACAAGTTACAGACATCTTGAAACACAGAACTGGCACTTGCATTATTGAGCATGACCAAATGCTATGACTGTACACGCCCGTATTTTTTCCAGAAGAAATTAAACTACAAATTGGTAATGTTGTGTCGATTGTTTCGAAGAAAGAATTCAAGAAATCGCTACGGTTGAACTCTATTGACGGTGTGTTTAGTTGAGCTCTAGATTCTGAAAAAACTGTTATAAATTGTGAGAAGCGGAAAAACTAAAAAATTATTTGGTTGGAGAATGATTTCTTAAAGTTTAACCACGAAAACGAAGATTCCGTACCTTAATTAACAACGAATAGCGAAGAGATTAGACAATACAACCCATGAAGTTGTAGAAACTAGGAATGAGAAACATTCATTTTATACTGATAAAAAACTACTGTGATTAAAAAAGTTAATTTCATCTAATATTAGTTTTCAGCTTTCTAATTGGTGCCATGTAACTGATGCGGAGAAGGTACTCCTATATAATATGAGCCTACGAGGCACATACCGGTTCCTGCCGGCGATGAGGATGTTGAGGTCGGGAAGGAGCTTGGAGAGCGCGGTGGCCGTAGACCCACCGACGCGGCCGGTGCCTCCCAGCACGAGCACGCGGGCGCTGGAGGACCTCCTCTGCGCGTCAGCGGAGGGGGCGGCGGATGAGGCGACGGCGGCGGCAGGAGGGGTGCGGAGCGGCATGCATGCCCTCACCACGGTGGCCATTCGGTAGACTCTTCCCTGCTCTGCTGTCTTCGGGCGGCGAGATAGCCGCCGAGTGGTGCCAGTGCTCTCTCCTCCGGCGGTGCGGCCGTGCGGGGAGATGGGTGGGTACCGTTTGCTGGGGTATACGTGGAAGCCAGTGAGCCGTCGGTTTTTCGTCGCCCACCAGCCATGTATCCATCTCACCGTTCTTTCCTCGTGCACACGGCCAATCAGATATTTGAAAATTTGCTCGTACTAAAAAGTGACTTTGGTATTCTGACTCAATATTACGTGTTATTACGTTCTCTGGTAGTTTAAAATAATCAGATTATAATATAATTATGATTATTTAATAAGTAGGATTGTGGCTATTTTGATTATTAGTTATATTGCTAATTATAATTAATACTTAAGTTGTCTATAATTTTTTTGTTTGGGACGTAATCTATTTCTACTTTAATTATAAATTATCAATAAGTTGTTTCAAAGAGAAGCATTGTTACGAAATAATAATATAATCAGAAATCTCGAGAACGCCAAATTATCAAATTTTCCCACGTCGAGCTACTTTTCCATTAGAAGTTGGCCTTTCCTCGCCTACGTCAGCACATGTGAACAGGTCACACGCCAGGTCGACCGAAACCGCTGTATAAACAACTAAGAAGTTGGCATGAACTAGTTTTAACAGTTGAGAGTACTAATTCAAAACCGGTTTCGTGGTTGAGAGCCAAATCATACTTACGCTATAGCTGAAGGATCTAAATATAATATTTTTCCCGTTTCGGATGATTCCCGTCGACATCGCTGGTAGCCCAGCCCAGGCTCTCCCAGTCCGGCCAGGTGACCAGGTCGCCGCCTCGAAATATATACTACACATTGATGCGCATGTGCGCGCCCATGGAAAACACAACCAACAGTGACGGTACGGTGAGGCTTTCTCAACGACGACAACCCAGGGTACGGTGGTTCTCACGTGGTAGCTTCGCCGGAAGAACACGTCGAGGTCGACGCGGCGGAGCCGCCGGCCCCATCGCAAGCTGATACGGCGGGCGACGGCCAGCATTTTTAGAACGAGCTGAGCTACCTCGGAGAACTCAGAACTCCCAACTCCCGCTCCATTAATTTTTGGGATAAATCATTTTTACAGTTTTTTATAAAAGTTGTAAAAAATTGTATACCTCGGCTAATAAATCATAAAAAATATAACAACATATTTTTAATGAAATTGCTTTCCGTCGTGCGCCGGACGCTGCATCCTGCATAACCCAGCGAATCGGCCTAGTTTAAATAATTCAGTCCAAATAATTCACTGTTGAAGATGAATGTTCTATGTTTACATTAGTAGAAACTCAATGTTTCATACGTAGGAGCAAAATGTTTTACCCTTTTATTTTAAATGTTTTACCATTTTATTTTAAATATTTTTTACTCTTTTTATTTCGAATATTTCATCTATTGAAGATGAATATTTTATACTATATTTTATCTGTTGAAGATAAATATTTTACCTTTTAAAAACGAATATTCTACTAAACATCTAATAATTAATAAAATATCGGACGTCCAAAAGATAGTTTTGTTATTTTTAATAATGAGAAACAGCCAGCAGCGCCGAGTGGCTGGCCGGCTGGCTGCGCATATATGGCCGTTAGTTCGCGGCTGGTCAAGAACTCAAGATTGGCCATGACTTTTTTGTCACTGATCAGAATAATGGTTCTTGGCTTTCTTGCGATGGGCAATCTTCCTTCTCCTAGATGGATACACCGTTTATATATAAGAAAAAAAAATTAGCAATCCACGCACGAGACAGTAGGGTTTGTATTAATTAAATCGAAGAAAAAAAATATAAAATTACAACCCGAAGAGATTATAATCAGAAAAAAAACAAAATTACATACCACACGGGCCAGCAGCAACTAATCACGAACCAATGGCAACACTAACAAAAAGCAGGTCATCGCTAGACGAGACCGACCAACGCTAGTAAGAGAGACACCAACAAGACCTTTAAGACGATGCTTTCAGAGAGGTCATGACGCAGAAACACCGCTATCATCCGTCTAAGAGTCTTAGACTAGATTTTTACCGAAGAGTTTCGAGACAAGGTGAGAGGACGGTTACGCGATAAAGCCTCCAAGGAGGAGCATGGTGCCCGAAGGCGTCATCAGTGTCGGTCCAACCAAGTTAGGCAAGGCTTTCACCTGAACCAACCCCCAACCCTGAAGATGCCCTCAAACTGCTCAAAACAACCAAAAACATAATCAAGCAACTCTGTTGTCCGACCAAGCCAGCGCCCCACCACAGCGCAACTGCCAGCACGCCGACGAAACAACAGGCAACCAAAACTTCTTCTAGATCAGAACTCTGCCAAAACCGAGGAGTGTCCTAGACCAAGAAGAAAGGCGACCACAGAAGAGGAGGAGCTCCAAGGGGAGGGAGGAGAAAAAGCAAGAAAGCGATCACTGTAAAGCTGAGACTAAGCCATCCAAACCAACCACGGGCACGACGAAGGCGACACGTAAGGAGAAATACAACCAGACGTGCCCGCCACCGAAGACCCCACGCACACCACTCCACAATGATCGGAACAACCTAGAACTGAACCTCCTACAACAACCTTGAAGCTAGCACTTAGCGGGTGCCTAAGAAGATGTCACCAAGATCGGCGACCCTTCGGCAAGAAGGAGACCGCTAAATAGGCAAAAGAAGCTAATGCTGACCTCAACAGGTCGACGCAGCGAAGACTGAGACTGAGAATCCCCGTGCTGGAGCAAAAACGGCGTGTGCCAACACGCCCACACCGGGGCACTGTGAATGCCATGAATTTGCTACATACAATTTTGTAGGTTGCATGTTTGATTTTTCGATGATATGTACGTAAAGCACATATAGGTTATAGGTTATTGTTTTTTAAGATATAAATTAAAAGGAATTTAGAGTTGTGGAGCTAAGAAAATTGAAGTTAGCTTGATTTTACTTATGTATTTTCTGGAGCATATTCACATGTTCCACTCTAAAAATTAAGAATCTACTGTAGTGTTTGGTTTAACTTTAACTTTATCATATAAAAGATCTATGAGCTACAGATCTTGTTACATGATTTCATAACTGGATATTCTCCTCACAATCACATGGCTCACGATGGAGCTCAGCAAAACGCATGTGCGATGGCGTAGGCGAGCAAAATATAAACCGCTCAATTTTTCTACAGTTGGACGTATTTTGCATGTGTCCGGTTAGAACAACTAATAACACTACATATACCCCTAATTGTTTCTCTCCAAACACTTGCCATGCATACATGCTACAGGCATAACCATCTACTAGATTTGCCAACGACCACGTACCTCCCAACCATTGCCACGTCTATACGAGCATATATTTTTAAGCCAGCGTCTAACTAAATCAGCGCGTGTGAACAGGTCAACACGCCACGTCGGCCAAAACCACTGCGTAAACAGGAGTGAACAGGAGTTGACATTTGACATGAACTAGTTCTAGCAGTTGAGAGAGAGTACTAATTCAAAACCGGTTTTACGGTTGAGAGTCAAATCGGACTAATTAGCCGTAGCTGAAGGAGCTAATATAATCTTTTTCCCGTTTTCAGATGATGATTCCCCCGTCTACACACATCGCCGGCAGCCCGGCCAGCCTCTCCCAGTCCGGCCAGTGACCAGGTCGCGGTCTTAGAATATATACTACACTGACGTACATGTGCGCGTGCCATGGGAAAACACATGATTTCATGACTGATATTCTCCTCTCAATCACACATGGCGCATAATCGACCTCTCAGCAAAACGCATGTGCGATGGCGTAGGAGAATAATGTATAAACCGCTCGATTTTTCTATGGTCGGACGTATTTTGTGTCCGATTAGAACAACTAATAACTTAACACTACCCCTAATTATTTCTCTCCAAATACTTCCCCATGCATGCATGCATAATGCTACAGGCAGAATGTAATT
>KE372830.1:127357-141727 GCA_000418225.1 Zizania latifolia | reverse complement strand
TTTTAACTAGGTTTAAAATTAAAAATATATATTAATATCTATAATATCAAACAAATACACTATTAATACATATTTTATTATGTATTTATAATGAAACTAATTTGATGTTATAATTATTGGTATATTTTTTTATAAAATTAGTTGAATTTCGAGAAGTTTGGATCAATAAAAAGTCAAACGACTATAATATGTACGTAACTGACTAAATAGTTCCTACATGAGCCGGTCATCATAGTTTTGTTGGTCTGTTTGGTTCATATTACTGCTAATTGAAAACTAGATGTTTAGCATCTTTAGTAAATGTCAGTTGTCATATCTTTTTTCTTCCGTCTTCTTTGTGGAGATTGTATTATAAGCTTTGAATTGTGAGTAGTGTATACTCTAAAACCAGTGCTATATTCATATAGTTTCAGATCATATAACACAAACGATCACATATATAATGAAACCCAAATAGACATGGGTATAATGGTCATTTCAGACAAACGATTTCACTGCTAAATCAGTAGAATTAGACTCTAAAACCATGCTAAACAGACCACATATTTTTGAACCTCGACATTTTCATATTTGATACTCTATGTAGACTTATTGAATTTGTCTTTGATCCTTTCAGGGCCCAAGGAATTCATCTCTGTGTATTACAGCCTTCAGAACTGGAGGGTGAGATTCTACAGCTTCAGATTTCCTTTTCCTCTAGCTATATGGTGGAACTGATGAATAAGTAATTGTTGAAACTGAATATGTCCAATTTTTTCTGCTTGTATTGTGCAGTCCGTTTTCGAGAGGTTTGATCGTGATCGAAGTGGTAGAATTGACGCAATGGAATTGCGTGATGCTCTTCTCGGTTTGGGATATTCAGTTTCTCCGACTGTTCTAGACTTGCTCGTGTTTAAATTTGACAAGACTGGCGGCAAGAGCAGAGCCATTGAATATGATAACTTTATTGAGTAAGATCACTCCCCCAATTATATATGTTTGGATGATCGTTTGCCTAGTAACTGTTCAAGCTATTAACATACCCAATCTGCTAAAGCTTGGTTAGCTTATGTTTATATAGTTTATTAGCTAATTATTACATTATTTAGCACAAAGGTAGCCTTATGGATAAAAGTGTGTATTGCTGGTTAATAGTTCCTACAATATACATCTGTTTAATGATATAATTTGTTTAATTTTTTAAAGTCAAACTTGTCAAACTTTAACCAAGCATAAATAAAAATATATATAATACATACAATATCAAATAAATATATTATTGGGACATATTTTATGATCAGTTTAATGAAAATAATTTAATATTATAATTATTGATATATTATTTATAAAATTAGTCAAAATTTGAAAATTTTGACTCGTCGATAATAGTACTTGGTAATTGTCAAGATGTTTCTTCCATGTTCTGACAGAATAGCTTGGCCAGCCGGTGAATATCAAAATAAAAGATGATATTTTGGTATCTCGTAATAACTCCATTTCGGCCAATATTACAATGCTAACTCAATTTTGTTTATCTTTGCAGATGCTGCCTCACAGTTAAGGTAATGCCCTCACAGACGCAGTTAATCTTAGCATAATGTTCTGTTTTCACTGTGTTAATTAACATCTCTCATTCGTTTTAACTGTTTTACAGGGCCTGACTGAGAAATTCAAGGAAAGGGACACATCCTTCACAGGGTCTACAATTTTTACCTACGAGGCTTTCATGTTGACCGTGCTCCCTTTTCTCATTGCATAAAGTGGCAGCTTCAGCCCACCTGCTTTCATTATCGGAGAGATTTGATAATTCGTACTACATGATTTTATTCTAAAAAATTGATAATTTATCACTATCAATATGGTGTTTTGATTAGATTTGATAATTTATTACTGACAAGATGTGGCTTTATTTTTTATCATCATGGTTTATATGTTATTGATTTAAATGGTCTCATGTATTGTTGTTACGGAATGACAACATAATTAAGACAATCATCTTAAAAGTGTTAAATCATCAACGACTATCATATACCGAAATGGTTATCTGTGACCGTGTACGATCTAAGTGCTGTCGACTTGTTTTAATTGAGTTTAATAATGAAGATATATTGGGATGCTTATGAAAATGCTCTCTTGCTTGCATTAATTATTAAGTGGTGGTTTGTAGCGCCGTTTAGATATTGAACTGGTTTCTACCAGATAGGCCTACTTACATCAGGTTGGGTGGCTATACTTATATCATGTGTTACTGCAAAACGTAGTCACTTCAAGTAATACGGTCGCATTATATCCACCCATAAAACACTCTCAAACTTATAAAATATCGTATGAATTTTAAATCAAATCCATGTCTAAATTCGTCAGGTAATCAAAATCAGATGAGAAACCTCTAGGGTTTAACATATAATAGTAGCAGAAGAGAACACAAACAAAACAAGAAGCCATCATTGCACTAGGAGCAGCATGGATTATTCATAGAAATTGTTTGCTACTCGCTGATGCCGCTACAGCCCGAGGTCATATGCTCTAATGCGATTGACAAAGGCAGCATTAGAGCAGCATGTTTGGCTACAATGTTGGCGTTGCCATCAAGACATAGGTAGAGGTAGAGGTGTCATTGGCAATAGAGTGTGGTACCACCAATGGAGAGGAGGAACACTAGGAAACCAACGTGGTGAGTCTAAGAGACATCGTTTGTATCATGATGAGCATGATGTTGGATTTAGTCCCACATCAAGTATTAATGATGAGAGACATGACTTAAAAAGATGGATAACCCTTACCTATTAGGCTAGTTTTTTAGATTGAGTATGCCTAGAATTTAAGTTATGGCTCTAGTTGGACCTGTGGCGAGCAGACCCGTGGTGTAGTGGGTCGGACTTCCATAAGTGATATCAGAGCTAGGTCGAAGAACCGACGAAAAATCTTTAGGTGACATCATAGGAGATCAGGCCAGACCAGGTATGCAGACTCGATGTATGGTTAGGGAGATTGTTGGGTTAGTCTCACACCGAGTAGTGATGGTGGGGAACATAACCTAAAAGAAAAGGCAATCCTTAGAGCATCCACGATATGCATGAAAATGTAACCTTAAGTATTAAATGCAGTCTTGTTGCTAGCTTTACATATTGTGCAGCACACTATAAACAAAAAAAATTTAAGGTGCACTCTAAGCTTAAGGTGTGACCATAAATAATAAAAAATATTGGCTATGCTTTTTTAATAGAAAGTAGAGTCCACTTTAATGTCACATTTTTTATTTCTTTCATCGTACACGTAGCAGCGATAAATGCTAATTTTTTAGGGATCCCACCTTAATGCTATTTAAAATATAGACACTGTAGATGTTCTTATCCATATGATAACTAATCTTTTAAATTAAACGGACCTAAAATTTAAGTTTTGTATTAGATGAGCAAGCCTAGCTTTAGCTTGACCTAGACGAGCGACCCATCAGGTCTGACTCGACACACATGATCTCCCGGAATCCGCCGGCCACGTGCCGCTAGATACCGGACGCTCCATTGCCACCGTACGTAGCCGGTAGCCATCGCCACCGGCCCACCGCTAACAGCGAGACGACTGAACCGACCGGCCCAATAAACTACTAGCTGGCATTCACGTCGGATGACATGAGCATGTCCTTCTACGCCGGAATTGTTCCGGGCTGTATTCTTGAATTTCAAGTGTTCGTGTCTTTTTTTGAGGCCATTTGTGGTTGTGGCATGTAGTAAGAGCCCGGGATCATTAGTGTTGTATTGGCTCCTGGCTAGTGAGTAACAGTACTAATCGGCCGTCTGGTAGCAGTAACAAAGCTAGTGGTAGGTTAGTGTATTCGATATTCCAAAACAACTGAAAATAGGAGGCTACCATATGATTTTTTTTTAAAAAAAATCTATTTTTATTTAAAAATAATTTTTTAGATGTTTTTTAAAATTATGTAACTAAATACATGTCGACCAATAATTTTATGGTAGGAATTCCATACTTATTCCAACTTAATCCATTAGCAGTCGTTTGGTGCCCATCTCAATTTTGTCCAAACAGGGCTAGAGGTTAGCATGTGTCCCATATAGTTGGGCCGGAACGAGATTACGGCTTTTACGCTTACGTGCAGCTAATATGGTTGGTGCGAACATGATTATGGATTAGGCGCCAAAACTTGCTAAAAAATCTTATATTTAAAGCTATAGATTGAAAATATTTAATTTAGTAAAGTTTCAAATATTTTTTTTACCATATAAACTCTAGGTATCCGAGCAACGAGCGTAGAGTCCAGAACTGCTCATCTATTCTTGTGCTCTCAAATATCATTCACCGACTGTAGCCTTTAGCTAATCAACTATTTAGTCGTATTTATCGATTGAGTCATGTTTATAAAATAAGTGATAATTGCATGGTAAAAACTTTTATAGCTATAAGAAAATGTAGATGACACTAGTACTGTAATTTTCTATCTATCTAATGTCTTCCATTATCAAAAATAGAATGCCTCCATCATATTTGAACTATTTATATTGTAATATTTGTAAATTTGAATTTAACAGTTGATTTTAATTAATTTGTGATGCCATAAGATATTATTGCTATATTTGCATTTTATTTTAACCAAGTTATATATATAGTCTTTGCAGGGTTATAAAAATCAGAAGGCACACACAACCAAAAAAAACTTGCTACGCCGTTGCCTGAAAGCTTCGTCTGAACCAAAACCAAGAACCATCTAACTATCGATGTTTTTTCACGAACCGAACATGGTTTATTTCGTAAAGAAACAAATTTGCAACGCAATAATGTCATCGAAGTGTGCTCCACACAGACAGAGATAGGCGTGAATCTGGACGAACAGGGAAGCCCAATTACGCGACTGATGTCCTTGCCACCGACGATGAAGCATGTCGATCCGATCGTGCTAGGCGATAAGAACGCCCCCACCACATGAAAGCTTCCAAAGGGGATAAACTCATCCGCCCACTGGATTTACAGTTCGGTTTTAAAAAAACAGCTTGTTTTTTTTGAAAGCAGTTATATGTCGGTTTTATCTGTTTTTGATGGAAATCAATATCTTTCGGATAAACTGAGATGGGTCGATTTTTTTATCTTGAAAACGGTAAGATGGGTCGGTTTTTACTTTGAAAACAGCACGATAAATCATGCTACCGACTAACCAACCGTAGAGATTAGATCTTCCCATAAATTGATGAATGAAACTAAAAATGTTTAAGTAAAATAAATAAAGTAAAACACAGTTAAATATAAGTTAAAATATTTTACTTCTACATGTAAAATATCAAGTTTTAACTACCGAAACATAAAAAGATGTTGCACAAAGTTATTTCTTTGTGTTACAAAGAAATATCACCTAATGTTGCATCTGTTTGAAATATTTTTTTAATAATATGATAAAATATTTTTCACTAAAAATTAAAATACTGTCATTTTTTTTAAAATCTTAGAATGCACTAAATAAAACATTATTATAAATTGATCTGTTGTCTATATTAACCGAACTAGTAATATTATCAACTATCCTAGTTTGTCCGGCCACGGTTATGTTCAACTGTTTTGATAAAGAGGAGAACGATCTGGTTGTGCTAAGCGATAAGAATGTCCCCACTCATCTGCCCACTGATTCAACTTTCCCACCAACGCTGCGTCATCCGCCTCTATTTCCAACTCAGTCTGTTACAGCTCTTCCTCGCTTTAAAGTGGATATAAATTATTTTAAAATAGATAAAATAAATTGATTTAAAATTTAATTTTAGTTTAGAATAAAAATTAGATGACTAAATATTATCAATCCACTCGTAACTACAAATCCATGCTTTTGAACTAAATTTGTGGATCTGAAGTTCTACCTAGAGTTTTTGCTATAAAATAAATTAATTACTAGAGTTTTGATACAGACGCGCCCACCGACTCCGTTTCGAATCAGCTATAGCCTATAGCCCACCGACTCGGCTTCCCCTCCTCCTCCTCTCCCGTATAAATTTCGCCCAATCCCCCTTCCTCTCGCCATGGATTTATCGGTGGATTTCTTCTCTTGGCCTGCGATTGTTCTCCCCTTCTCTCCGCCGCCGGTGCCGGCGGGCTGGTAAGTCGGTACGTAGCAATCGATTTCGATCTCACCTCGTTCGCTGCCCTTTTGTTGATTGACCAGGTGCACCGCAATAGATCGACCGCTCGTTTGCTCGCCGTTTTCTGGTGCTTGATCCGTTCGATTTGGGGTTCAGTTTCGGCGATTCGTCTCAGTTGTTGCGTTAGTTTTCTCAACCGGCTCCGTTGATTTGGGTCTTGGCTAATTGCGATTTGTTGTTTTTGGGAATATACTATGTTACGGTGCAGTTGGTTGGTGTGCTACTGTGCTTCAACTTCGGTTCGCTCCAATGGATTCCGGGATTCGCCTCAGTTGTTGCGTCAGTTTTCTGAACCGTCTCCGTTGATTTAGGGTTATGACTAACTGTGATTTGCTGTTTGCCTATTTCTATGTTAAGATTGTGCAGTTGGGTGGTTAGCTTCAATTTCTGTTCTGTGCGACGGATTGTCAGGTCAGTTAAGTTGTAGTAGCATGGTTATGTATATTTCGGGCATGATCAAGGCTAGATAAACTGAAGTTGGTACTCTTAATTGGTCATGATTAGGACTGGTCACCGGCCTAAAATTGTCGTTCTGTTCCATTCAGAGACGATTTGGTTGCTTGCAATTCTGCAGTTTTTGCTTCTGATCTGGTTGTTCCTATAATAAGGTCAAGTCCTATCAGAACACGTTTAAACATGATCGGAGATGGTTTTCTTAGGTCTGTTAAGTGCTTTCAGATCATCACGATGATAATTTGTTCAATCCCAGCAAGATATACTGCTCATCGCTCAGATTATTTCTTTTATAAAAAAAGAGGTGCTAAACTCTGAGATAGTAAAGGTGTTGGAATGATTCTTCAGTGGTTCTTCTTTGTCAATTCTTAGTCAAAGTTTAACTTCAGGATTTCTTTCAAGAACAATTAAGGAGCTCTTTTTGACTGCCTTCCTGTGGATTAATTTGGTGCTATCCAAGAACTAGCCAGACATATATTACTCATGTGTCTTTGGGTGTTTGACCTGCTCAGTTTGAGGTACAGATCCAGTGGTTTTCCTGTTATGGTAGTGTTTTTTGGAACCTTGATGCTTTGGTTAGGGTTACGACTAACTGTAAGTTAATTGTTTTTTCAATATGTTAATAGTGTGCAGTTGGTTTGCTTCCATTACAAGCGAATGTCCGACCACTTAAGCTGTAATATGAAAATTTTTGGCATATTTGAAACAGGAGAAATTGAAGCATGTGATATGAGTTGGTCATGGTTAGGATTAGTCCATGGACTATAAAGATGGTTTCTCCATTTCATACAAGGCTGGTGCTATCTTTTTCTGATCAAAACTAGCAAGTGATTGTAATGCTATTTGGAGGCAATTTGTCTGCTTGGAGCTCTGATGTTTTTACTTTTATGGTTAAGTCAGTCTTGCCTGAACATTTAGACATGGACAGAATTCTCTGAGAATTTGTGTTAATTTATTTCTTTTGGGCAAGCGATATGTCAGAGCTAAAAGGCCCGTCCTAAGGTTTCTGCGCTAGATGCTTTCTTTGGCAGTTAGAACAGTTCTTCGGTTCTTCCTTTGAACAATGCACAAGGTCTTGAAGGTTATTGTGGAATCTGACTACTGTTGACTAAATTAATTTGAAGTTTTGTTTCAAGAATTTTTGGAGCTGAATTTGCTTTCGTGCCCTGAGAAGTAAATTTGATGCTCGAGTGTAAAGTTTGCCGTGCAGCCATTTGTTGAAGGTTCTTCCGAGTTCAGATCATTGTTCTAGGAACTATGGAGGAATTCTCAGTTGCACTGTCTTCTTTCCTGATTTGGTGGTGCTGTTTGTTTCTCGGGTAATATCATGTATAATTTCCATTTTGGCTTTGCCGGATACTATTGGTTTGGGCTTTTTACTATTCCATAACTTGCTGGATTGTGGGCTGATCAGCTTCTGTCAATTGGTTTGTGTGTCGTCTGGTATGTTATGCGGTACAATATTGTTTATTAAGATAAGCATCCTTTTGATGTTGGAAATTGTAATTATCAAATGATACAGACGTCCATATGCGGTACAATATTGTTTATTAAGATAAGCATCCTTTTGATGTTGGAAATTGTAATTATCAAATGATACAGACGTCCATGTCCTGATTTATTCTTGAAAATTGTTGTAACATCACAATTTCTTTTAATAAAGCTGTATTTAATCGTTTTATATTACCTTGATCTATATGGAACAATGGAATGAAACCCTAAACCTTAGGCTCTTATGCTATTTTCTCTTGCTTTAATTTTGTGCATGATGAATATAAAGTGTCGTCCTGGCACTAATATATTTCCAGTAAATCTGGGAGCGTACGGCAAGGTCCATGGCTGTGTAAGTTCCTTATTTTATTGCATCTAACCCGGTAGTCGGTAGAGATCTAAGTTTTGCCGTGGGTAAATATTGTTCGCCTATGTTTATATAAACTGGACATGTGTATAATTTTGAAGTATTTTATACATTTATACTTAGGAGAATTGTTATAAACGATTTGTTATGTCTACGTCTTTTGAATTGAGTTGCATCAATGACATTTTGTTTCTACTCAATGGGACAGTATATTATACATATTCACTGTGTCCCCTTAAAAACTGTTCTGTAGATAACATTTATTTAGATAGGAGTTATTTTCAGCAGTATTTATGCTGTCACATGTGGACATTTCTAACATTTGGCGAGGAAGGGCCTTAGCTTGAGCATGGTGTCCCCCTTTGTTGTTTCTAATTATCACCCTAATGCCAAAGAGACGTACTGTTGTGGTGGCCATACTAACAGTGCAACTTTTTTTTTGTCTGCACTATTGTAATTAAATAGGTTAATTTGCTTCTTCTCATAAATATGCAAAGTTTCTTATTGAAATTGTGCTGTAGTTTCACCATTCCATCGATTTTAAGGTGAATATGTACGTGGTATCATGTTTATTAGTTCTGTACTTCTGTTCAATACTTCAGTGTAAAGTCCACTTTGTTCAATCAATTTCATGATTTATAGATAAATTAGCTTAACCAAGAGCATGTTGAGCACATATTTTACATTCTTGGTTTAATATTTGCATGCATTGAACTTTTGATGTGATGATGCGAGGAAATAATGTTGACCTTTGTGTGTTTAGCATGCTTTGTTAGTCTCAATGTTCTTCAGTTTGTTTTTGTTTTGTTTTTCTTGTGTGAAAAATCTGTCTTTGATGAATTAAGCAATCGTTGCAGATGTTTCTTACTCTTCTATTGAATTCAATATTTTTTATTTATCTGATAAGAAGGTTCATTTTTATGTTCACTTAGAATTTCAGCTTTGAGAGTCTTGATTTTGTTGCAGATGTTTCTTACTCTTCTATTGAATTCAATATTTTTTATTTATCTAACAAGACGGTTCATTTTTATGTTCACTTAGAACTTCAACTTTGAGAGCATTGATTTTGTTTACCAGAATGCATTTGTAAAAGGATGTCACCCGCTTATTCTATCATTTAAAGCATACCTGTTAGAACTCGCTTAAAAATACTTGCCGTCAGTTCTATTGAACAGCACTATGACTTTTTTTTGCAAAAAATCTGCTTGCATTGTTTCAAATGCTTTTATTTGGAATCATCCATAATCTCTCCATACATTATCTGGTGATTTTAAGTATCTGATTTTGATTAAATAGGTTGCTTTGTATGATTGCTGAGCTTTTAATTAGTTTTGATAATTTATGTTCTGGTCTAAAATTTGAATCTCTGCGGGCTAAGTACATCCTATATCCACCTAGAGAGTGCCATCCTAGCATTTATTTCTTCTTGCTATTATTTATTCACAGCTTTCTTGCTTTCCAGACCATTTTATGATTAATTCTTGTATTTATTACATTTTCAGAAAGTGTGTTTCTTTCTCTAGAAGTAGGTATTGACTATTGAGTATTGACCAATTGTTTAGTATGTAAGCGTACCATTGTTTACTCTGTTAGCCATCCATTGCTGAACACTATGATTTTATTGATTTTCTTTTGAAGTTTGATTTAGTTAATGTCTTGCTTGTTTTCCATCTACATTGAAATTGTCTGTAGAGTTTCGTGTGTAGTTGATCAGACCATGTTATGATTAATTCACATATATTTATTATTACAATTTAAGAAAGAAAATAATATTTCCTAAAAGCGTGTTTCTTTCACTGAAGTAGATATTGACCAATTGTTTAGTGAACAAATTATTAGTCCTTCATTGTTGAACAGTATGCTTTTGCCAGTTCTCTTTTGAAGTAGATTCTGTTCGGTGATTTCCTGCATTAGGAAGTAACTTTTAGTAGAAAGTGATTCACTTAATTCCCTGCATCTCACAAGTTAGTAGTGTTCATCCTATCCTATATCTTTCTGTATTATATTTTCTGATTTCTTTTTATCCTTAAAATAGGTTGTCATTATGTCATATACTTCCTTCAGTATTTATTATTCTATTTTATATTGTGGATAATTACACGCCATCATGTTAGAGGGAGCTTCATATATCTATTAGCTTATTTATGTGATTGTTCTCTGAGCTAGAAATTTCATATCCATATTCTATAGTAATTTTTCTGATGTTTTTTCTTTTGATCTCACAATATATACATTGTTTACTTCTCAATCATACTAGAAATCTGTTTTAATCAATAATTACATGTCACATATGCCATTCTCGATTACACATGTAAGTGATTTATGCTTCTATTGGAGTGTGGGGCATTGCATTCTGAACATTGAATTTTTTATTTTACAAAATTTTGAAAATAGACATAAAGACATCTTAATCAGCCTACTCTAAATGTTTGTAGAAAATATATCAATGTCCTGTTGATTATCACTTGATTCCTAACGGGTGGTGTTTCTAAGTGTGTAGAATAATGTGCTTATCTTGAACTGCTTTCCAAATACAACTTTTCTTCCTTACTGTGAAACATTGTGTTGTAGTTATTATAATTCCTAGTTGTATACGACTAGTTGTTGGCATTGTTTATCACTTGTTGTTCTAAAATGTAGTGTGCTTTGTTGTACTGTTATCTACCGTTTGCATTTGCAGTTTATAAAAGGACCTTGATTTTGTTTACTGGAATGCATTTGTAAAAGGACGTCATCAGCTTATTCTGTTATTTAAGGCAGACCTTTTAGAATTCGCTTAAGAATACTAGCCGTCAGTTCAACTGAACAGCAATAGACTTTTTTGTGCAACAAAATCTGCATGCATTGTTTGAAATTATTTTATTTGTAATCATCGTTAATCTCCATACATTACCTATTGATTTTAATTATCTGATTTTGTTTAAATGGGTTAGTTGCTTCGTATGATTGCTGAGCTTTTAATTAGTTTTGATAATTTATATTCTGGTCTAAAATTTGAATCTCTGCGTGCCTTGTACAACCTATATCCATCTAGAAGTAGAAAGTGCCATCCTAGCATTTATTTCTTCTTGCTAATCGTATATTCACATCTTGCTTGCTTTCCATTTACATTGCAATTGGTTTAGAGTGGCGACTAACTGCAAGTTAATTGTCTTTTCAATATGTTAATAGTGTGCAGTTGGTTTGCTTCCATTACAAGCGAGTGTCCGACCACTTAAGCTGTAATATGTAAATTTTTGGTATATTTGAAACAGGAGAAATTGAATCATGTGAATGTGATGTGAGTTGGTCATGGTTAGGATTAGTCAGTGGACTATATAAAGATGGTTTATCCATTTCATACAGGGCTGGTGCTACCTTTTTCTGATCAAAACTAGCAAGTGATTGTGATGCTGTTTGGAGGCCATTTGTCGCATGGAACTCTGATATTTTTACTTTTATGGTTAAGTTAGTCATGCCTGAACATTTAGATATGGACAGAATTCTCTGAGAATTTTTGTTAATTTGTTTCTTCCGGGCAAGCTATATTAGTCAATTATTATGAAGGTGGTTATGTCGTTGCTAAAGTCTCATCCTAAGGTTTCTGCGCTAGATGATTTATTTGGCACTTACAACAGGCCTTCCTTTGAACAATAGTACAATACACAAGGTCGTTAAGGTTATTGTGGATCTTTGACTACTGTTGGCCAAATTAATTTGAAGCTTTGTTTCAAGGAAATTTTTGGAGCTGAATTTGCTTTCGTGCCCTTTAGTAAATTTGATGCTTGAGTGTAAAGTGTGCCGTGCAGCCATTTGTTTGAAGGTTCTTCTAAGTACAGATCATTGGTTTATGAACTATGGAGTTCTCAATAGCACTATATTCTTTCTGATTTGGTGGTGCTGTTTGTTTCTCGGGTAGCATCTTCTATAATTTACATTTTGGCTTTATTTTGGCTTT
This sequence comes from Zizania latifolia, assembly GCA_000418225.1. Classification (NCBI taxonomy): domain Eukaryota; kingdom Viridiplantae; phylum Streptophyta; class Magnoliopsida; order Poales; family Poaceae; genus Zizania; species Zizania latifolia. Next base: position 129,363 of record KE372830.1, on the reverse strand, counting down.
ACGGATACAATTGGTTTGGGCTTGTACTATTCCTTAACTTGCTGGATTGTGGGCTCATTACAATATTAACATTTGTCCTCTACATACCTTTAATCGATGATGGGAGTGGTGTTTTGCTAATTTTATTGCATAATTAATCAAATATTTTTCAATAAGTAATAAACAGTATTTAACTATATATTGCTATATGTGGATGAACTGTTAGTGGTTTTCAATTAGAGCTGATCCTAGCAGGAAGCCAGGAATAGACTTGGTTGTAGAGGTTAGTAACACCTATGCTTGTTTTTTATTGAGATTCTTTTGAACTGCTCAATTACTGGTGGTGTTTCTAAGTGTGTAGACTAATGTTGTTATCTTCAATTGCTTTGCAAATATGTTTCTTGCTTACTGTGAAACATTTTGTGTTGTAGTTATTATAATTCCTAGTTCTATATGGCTAGTTGTAACAGCGTTGTTTGTTACTGGTTGTCCTTTCCCTTAAAAAATGTAGTGTGCTTTGTTGTACTGTTATCTACTTGGTGAACTAGAATGCTCGTAAAATTACCTCCTGTGCATTTGCATTTCTCGTTTATATTACACGAGCTGTTCATTTTTCCTGTGATGCATTTTCATCGGTAGTTTGTACCTAGGCGGCTTGTAGGGAATCAATGTTGACTGATTTGTTAAAATACTTTCTTTGATTGACCCCCTTTTTTGTGTGGTTGATAGAAGCTATGGGTGGATTGCTGGATTTTTTTGCTTCTGTTCTTTCCTCTTATTTTGTTTTACCTCCTTATAGTTGTAGGTGTGTGTTTATTTTTGGGGTTGGGGGTGTCTAACACTGCCAATGCCGGTCCCAAGCCCGGATAAAAGTGGAGGGGGCACTTTATTTATATGGTGTGTTTGGGAGTGAACTTACATTATATGCAACATCATCTTCCATAGTGTTGCAATGTTGCTTGATCATTAGCAATGTTTACACGACGTCATCTTCCTCCCTCGAGGCCTTGATCATGCTGAAACGGGTAGTGGAAGCACGGCCGATGCCTACAAAAATCAGAAGGCAGTTGTAGCCATGGACTGTGACTGTTCTTCAAAGAATGAAAATGTCATGTCGCTATGAATCCTCCTGACCATAAACACATCCAACTCTATCCTGTTTATCGCCGTCTGCGCTTTTGGGGCCCTGATGACTTGCTAATGTGCCATCGATCTCTTCTAAGGTGTGTACTCCAACCTATTTAAATTGGCACGGAGCAGATTCACACAATTTGATGGGAGTCAACCGTGACATATATAATCAGTAGGACATTGTTGAATTCTCCTTGTTAGCTTTGAGTGAACCTAAAGAAATTTAAGTGACCAGTGCATAGACTTTAGGAGCATACTTTGTAGCAGTAGTACGAATAGGAAGTTAGAAAATCCCTTTTTCTAACAACCCAACCTATCACTCCATGTCAGGCTTGGCTTAAACAAACCGCCAACCAGCTAGTTATTGCGATTACCAGTTCGATTTAGTAGTAACTCGACCAGTTATCGCTAATCACTTGTGGTTAGCCTGGAAACCACGATTATGGACTAGAAATTGTGGTTTGATTAACCATGCTCAATGCAACCCTTTGAGTGTAACACTTTGTGTCCTTTTCCTTGCTGCTTTTTCGGGGCTTTTCTTGTGGCACTTTGAGTAAAACTAAAGATATTTGGTAGGAGGTTTTGTAGTTGGGAGCTGTTGTATTGCATCTAAATCATTCAGATATAGTGCATCTCCTCCTGAATCACATCCATGGTTCTCTAAGTGATCAAGGTACTCTGCTACATTGCTACACAATCAACAAACAAGATCTAACCACCATGTTTGGTGGATGGATGCTCAGTTGCTCACAAGTCTCATCGCTTTATGAAATCTTAAGGAATCAACAAATGTTGGAGAGGTACTAATGTGCAGGTTGAGTTTTAACTGAATGTCTGAATCTCTGAAATGACAAACAGGAATGCTGCAGTTCAGCATGCGTGTTCATTAGAAATAT